>JARHVA010000490.1:1612500-2212500 GCA_037957365.1 Torreya grandis | reverse complement strand
GAATGCACTTGAGTGTCAGATAATGTTAGAGACCTTTTTATGGGGGTCAATGTTAATTTTAATTGTGATAGAAGAGACCAACATCCATGATGGTGATGAGGACAAACTTTGGTTTTTCCCAATACACAAGGATTCCCCAATACTAAAGTATCAAACCTTCACCTGCCCCCCCACCTTCTCCAAAAAGTATAAGATCCAAGTGATGGGGTGGTGTGCCCAATATATCAAAACATTTGGGGAGGAATGGTGTATCCTTGAGCAGCTCCCTTAGAAAATATTTGGAATGGAAACCTTCACCATTATGAAACATTTTTATGTATTATGCTTGGTACTCATAGACATCAACTCATCTAGTTGGCTAAAGCTCTAGTATGTATTTTCCACTAAGTACTTCAAGGATGCGCTAAGGAGAATCCCTAATGCATGGTAGTTAGATATCATGGTGAAATTTGTGGATTTTAAAAGAAGTAGTTTATGATGATAATACATGCACCCAAGAAGTAAAGTTACCAAGGACTAAGAGGATAACTTGGATCACATTGACATCCATCCCCTCCAAAAATAAGTCATCCTTGGGCACATCCACATGATATATTATGAGAAGAATCTAATAAAGAAGGGCATGAACACTGATAATGATGATGACCTCTCCCTTTAAATTAGTGATGAAGGCAAGATGGTGTTGATAATATAGAATAAGTTTCCCAAAAATAAAAATTGGGAGACACTTGAGGAGATGCAAGAGTGCATCAGATTGAAGATCACCTCTAGAAATAAATCTACTTCCTCTACACCAAAGAAGCATCATGTCACCTTCACACCAGGGATTAATTTGTCCAAAAAAAAGGTAGAAGAAAAATAAGTCCAAGGGCCAATTATAATGCCCACAATAACCCTGGTAAAGATGGAGGCACAAGAGGTGTGTGAGGAATTGGAAGTGCAAGAGGCATGTGAAGAGATGGAGGACAAAGAAGTAGGGATGAAATTTTACATCATCTAGGAAGAAACAACAAAAGAAGAACCCAATGCCAAAGAAGTTTAGAAGGCCCTCAAAGGTAGAACTACCATTGTGCTTAGAGAGGTAAGAAAGCCACCCAACACCTCATCAAAAGATCCCTCCACATAGCCTCCATGAACTAAGGAGGAAAATAAAATCTTATGAAATAAAATGGGCCTCAATGAGGAAGAAATAGATATGGCACTAGTGATAGAGAAAAAAAGAGAGGCCATGAAGGAAACCAACATGACCTAGGAATAAATTAAGAAGGTTGAGACTAAGGAAATAAAGGCTATATAAGAAAAGACCTTGGTATTAATAAAGAAGAAAAAGGTAGATAAAAATAAGAAACAAGAAGAAAGGGATAAGAAATAAAAGGAAGAGAAGAAGGTTGTATCAAGTACATAACTAATGGAGGAGAGAACAACAAAGGTGCCTAGTGCCCCCACTAGCATAGTAGAAGAAGCTACACCATAGGCATGCCCAAGTAGTGAAAGGGTGATTAGAGACAAGGAAGGTGATACTGACACCTTGAAATAGTAAATAGAGAGTGCTAAAGAAACTTAGTATAAATAGGAGGGTGAATCTAGCCCTGAGGAAGAAGAAGAAATAGACCAAGGGGACAAGCACGAGGAAGAACCCCTACTATAACAAGAGGAAGGAACCTTAGAGGGAAGTGATAAAGAGAGTGATAACACTGATGAAGAAGAAAGAGAAAAAATCAAGTTGTCCATCATTGAGGAAGAGGGTGTCAAGCCAAGCCTAAGATAAAATGTGCAAAAGGGGTGGACCAATGAATATTAATATATAATTGAGTACATGTCCCCTGAAGCTACCATAATAAGGATGTGCCAAAAACTATCTTTTGATTTTGACATTTATATGGATGAGCCTCATTTTGAAGTTCCATAAAAGGCCATACTAGGCATAAAAGAACTAGAAGAATGGCATGATTCCCTTCTCATAAACCCCTATGCAATGAACTGAGTTAGGATAGCCAATACACTCATTTGCATTGCCTCCAAATTAACATGGAATAATATCATCAATGACGTTAGGGATTAAAAATAGAAGAAGATCAAGTTGGAAGTAGAAGAGTAATTAAAGGTCATGAAGGTCAAATTACAAGAACTAGACAAGCACATAGAGGAAGCCAAACCATCCCTTTTGGATGACATTACCACTTCAAACTTCTTGGAGGTTGACAAGGTGTGTGTGCTAGTAGAGTAGTTTCTCCCAAGGTTGAGGGTAGAGCTAGTGTGAGAAAAAGAGGAAGACCTATTCACCATGATAAAATAGGAGCTAGATGTAAAGATCAAAGAGGTGAAAGACCTATTTGCATAATTTAAAGAGGGAAAATATGCTATTGATGCCATATTTTATAGCTTCTCTAACTAGGCCTCAATCATAGATGTGTGCCTCAAAAAGGCAAAGGGGTAGAATGAAGAGATGATGGCATAGGTATATACTATAAGTAGATCACAGTGTAACCAAATAATGGGAAATTTCAATACCTTGAGCACTCAAATCAAATATTAGGAATAAAGCCTAGAAGCACTCTTATGTGCCTTGCAAACCAAGTCTTGCAAATAAGGAGAAATCTTGGATAGAGGAGTTGTAAAAGCTAAGGCAAACCTTGAGGCCTTTTAGAAGGAATTGGAGAAGATGGATGTGATTACAATTAGAATCTCATCAATAGAGATATATAATGTAATTGAAGAAATCAAACTTGACATTAAGGGCTTTGAAGAATTCAACACTGAACTAAAGGAGAGTGCACCAGAGTTTTGCGTACCAAGAGCATTGAAAGACTAGTCTGAGCATGGACTAAAAATTTTATATGGGGTAATTTTGGGCCTCTTTTTGACTAAGTTGAAATCCATGCCAACTCATTAGACACCTTAGTGTGAGGTAATCACTATTTATGATTATTGTTTTGGCATCTTTTATGCTAGTTGGAGGAATCATCACCGACTTAGCACCAATTGACAGGCATTTATCTACTACTCAATTTTTAAAGGCATCTTCTTATGAAAGTAGTGTATGGTATATATAGCATGAATGGTGTAATGTGATGGAACAAGTAGAATGATCAACCAAGTCTCCATCTCAACACCCAATGTGTACCCTCCCCCTGACATGAATATGCTTGTAATTTCTAAAAATCCAAGCTCAAACCAGTATGCAGATGATGCAAAAAAAAGTAAAGAAGATATATAGAATTGGCTCTAGATATCATGTCAAAGATTCCATTAGAATAAGTTTTATCCTAGATACCTTTGAGGATCTAGTTGTATTTCCCAAGCTCACTTATGAGTTTTTGGGTCATTAGTATTTTAGATAAGCTTTTACTCTATTTTCACAATATGAACTATAATTTATATTTAGAGCATTAACTATATGAAGATTGGTTGAATTAATACATTATGTTCCTTGGTTTAATATCTTATCTTTGATTATTGAAATACAAAATAAATGTTATGATTTTAGTGTTATGAATTCAATGTGAATGTTAAGAATGTTGGTTACATTCTTTGAATCAGGGCATTTATCCCATTTCTATAATTTATGATGACATCAACACATTATATAGAAATACTTTAAGTGTAGGAAATACCTCACACCAAATAATTATACCTATGTGTAAAGCATGAGCCTGATTCTAACCCTTAGATCTAAGGTACTCTAGTGAACCTTCTAAGCCCCTAAATGATGATAAGCTAAGGTAACTCGAGGCTTGTGCCCATGAAACTATAGAGCCAACCCCATATAGGCTTTGTGCCTACACACCAATAGACTCCACCTAAAATGGCTTACACCAATGAACTTGTCAATGCCATTATTGTAAATGACAAAGTCCTATGAATAACGAGTTACAACATATCACAACTAACCCAATGTGGGCCCTAGTTATTTATTTGTTGTTCTTTGGGTGAGCACATAAGGCTTATGCTTTGTGTAAATTGATGCTAATATAGTCAAGTGACAAATGTTGAGAACATTAGTCTATATTTGTGCCTAGTTATAACAAGCCTAGAACTAACTTGGATAACCAGGTAAGTACTTGATAGATTAAATGAATTGACAACTAACTTTTCTATAACATGCACATAATACATTTAATACTTACTCATATTTTATCAATATTTTGATTAACCATGAATAGAGATGGATCTATTATTTTTGGAAAGGTATGATACTTTGGTAACTTCTTTTAAAAGTAGACTTAAAATATTAGCACCCTAATCCATAATATAATAATTCTACCTTAGTCATAAAAATAAATAAAGCTTGTTGCTACTCAAGGAAATCAGGGAAACATAATATTCTAAGGATTTTAGTTCAAGCAAAATTGTCAAGAACAAAAGAAAGGACACTACATATCTAGTTCATGGAGTTTTTAAGAGGGGTCACCTATTTTGAATAAAAGGGTGCATGTTGGCCATAATAAATTGTGACTTCTATGGGGAAAGTGATGACAAGTACTTAAAACCTAACTAGTTTAATTTCTTCTCATTGCTTAGAACATAGATTGTAATAGGGATATTTATATATAATAGAAAATACAACACACTAAAGTATCACAATAACAAGTTTCATACTAATATTTCACCCTATAGATGGCCATCAGTTTATGTAAGAAGTGATTTTTCATTTGTAATTCAATATTGCATTTTATGCAAGTAACAGAGGTTGGTTTGGTTATCAAGATTCATTTAGGGCATTTATGGATTAATAGCTTAGAGGGGAGATGGTTGGAAAATTAATCTACTTCCATAAAATTATCCATAGCTCCAAAAAAGATACCTATGGTATCTTTCATGGCCTTAATCCATTACTAGCTATTAAGGTCAACATAACCCCATTTTTGAAAAATGGGGATGCTTGTTTTAAATTGTGCAATTTTGTAACTTAATATTGAAAATTAACTTGATCAGAGTACCAATATAATTTTTTCATGTTATATTTATTTTAATATCATCCACACCTAGTTCTCATTTAGATTGATGTACATGTTCTCAGATGATCATGGTTTTACCCCTTCCAATGTTACTAAAAATTGTTGCTTGTGTTTCTATATTGTAAGTCTGATGGAATGCAATTGGAATGATCAATGTTCAGGGTTCTATACCTTAATTTTAATTTGATATTTTAATAACCTTTTATATATTGAAAATAAAATTGAATTCAACATCTTGAAACCCTCATTCAGTTTACCCTAGATCAGGTCCCTTTGAATCAAATTCAAATTTGGTGGGAACAATTCACGTAGGAACAATTATTTATACCATGGACTTAGCTTAATTTTTAACCTAATTCTTGGTTGTGTTTATCAACATGACTAAACCTTAGTCTAAAAATTTATACTCAGTCCTTTATGTCATGATCCTATTTCATCCCTTTTATCTCTACATAATCTAACTAATCATAGGGCCCCTTTTGTAACGTTCTAAGCCTTATCCTAAGACTTTATGCCATGTCTTTTATTATGTGTGCGGTCCCCTTTATCATGTTTTAAAACCTATATTAAATGTTTTATCTTAAGGTCTCATCCATGTTTATGAACATGAAATAAAACCATAGTCCAAAAAAATTATGCTAAGTTCTTTATTTTCTTGATCCTGACTTAAAATATTATTTTCATTTATAAGATCAATGGTCCACATTTAATTAGGTGATTAATATCCAATAGTGTGAGATTAAATATAAATCCTTGAACCTAAGCTAAATTTTTAATGTCTTCCAAATATCAATGGTACATGTTTACTCAGGCAAGATTGATCTAATGGCACATATTGAGTCAAGACTTCAATGGATCCCATGATAATTTAGAGGGTGATAAGTGTCACACTCATGGCCAAAAAACACTCATCAACAAATGGCATTCGACCTTATGGACAAATATATAATAGAGAATGTTGATACAACCAATAAATATTTGATAGTGCATGATGAAGGTTGAAAATTCCAAAGCCCTAAAGATGAACATGGAAATGACACATGGCATAGTGACAAGCCACAAATTAAAGCTTAAGCATCTTTCAAAGATTGATGGTAAATGAATGAGCATACACATCCAATCAATGGTCCATGGAGTAGGAGACATAATTAAGTAGATCAAGATTGATGGAGCATAATTTATCCATGCAAATGAGATCAATAGTGCAAGATCAACATTAAAATTTCAACAAAGCTCAGAGCAAATGTAGAAGTGACAAGTGTCATAACCATGAGGAACTTAGTTAGTAGCCAATAGTGTTTTCATCTTTAGATTGAGATCAATGGTCTACATTGATCTATGCAAATATGATCCAATGACGTGAGATCAAGGTGAAATTTTCAAAACACAACAATCACTTTTTAAATTTTAATGAACAAAGTGTCATGAAAATGCCATAGAGATGTCATGAAGCTTATTGTTTGAACTAGTTGCCACCATTAATTCACTAAGGAGACCTTTATAAGAGCCCTAACATGCACTAAATCCATAATTCAACCCTATATTGATCATAATCAAGCCTAAGAGAGTTGAATTATCATCTATGCAAGAAGGATTCAATATAGAACTAAAGTATAAACCACTAGTGATCAATTTGAATAAATTTATAGAAACTATGGCAAATTGTAAAAACTCCCTACTCTACACCATATTTGGGTAATAACAAGGTCTATCAATATCATTGTATGTGAAGATATTAAGCCATGGATTATGGCTCTAAAAAATGAGGATGAGAAAAGAATGGTTGCCCCAAGAGTACCAAGTAGATCACAAATAGAAACCCCATCTCTAAAAGTGACTCAATTATTAGTGGGAGTTTAATTTGATTCAAAGACCACCAGCTTGGAAAGATTAATAGAAAATAAGGCCATGATTACTAGAGATAAATTCACCTTTTAAAAATTTGAACCATTCACTAGTTTGACACTAATGGGAGGACAAAGCCCTGGTGAGGTTCCTATCTTTAAAGAATACCCATTGAGGCTAGCCTAAGCATAATTTGATAAATTTTAGGCTATCATCAAAGGAATGATGAAACAACAAAAAATAATAGAAGAGAATACCATATTGTCAATCCAAGAAGACAAATTCAATCTATTTGAGGACACCATGATTGACTTCTTCAATTCCTTAAATTTAGTCAGAACTAAACAAGAGGAAATGAGTAAGCAAACTTCCATGGCTATAGGTTAAGTTGGCCAATATTAGGCTTAAAGTTATCAAGTGAAAGCCTTAACCAAGAATCAAGTCCCTAAATTCATGATAGTTAGCCTAGCCCATTTAAATATGGCTATGGCTATATTGGTGGAGAAGATCCAATCCCTGAGTAGCTAATCCAAACAGATGGAGGACATTTACAAGGACCTTAGTAACCTGGTAGAACAATAAAAAGATTTGTTCATGAGACCCATTATTGACCTTAAACTAATAAATGAGAAACATTATATAATGAATATCCTACAAGAAAGGTAGAAAGAAGGTAGCAACAATACCAGGGTCCCAAAGTTAGCTAGATTAGGAATATTCTTTTGTAACTAGAATTGTATATTTTTGAAATGGAATATTATTTTTGTAGAGGCATGTATAGCTTGTAAATTACATTGCCTATAGGTCAATATATTATAAAATGTCATTTGTTCTATAATGTAATAGAAAAGACAACTATCTTATACATATGTACAAATGTAATTTGTAATTACTAACTGACATACCTCATGAATTGTCTATATAAATAAGTATTGCCAATTATAAAGGGAGAGAGAGTTTTTGGAGCCAAAAATTATTTTTAACTTTTGAGAAAATTTATATAAGCAATAAATTCATTAAATTTTGTCCATAGTTGTGTGTGAATTGCTATCATCATTTATCTCTCATTTATCTAGTCTCATCTTCAAATATGAATGGTTCTTATGAATTCTAAATGTGTATCTTTTAATGTATAGTTGCTAATTTATGATAATGTTGGATTAGTTAAAAATTCTTAGGTTTACTTTGTTTTCTTTTCTCTTCTTGCATTTAGGATAACGTTATTTACTTGTAGGGGTAAAATTCTTAAAGTAAATCTTGTTCTTATTTAAATATTTTCATACTTTCCATAGATGTTCTCCTGATGTGTGTTAAATCTCTCTTTTTGTCTCTACCTAACCCTATAGGAAAATAGCCATTGATTAGAAAATGAACAATAGGATCATATCAATTATTGGGCTGAAAATTTTGTTGTTCTACCTACAAGGCACTCATTTTGGGATTAGTATTGGCAATCAACTAAATTAAACGTTGGCATCTTGACAACTTTGAAATCTTCGTCTCTAGATCATATTCTTGGAGAGAAAACATCCACTTACCTCTCCATTCTAAAAGTTCACATTAACTAAGCATGAGCTTAGTGGCAAGGTCTGGTAGTATTGCATGTACCTTATTTCTAAGGATATAATGCTAAAATTTCTTCATTGCCTTGACCAGAGCACATTCTTGTTTGTCAATAAGAGAATAATTCAATTCAACATTTTTAAAATTAGTACTCATGAAAGCAATAGGATGATCACATCCATCTATCTTTTATGTTAGGATAGCTACAATTGTATGGTTAAAATAAAAAAAGTAAACATAGAAGTATTTAGTAAAGTCTGGACTTATCAACATAGGGGCTTGTCTAATTGCTTCTTTTATTTCCTTAAATGCCTTATTTGTCTCTTCATTCCAAGTGATCTTAGCATCTTTCTTCAGCATGTCATTCAAAGGCTCACTATTTCTACAAAACCAAAAATAAACTTCCTCACAAAGTTGATTTTACCAAAGAAAGACTTTAGTTCTTTCCTATTGTTAGGGAGTTCTATCTTTGATATTGTATTTACTCTATCTGGGTCTATAGAGATCCCCTCTTTAGTTATAACATGTCCCAACAATTTTCCCTCAATTACATAAAAAATGCTCTTCTTGGAGTTGAGAGAAATTCCATACCTTCTACACCTTTCAAATACTTGTTGTAAGTGCATGATGTGATCTTACCTATTATTTGAAAAGATAGTTAGGTCATCCATGTAAATAATAATGCACTTACCTATGATGCCTTGGAAGGCATGATCCATTACTCTTTGAAATTTTGTACCTATATTTATCAATCCAAAGGACATTCTCTTGTAGGCAAAAGTGCTCCAGTTAGTAGTAAATGAAATCTTCATTATATCTTCTTTGTTCACTAGCACTTGATTATACCTTGAAAATACATCAAGAAAAGACTCATAACAGAACCAGAAATAATTTGGATTACTTGGTCAAGAGAAATTAGGGGGTAATTATATTTTTTAAATGCTCTATTCAAATTTTTAAAGTCAATACACAATCTAATTTCACCATTTTTCTTCCTAATTGATACTAGGTTATCTACCCAAGTGTCTAATGGGAAACACTATCTTATAATCTAGTAACTTCTTAACCTCTTTGTATATCATTGATTCTAAGATAGGGTTGACTAGCCTTTGTTTTTGCCTAAATGGATTTTAAGCTTCCTTTAGAGGTATGGTGTGGGTTATGAACCTAGGATCAAAAATATTTAAGTCATCATAGGACCATGATATTACATCTTTATACTTTGTTATCAAATCTTTGGCTCTCTTGGTTTTAATGTTTTTGAATGCTATACCAATGTTCACTAGTTGAGGTTGACCTTGGGAACCCAAGTCTACTGCATTATTATCCTTCCCATCTACCTTGGGGATATTGATAGTCTTAGATAGTTTTTTAGAATAAAATTGTCTCTCTAAGGTTGTCATCCCTTTGGGGATATTATTAGTACTCAACTGAATGACCTTGTCATCAAGATTGCCTTCAAATTTGTCATCATCAAGGGTATTTTCACTAGCTTCATTAATAATGTGAGCCTCAAATACTCATGATCTAGTCATGAAGTATATGATCTATTGATAATAATTGAATACTTGTAAATGGTTGACATTATCTAGAACTAAGGAACCTATTATTAATTCAATGGTAAGGCTTTATAACTTGGAATCTTGATTAGGCATAATATTGGATGTAGCTAAAGTAAGTTCATTGGTAGCCTTGTTTTCCTCCCTAGGGATTGACATAATGTTGAAAGAATAAAAACATTTAATTAAGTCCCACACTCTAAATTTATATTTCTTAAGATAGGACAACTTGCATTGATATTTACTCTTGACCTAATTAACTACTAGTTTAGAATCACCAAAAACTTATAGTTCCTTGACCTTATGTTTGATTACAAATTATAATCCAAGAATAAGTGCTTCATACTTTGTGAGATTGTTAGTGCATTCGAATTAGAGTTTGTAAGAGGCATTATATTCTTTCCTAATGGGATTGATTAATACCACTTCTACTCTATAACCTGATTTGTATTTAGCACCATCAAAATATAGCTTCCATAATCCAAGCATAACATGGGAAGTTTTAGAGCTACATACCTTTGTGGTGTCTAGAGTGTAAACACCTAGATCTAAGTTAACCATATTGACCCTCTCATTGGCTGCATTGTAATTGGTGATCATATGCTTAATTTTAGGTTCCCTTTCTATCTTAATCTAATTTTTAACTCATTTCTATGGTAACCACATGTGTGAATAGTCAATTAACACATAACCATTCAAAGATCTGGTCTAGTCCCTACTTAGCAGCATTCCATATGTTTCAAGAATATCTACCACTTATATGTTAATAAATTATTATATCCTTGGTTTAGAAGAAATTTTCATGTGAATATTTAACAATTCACTAATCACTTTGACTCTTGATTTATCTAATTGAGTTACAACCCTATCAGATTTAATTGGAGTCAAACCTAATTATTCACAAATACCCTTAGGCATGATGTTTGTAGATGCACCTAAATCTACCAAGAAATAGTTTAAATTATTATAAAATATCCTAATTTTGATTAGGAAATGTGGAATGCCTATCTTATTTTTGTGTATTACAATGTTAGCATGTACAACCTTTTGAGACTTACCAGGATTCTTGGATAAAGATTCCAACAACTTATCCCTATGTTATGTAATCTTACTCAACTCATGTAAGGTAATGTTAGCTTTGATATTTTTCATGTCCTCTAATATATAATATCCAGTCCTATTAGAAGAATTAGATGTATCAACAATAGGTTTAAAGGTAATTCCCTTAGGAGGCTTTAGATTGTTATCTGATGTAGTATTAGGAGGAGTGTCAAAATTATTTGGTAGAGTTGAGGTATTTAAAGGTTTTTTTTCTCACTATTCCTTAGATGATATGTCTTCATTAGATATTGATGAAAATCATGAATCTCTTTAGGGATATCCTCAGGCTCATTCTCTTATTAGAATGGGAACTCAAATGTCTCCACCATGAGAGTTGAATCAACACATTTAGATGACCTTAAAAATATTGGTGTAATTACATGGATACCAAAGGAGTTTGGAGGGGTTATTATGGTCCATTAACATTAGGTTTGTGGCATTTTTTTGGCAATTTCAATTATATAACTTTATGAACAATGCTTAAGACTAAAAACTTCCTAAACACCTACTAAACCCTTAGTCAAGACCCAATGGAGAAAACAAGCTTGGAGAGTTATCCAAATGACATAGTTTGATAATGAAATATATTTTACCTTATAGAGGATTAATTCAAGCTCTCTCATATGCTTTTGAGATATATAAAATTGTATGGACAAGGTGCAAAATAGGGTATTTTTGACCATTTTATGTGTTTTATAGGATCTAGAATAGATCTAAAGATGAAATCAAGTTTGAGAGGAATATGTGGACTTTTAATAACTCCCTATGGTAATTTTATTCCAATAAAATTTTCTTAAGTGTCTAAAACAAAGCTCTCATCTCAGCCAGTCAAAATTGGCATAGTAAACATAAAGGTGAGAAGTGTGAAAACCTCAAGTGGATGTCCTTTTAAGGTATACATGAGTAGTCTAAGGACATGAAGGTTATTTCCAAGTGTCATCTACTCCATCCCATGGATTTTCATGGAAAATTTATGTTAATTTTGAGGCCAAGTGTGAGGGGTGATAGAAAAGAGGATTTTTTTATAGACTACAGGTAGTGATGGCTTTCTTCTAGGAGTTTTTAGATAAGTAGGACTAAAAAAATGTATAGAGAGACATGTATGAAATAATTCCCTCTCATCCCAATCATTGGACCTATCCCTAGTTAGTTGTGAGATGTTTAAATAGGTTAAAATCATGAAGGTAATGTTTTGAGCTAAGACAAAGAGTTTTATGCCATTTTTCATAAGTTTCATAAATTATATGGACACTTGGGTATCCTAACATTACATTATTCATTTAAAATATATTTATCATGCAAATGTAACCTATTTTTTTATCTCGATATATCTCCAAGTGACCTTTGGACTTCCCTTGTCTTACCCCTCTTAAAAATGTTATAAATATTGACATTTTAGCTCTTTTGAGTAGCCTCCATTGGTTGATGGTGAAACCCTAGCCAATTTTATACTTGAATTTATCTTTAAGAAATAAAATAAGTGAATTTTCTTACCTACATGATATATAATTATGTTTTGATGCAATATTGTTGGTCTTGTCTAGTAGAAGATGATCTTTTCTAGCATGTTATCCTTGATTGTTCACCAAGTGTGTAGAAGAGTAATTATTAAAAGTCTTTATTAGTATTCTATCTTAAGTTTATAAGTGTTTTATAAGTGTTTCATTATTTCATTCTCCCAAGGAATCATTCATTACCCTCCTAATTATCAAAATAACTTTTGAACCTAGCATATGAAACATTGATGTAATAATTTGACTTATGTTGTGAGTTTTGTGTGAAGAAGGCTTTATTTTTCTCTAAGTAGTATATTTTTAGTCATTAGGAGTAAATTAAACATTAGTGCATCACATTTTAGTTTTTTTAGTTTTTCTTCTTAACCCTTTTCATACCAATTTGATAAATAGGATAGTGTTTCAAAGAGTGCATCAAGAGAACTATCCCTTCTAGAGATTCATCTCACCAAATTATTACCCACAACAAGAGAGGTGTTTCCATTATCTGACTTGGATGAGGAAATATAAGAATATCCTCAAGGGGTGAAAATCTAAGTGAAAATAGGTGTTAAGATAGTTGATTGGGCAAATAGTATTAACATATTCTTGAGCACTTCATCCAACTATTACCCTTAATGTAATGCATTGACTGAATTTAGTAATAAGAATATGATAAAAAACATAAAGATAACCTTAAATCATAAATAAAGAGCTTGGCACACCATATTAAATACATATTTATGTGTTGATAGGATAACTCCTAAGAGTTCAATAAAGAATTCTCCTTTTGTGCTTGTTTATGGAAGAGAAGCTATGTTGTCTATCTCTCAAGAGTTATCTACCTTAGAGTTAACACATCAACTAGAGTTGCTTGAGAATACCCTAATAGAGGTGAGATTGATAGAATTAATGGATTTGTAATAGACTAGAGATAAATCTCATCAAGATATGGAGCATCACCAAATAATAATAAAGAGGTCTTTTGATAAGAAGGAAACTCTAAGATAATTTCAAGAAGGTGAAATAGTATTGAAATTTGATGAAGATAGAGCAAAAATAGGGAGATATACAAAATTTGATACCCTATGGAGTGGACCATATGTCATCATCAAGTGCAAGAAGTGCAACTCTTTTCAGTTAGAAAGGATGAATGGAGAAGAGTTGCCTATCCCTGTGAATGGGATACACTTGAAACCCTATTATTGAGAACTGAAGGTCAATTTTGTAAATATTAGATTAGGTGTGTGATTCATTTCTTATTGTGTTGTGTTCCAATAAGTGATCTTGAGTTGTGTTCCAATAAGTGATCTTGAAGAACATGTGTTTTTTTTGTTTTGTGTCTTGTTCCTATTTTTTTTATTGATTGGTGTGTTATAGATTTAATTTTTATGTCAATCCTATATACATGTGACTCCATATCCCAATAGATAGGATTAGGCAACTAATCATGGCATAATAAGCATGCCACCCTTGGGAAATCACCAAATATGTTGACCATTTTTACCCTATGGGCCAACCCCCTATAGTCAAAATCTTGTATAAGGGATTTTTATAATGTTATAGGGTATGTTGCAGCTCATTTTATGTCATTGCATATGCCATTATAACTTTAGTCATATTCTAAATCAGTCCTTGTGCCATTTGGAGTCTTAAGGGCCATTTTAGAGTCATATATTCAAGTGATATATTTTCATGGTGATTGAATAGTTGCAAGAACAAGTCCAAAAAAACCTAAGTCTACACTTAGCAAATATTTCAACTTTCAGCTAAGTGTTAGAGGACATATTTCTTTCAAATAAATTATTCTACATATTGTTTGTAACAAAAAGTACAAGGGCATAAATTCTTTTGGGAAAATTGTTTCCAAAATTTAGCTAAGGCATGAATTTATTCTGGGGAAAATGTTTCATGATAATTTTCTTGAATACTGAATTATTTTAGAAATTTTGTTCACAAAAAAATACTAAGTACATAAATCTTTTGGGAAAATTATCTTAGACAATTTACCCAAGGACATTTTTCTTTCAGATAAAATGTCTAAGACAATCTTTCTAAAGGAACATTTCTTTCAAAGAAAATATCTAAATCAAAAGGTCCTTGTCAAAATCCTAAATTCATTTCTTTCAAACATTTTGTTTGATGAAAAAGGGTGACAGACATGATTCTTTTGGAGAAAGTGTCTGAGACAAAATGTCCACAATAATATCCCTGATGTAAAGCTCTAATATAATTGAATGGTTTCAAAGAAATTATGTATTTGAACCTCCAAAATTGATCCAAGAAATATATCATAGTGTTCATACACTCGCAAGGGCATGGACCAGATTGGTAGAATCTTGGAAACTTATCAGGGATTTGAAAGATTAAATCAAAATGACTTGGGAAAGTAAAGGGACTAAACTGTCATCAGAACATCATGAAGAACCAAACTAGATAGCATATTTGTGCATTTTATAAATGAGATAAAAAAAACCACATGAACCAAAGGATTATAGTAGCATGGAGCTCTTCATGCTTAGATTATATCCTAAAATTTTCAAGTCTGCATGATCTTCCTAACTCAATATATGGCTATTCAAAGTTAGACCTACAGAGCAAGATGTTCACTCAAGTGTCAAATTCAAGCCTCATCAATTAACCATTTTGTTTTAAATGATCAGTGATATGCACATAGACATCATGAAAATATGCAAGTTAACTCATGAACATTTTGTAAATGCACTTAAAAAGATCTTGGAGCTAGTGGATCAAGTGGGCACAATCCTTTTAGCATCAAGAACATCTTCTACAAATTTATTGCATCTATGATCTATTTGCTTCTATATCTAATATTTCAAAGTTGGTTAAATATCATAAGATCATGATAACATCAAGTTTGAGCTTTATAAAGTAACTGTTTGGGTTTAAAAGGTCCTTAAAAGATTGAAAGTTGATCAAGATCTAATGGTCTGCATGAGCTTGCATAGTAACACATGATATCTAATGGTTCGTATAAGATCACATACTAACACATGAGATATAATGGTCTGTATAAGATCACATATTGACACATGAGATCTGATGGTTCATGTTGGAATCAAACAATTCAAAAGGTCCCTAGGTTTAAGCCCTTTAAAGAGCTATAAGTTGGACAAGATCTGATGGTGTAAATCAATCAAGTAGAAATCTAACAGTGTGAGCTTGACTAGTAGGAAAGTGGACCTAATGAAATATACAGTCTACATTTTGTCTTGCATCTTGATCCAATGAAGTTATATGAGTCAAAATGGGTTAAGGAGCTCAAGAGACCACCATGTGGCATAAGCATGTGAAGTAACAAGCTGACAATAGGATCTTGAGATCAATGCATGATTGATAGGTGGCATGAACACATTCCAACTGGTAAATGATAAATATATTGCATTTTTTAGGATCAACTAGATCAATGGAGTTATATGAGTCAAAATATCAATGATCTATGTTAGTTTTCAATGGCCAATCAACTAAAGGTGAGCCCAAGTGACTTAGACAAAGGTCAAAAAAGCAATTTTTGATGAGGTAAGGTAAATAAAAAGTATGGATCCAAGTTCAAGAATTATATAATTGGAACTAGAGGTATAATTTAAAAGGGTACCATGAAGGCATACATGTGAGCTCCAATAGATTTATCACCAGGACCAATTGCATGAAAAAGATCTTTTCTTTCCCTTTTAAATACCATGTTGAACTAGTTATGAGGAGTTAGCACCAAGATAAAGTTATAATAGATGGATCCAATTATTGTAATTATATTGATGCTAGAACCTAGCTCAAAACAACTTGACCCCACCATTGCAACCATCAGGGAGCATCAATGAGGGAATAATGTAATTGTGTAATGGGCTGAAGTGACCTAGATCAATCAAAAGGTTTGAATGAGCATAATTTGTAGATGCATTTGTAACTATGGTTCAAATTGAGTTGAGCCTATTGATTCCCTTTTTGGTACCAATATCTCTTTCTAAATTCCCTTTCTTCTATAAATATAGCCTTCAAACTATTGTTAAGTATCTCTCAAGATGGTATGACTAAACTCTTATAGAAATTGTATCCTACATATCTTGGAGTGATGAATAGATAATTATCAATTTTATACTAATATGTGCTTAGTGTTTCATTTTTTTTTATATGCAAAATTGGTTGTCATCTTCCCTTTGTAGGTCCAAGTCCAACCTAAATTATAATAAACTTTCCTTGCAGGTCATCTAGTGTATTTTAAAGTTGATATCTTAGGTATAAAGTGGATAAATTGACTATAAGTGATTTTAATCAAGCCTTACCCTCATTTCCCTTCAGCCTAAGTCCATCAAATCAACCTCTTGGTGAAATGCTATTTCTTGGAAACCATCATAGGCATTTCATTATTTCTTTTCATAGTCTATTAGTGTGATAATGAGTTTAATATTGAGAGTGGATCCTTGGATATTCATTGTATCACCCCCTTTAGATTAGGTTTAATTCATGCATTATCTAATTCTTTTCCCCATAAGTAATTATTTGGTATAGATAAGAGCATTTACATTCAATAAATATAGCCCTTAAATCTAGAGGCTCATTTGAAATATAGGTACACCCATATACCTGGAAATGATCCTATGTTGCCCAAATCTGGAAGAGGTTTGAGCACCCTCTTCTAGGGTGCAAGATTTGGTGAAAATAGGTGGATCAAAGATTATCTTTTAATTTTATATGTCACTAAGAATTTAAATAATGATATGGGGGACATGTTTGTAATGTAAAACTTTAATTTTAATCTCGACACTGATATCTGATTAGGTGTTGATAATAGGACTTGGTGATCTAACTCTAGGATAAAGACCTAATCTATGTATGTATGTATGCTTAGAGAGTTTAATCCAAGAGTCTAGGTTTGGAAATGTATAATAATAATAATTTATATTTATGTTTTTATTTTTTTGGACTTGATTTTTTTAGAAGCAAGGTTTTACGAATGTTCATGCTTGTTAGTACAAGGCTTTGATTGTTAATTTATTTTTAGTTTTTGGTAATGTCTTGACTAAAAATAAATATAATTCCCTGATAAAAATAAATAATTAAAAATAAATAACAATGATTAGGTGTAAATAAAATAAATAATTCTTATTTTTGGTATTTTTCAATGTATACAATACTAGAAAGCAAAATATAGGCTAACAATACAAATACTGATTTCTAGCTTTTCTAAGTGCAAGAAAAATGAAATTATTTTTATGTTTTAAAATTATATATGCATTAATATATTATGTAAACTAATATTTCCTAATATTCAAGTTAATACAAAATCTTATCTAGATCCTAAACAATAATATTATGAAGTATCTATATATTCCTTTACATATGCAAGCTAGAACTAGATTTTGGTGTTTCTAGATGAATGCACACTAGGTTTGAATGATTTTTATAAAATTAAATTAAATATTTATATTATTATTTTCATATTTAAAAAAAACATTTTTAATTCACTCAAAATAGTAAAATCAATACCAAGATACTACCTTTTACTCTCCTAAGTTTGGTTAGATCTTTCTATTTGATAGTGTGTGTGTTTGTGTTTGTACATGAATAAAATATTGTTATAAGATAAAAATTGATTTTTTTTTTTAATATAAAAATATTTTTTATTTATTTTTTAATATATAATTAGGGTTTTAATTCAAATTTATGTGCTTTTAAAATAATCTATTGTATGGCTGCAAATAGTAAATAAACTGACTAATATTTTTGGTATGGGAATATAGAAGAATTCATTTTCTTGTCTATTTTAATTTTAAAAATAGAGATATAATTTTAATTTAATAAAGTAAATTAAACTAATATAATTTTTTGGACAAATAAAATAAACAAAAACTAGAAACCCCCAACCTGATCAGGATGTAGACCAGCTAGAAATAAGAGATATATTTGCGATGTGATCCTCAGTGTGATAGCTCCTCCACTCAAAATAATTATTATAATAACTATATAACCAAGGATAATGATGAGATAATATTATTAAAAAAAGAATACTAGAGGAACACATCTCCAAAATACTATGATATGCCATTCTCATGAAAGTTGTGATCTTCAAATATTTACTTTTACCTTATTTTTAGGTGCACACTTCAACCATGAATATATCACCCAAGAATGCTATAATGAAAATCTCAAAGATTATAAATCCCATAAACTAATCACAAGAAAATCCCCCTTTACAACCAAATAGCATTCAACATCCAAATCATTTAAATCAAAAACCATCTACTAATGTTATCAAGCAATAGTTAACCCTCACTCTCCCAATGATGAGGAAAACTTTACTAACATGAAATAAATAAATAATATTTTGGCATTCATTAATTATCAGCCTCTTAGGTCAAATCAGTGAAAAGGGTACCTAGTTCAAATGCCTACCCCAAAGTGCATAATAGGTCATGTTGATTTTTGTCCTAGAGCTTATTAAAATATTTAAACCTATCTTATAGTTCTAATTTTAGTTTTAACATATTAAAAATCATAAAAAATATATAAAACCACTTTTTCTAACTATATCAACCATACCAATAAAATTCTAGCAAAATTAGATCAACACAACTGTATTGGCAGTCCCAATACAATTATAAATTATTTTCCAATTATAAATAACTACATCAACCATGACCCAAAATCTATCAATACAGTTCTAAATCACCTTCCTCTTTCAAATTATTATATCAACCATACATTCAAATGTGTCCATATTATAGTTTAGAAACCCATTTTGGTATAGGTACACATTACTAGTCTTTTTTTATGTATATACCTCTTTACTTAGAATTAGACATCTAGTGATATAGTCTCTCATGGACCTCTTCAGTTCCATCTTATTTCTCTTGATTTACCTTCCCCTTGGGCCTGTGTGCTATGTTTTTTATCCTCATCTAGTGTATATTAGATACCCCTACATATTGTTCTTGTTTTATATATTTTTTTATCCCCTAGACACTTGCATCCATCTTAGACATTAATGTCGATGTTAGTGTCTAGGCTTGATGCAACTATCCAGTCTTATATTTTTTATATTTTTTATCTTTCATGTTATGACCATTTTTTATCCCTATTTTCCAATCCTATGGTTGGTTTTTCATGTGTCGTTAGGTTCTAACTCAAAGTCAAAAGGTTCTTATATATACAAAGGCTATGGTTTACTTAACATAACTTTTAATTTGATAAGGTAACTCTATAATAATAAAGTATTATTTATTTTAAGTTATAAAATTACACTATAGCACTATTTTAATATTAAATAATTAAAAATGTCAAATATACTATTTTATCACTTGTACCAAGGGTTACTAGGAGAAATATCATATATTTGTATCATTATAATTCCACACATATGCATAGGAGGGAGAATTTCATGTGAGACTAAGGCCCTCTTAGGAGCATTGGTTATGTAGTCATCACTTAGCAATAACAAGGTTGATAGGGCTAGCTTGACTTATGTTACTAACCCCTTTTACCAAGTTATAAGAGGTACAATACAAAATAACTAGGGTTACTTATTATCTAGATCTGGAACATAGGTAAAATAATTTGAGAGACAAAATGATTACACATGGGGTAGTGTAGATTGAGTCTAAATTTAAGGTCACTCCTATGTATATCTCTCACTAGACACTAGCATCAAATATGAACATAAGAATTGGTGTTACTATCCCAAATTAATGTAATTGTCCAAAAGTTAAAAAATAGTCATAATATAGAATGAGCAAAATCCAAATCTCTAACATATCCCTATGATAACTCTTGACCACTACCATGATCCAGAATAGAACATTAAATAAGATAGGCTCTCTTTGTCCCTTAGTTGCTTTATACATATTTTATTTATTACACATGCTAGGTTAACAAAATTATAGTATTGACTGTATTTTAATGTAAACTAAATATTTTCATCCCTTTTAAATAGCTTTATTTTCTTGGGTATTATCTTATAAATCTCCAAAAGCACATAAAACATTTGGTGAACCCATCCTATGTTTATTGAACCAAAACCCTAGTTTGTATATTAGGGCTTTTACCTTCTTTCACATTTCATTCACAATTTTTAATTTTATTTTAGATATAATTTGTGCTTATGTGCGCTTAGTTTAGGAATGTTAAATATTATTATTTCTTTGGCCCTCCTATTTGTTTTTTGCAAAATTTTATTAAAGTCTCAACTCCTTATAGATTCCCTACTTTATGGCCATCCAAAGGACCCTCAACCAAAAAGTCTCATCCCTTAGATATTTGGTTTAATGTACCTGATGGTTAATTCATTCCATATGAGGATCCTATGGAACATCAAAAATAGGCTCAAACGCATGCCATTATTTATAACCTTGATAATGAAAGAACAAATGATGTAAATGTAAATCTAAATGACCAAGATAGTGATAATGACATTTTTATTATCAATATAAATGTCATGACATTCCTCTTGGCTATGTTGAACCTCATTCTCCTAATCCTCTACTTTCCAATGATGAGTAGTCTCAATAACTAACAAGCATGCAAAATAACACTATTCTAATGTTGAAAATATAATTATTACATCCCCACCTTCTTTGATTATCTTAACAACTAAGTGTGGGATTCCCCATTCTAATTTTTATAAAGTCATTAATGTTGAATGTTCCTCCAATATAGGTTATAATGAAAATGTTCATGAAATCAAATGTGTGATTTCACCTCCAAATAATATTAGTGTTGAAAATCCTATGTCCTCTTTACAAGATTTAAGTACACCTAGTCCAAGTTATTATTCCCATATGGTGTGTAAGAATCAAAATATGTATTTTATCTCTCACAATTCCTTGCTTGAATGGAAAAATGTGAGTGCCAATGAATATCCTAAGGCAACATTTGCAAAACTTGCATTTTTTGGGGACACACAAAAAGTTCAAAGTCAGTTTGATGAATCTCATTTAAAGGTTAAATTATATAACTCAAATAAATTCAAAAGTATCATTCCATTCTCTCTTTATTTGATAAAAATAAATGAAAGTGATAATTACATCCCCCCTCTCATGATATTTCAAATGAAGTTCCAAATGTCTTTTCTCCTCCCTCTTTTGCATTTTTAGCTAAATAAGAGCAAATGTTTACAAGTGAAATTATTTCACCAAATCCTATTGAATGTAACCAGATTCCAAGTGAAGCAGCATCTTATAATGGCAATGGTATTAGCCTTCTTGATATGCTAAATGATATACTTACCTCTTTAACCATGGGTACTCCTTTACCAAATATTGTGAAACCATGTGATGATTTTCCTCTCAAGAGTGATAAAGTTCCTACCATCCCTATGTTTATTGTGAATGGTATTTTACAACCTCTAACAAAAATGTCAACCTTTCCTCATGATAAGTTATCTATTATGACCACCATGGGAGATTTTCAACACTGATTCAACACTCTTAAGTTACAAGTTTCTTCTCATGAGGCTCTTTTTGAGGAGAATAATTACTAGAACAACTTATTACTCAACATGTATTTGAATATCCTTATCCACTAAAACTTTATTATGTCTAATTTCTCCTTTTTTATGGTTAAGGGAACCATTCTAGTCATTTTTTCTAATATTTACACTCATTTTGACAGTGGGCCCAAAATGTAATCTTATTATTAAAATATTTCCATCATAGTTTAACAAAAAAGGGTTTTTACTGATTTTATAGCCTTCCAAATGGTTACTTATCAACTTTATATAATCTTGAGGATGTGTTCCTATCACATTTTCACTCAATTACCTTACATAATTTACCATTGGAACATCCACAAACATTGACCCAAAATGAGAACGAGTCTCTATAAGACTATGTTATTTGATTTAAGGATGTTTTGTATTCCTTAAACTATACACCTTTATATTTGGAGGTATAATTTATATTTATTATGGATCTTCTTTCTCCACTTAGAGAGAGATCATTTCAAAAACCCTTTGCTTCATTTTGATACCTTATATTGGGATGTGTATAAATATGCATGTGCTTTAACAAATATGCAAACTCATTTAACTATTTTTCTGTAAAAAACCAAACATGCTAAGACTCATGTTTCAAGGGAACCTAAACAATTTATGAAGGATCATGAACCACTTCAAAAATATTCTATAGAAACACCAGTACCTCTAAAAGCACCAATGGTTAAAGTATTGAACAAAGTAAAGGAACATGTTTTTTGAGTACCTCCTACAGTTAGACCAAATAGCACCACCAAATGCTAGCCTCTTAAATTTGATTGGTATTGACATATACCACATGGTATATTTCAAACTTTATTGGATAAATGATTGATTAAACTCACTCCTAATTCACATTACCCACCTCATATATTTTATAAGGTAAAAGGACACCACTTTTTCACTATCATGGTATTAATGGTCATCGAGATAATTAATGTTTTTCCCTTGAGTAAAAGCTTACATAGTTATCAAATTAGGGAATTAATGAATTTTAAAAAGAGGCATTTAGAACTCATTCACATACTTCTCCTAGAGGCATGTCTAATAGGTTTGATCCATCCCATGTTGATCCTTCTAATTAAAACATGGTCCATTGACCTTTGCAAAGGATTCCCACTAACAAAATTCCTCCTAGTGTGCTCTCTACCAAGACTGATCACTCCCACACTTATCCTACCAATGAATCATTGGTTGATCAAGTCTTGGATAGATGCACATGTAGAAGTGGTATAACTAAATATTAGATTTGGGTTCCTAATTAGATACCTATAGATTCACCAGTTGCACCTATATTTATAGTAGAGTTGACTATAGAAGCAAAATTGATAGTTACCCTACCACATGACCATTATAGTAAAGCATTCTTTTTTCCTATAGGGTTACATTGTATACAATGAGTACTTTATTATTCAAATCATACAAATAGTTCATTTAATTCAAATATTTGTTATACCTTTTACCATATCCAAAACATACACCATGGAATTAAAATATAATTAACAAACCATATAATGAATAACATAGAATAAAATAGTATGAATATATTAAATACTAGATTAAATCCATGTGAATAATGTCATATACATATAAATTGATATAATTTTTTTAAAAATAAACATATTAGTCATAATTTAAATTTATATCCCTTAAGGTGTACTCCTCATCACTATCAACATCCATAAATCTAGTAACACTAGAGGTAGATACACCAAGATCAAACTATGGGCCCTATGCACATAAAAGCATGTGTAATCTCTCATTGAAATCACCTATCCACCACACTATCTCATTATTTTCTCATCTCAAGGAATAGTAACACTCAATAGGTGTTTACATGATCTCAATGGAACTCCACTTTAGGATGTCTCATCTATCTAGCTCCACATGTAACTCCTCATGCTCTATGGTTTCAGTATGGTATGCCACCATAACTCTCATAATCAGATCAAACAATGGTGCATGCACACAAATAATATCAATAACTCTCTAAATAAATCTATCTCCAACTATGTTTATCAACACACTATGAGTAAGGCCCTAAATTTCCCAATCTACCATTGTTGACCACTTTTGATTACCTACACACAATTTAGATAATACACTAGTTAGTGACATATATTAAACCTAATACTTTTATATAAAAACCAAATGCAAAAACTCAAAACCAAGATACTCACATGTGGCTCTAATGGATTCCTCATCAATAGGTTTTGGTCTCGTTGGAGCATCATCTCCTCCATTACCACTTATCTTTCCACCACCACCCTATGCTACAAGAATGGAATTTGAATATATAAATAAAATAAAAAATAACATAGGCCATTGAACCTTGGCTCACCACTATACATACCCATTAGTACAACCTTCATCATCTCCTTCTACCATGGGAACCATAAGGTCTTACCCATCACATGGGTGCAAGGCTAAATCTATAGCAATGGTGTCAACATATCATGTGGCCTATAACCACTCTATATTGTGAGATGCCATGGATATAGTGTCGAGGTCACACCTTTATCAATCCCAAATTGTCATGTCACTTTATCATACTAAATTTACTCATACACTCTAATAAATTGATCAATAAACCACATACTAAGATGAACTCTCTATAGCTCATGACCATCATCATTCCCCCTATAAGGATGCCATACAATCTAATCATGAGCAAACCTATCTAAAGTAGTCTAGTATTCTTTCATGATATAAAGTATACCACATGGGAATACCCACTACTCATCAAAAACCTATGGGTGGGTGTTATATGTACAATAACTGAGAGGGTGGGGGTGAATCAATGAGCCTAGATATTTCAACTTTAGTTCCAATCCTTCCAAAATCTTAATCAGATAATACATACATTCATGAAGCATACATATCATTCACAGTAGTGAATAATTAATAGAATGCAACATCACATAATAAACACAATATCTACATGGTTAACCATCTTGGGAAATAAAACCCACTCTCAAGCCTATAAACACATGGACTACTCTCCTATAAGAAATTATAAATAAGAGACAGATCAACTCCTTTAGACCAACAAACCTTGATCATGTCTTCCTAAATAAATGTATTTAGTGAAACACTTATTCCACAAGGATCACCTCCTCCTAATATGATCAAATCCTTTAAACCACCTTCCTTTAGTAAAACACCTATTTTATAAGGAATAACTACCCCTAAGGAAGACTAACTCCTTTAGACCCTCCTTTGATAAGAACACTTCCACCTTAGAACTGATGTCTTAAAAACCTAATGATGGATCTATATATATCACTCTTCTCACATTTTAGTAAAAACTATATCACCTAACACACTTTGTTATTTAAAGCAAATTACATACTTGAACCAACATACAAATATCAATTAGGACATATTACATATCCCAACTAGCCCCACTCTTTAACTCTACACTCTCAATGCATCCTTCACAACAAAAACTCTATCACAACTTAAAAAACATGACTAGATGGTCATACACATAGTCCACACACTGATCTACCTCTTAGATCAACCACCAAGATCACACAGTCTTCACCTTACCTTCATTCACACTCAAATAGTAAGAGCACTATTCTACCAAAAAAATTATGACCAATAGGTCATACAAATAGTCCTCAAACTGATCTTCTCATCAACTCATCCATAGGGCACTATACCCCTCCTTCACTCCCCAATTCACATATACAATCCTCTCTCAAAACACTCTCAAGTCTCTCTCAAATAGCCTCTTGAGCATACTCACCCATTCTACCTCTTCTAGGCTTATTAGATCTGATGACCTATGTGATCACCTTCAGCACCTTACTCAGACTAGTATGTCTAATCCTATTCACTCTCTATTGGTCCTCACTAACCTATAACTTCTCTTTCAAAGGTTGTCTCCTTAGTTTGGCTTCAGACTCACACTAACCCATTCAAGTCTTACATGTCTATAAATCACCACCTTTGATTTCACAATTTATAGAATAATCTTGATAATCAAAACCTTGGTCAGCCATTAGGCATACCTTATCCCTTAAGGAATCTCTCACATAAAGACATGGATTAAAAAAAATTCATAGGTTGGTCATAGCATGTATGGGTCACCCTTAAGCAGCTACACCTTTTAATAATGACCTTGTAGCTCTTATAGGTCTCATGGAGACCTATTCACCCATTTAACACATCATTGAGAAAACTAAGAACATAAGACCACTTTAAAATACATGGGCCCACTCCTTATGTCCCCTTTAACATCTTCAAATGATCATAGCTAGCTTAGCTCACCTCTATGTATGCTCAATCAACTCAAATAGATACCTTATACATAGAAACACCATTATCGAACATACAATCAACTTAGCATTGTTCATACTCAAGATAAATTGATCACACCTCTAAAATATTAAAAAATCAACCTCATGGAGTCTACAACACTCCCTAATATCCAATTCACCATGAAACATCGAAAAAACATCTACATGAGATCAAATACTCTTCTCAGGTCATTTTCAATCCATATATGAAAACATAGACAACTTTGGAGTAACATATCTTTATTTATATACACTTCCATATCTTCAAATCCATATTTATATATTCACCTTAGAGTCTTCTACCACTTTTATTTTTACTACATGTGTAAATTCATCTTTCATCAAAAGATATGAACAAATTACTAAGTACTAGTTTTTTCCCTTAGTAAATTCAAATATTCAAATGGAAATGGTCATAGTTATACTTCAAACACAATTCTCACATCTAGTGTCCTCTAAGCTCAGATTAAATACACTCCATCAATCTTATTTAATCTTTAACACATAAGCATCAATTATTAAATGCTAAACCTCTAACACTTTGACCTCATCTCATGTAATCTTGAAATCTTGACTCCATGTGCTCCATATATTTTTGTATATCAATCAAGTCTTTGACTATTAATGCCCATTGTTTAATAAATATATACAAACACCTGCTCATTACTAGATCTTTATATTGTACCTTTACTTAGTCATTAAACATCATATACATATCCTCATCTCACTACTTCCTAACTTGTTGGAATAATGTGCACCATTGATCTTACTCAAGATTTAACTTGTGCAAAAATGACTATGGAAACATTTCTTATCTACCTAAATAGTCATTTTTTAACATTAATAACTTCTTCTACGTGTAGATGCATGATCTCAAATTTGGATCAGATGATCTCCTCATATAGGAAAATCCAACTATATAATAAATAGCTCCAAAAACCCTCATGCATGTGAGATATAATTCCATAAAATGCCTTCTTAAAATCATCTATCATAGATCCAACTATGTCAAAACCTACCTAAGAGGCAAACTTTGAGCATGCATAACTTTTATTGTGCTTTAGTGCATGATCTAAAATTTAGTGAAAATAAACTAGGATCAAAAATAAATAAACCCATAAGATAAGTTTCTCTTGATGCCTTCAAATTTGAAATATATTCCACCATCAAAATTCTCACTCCACTCTTCTTGCCACATTGCAAAATTGGCTATGGGAAAACACATTCAAACTACTTGGGAGCCTAACTATGCATATGTATATCTTTTGACACACTTTAGTGCATGATTTAAATTTTATTAAAAATAAAATAGGTATAAAATTTAACAAACCCATATGATCACCTTCTCTTGAAACATCCACACGTGTGAGATATTCCATCATCAAACTGCTTATTTAGTTCTTTCTAGCCATATTGCAAATTTGGCTAAGTATGGGAAAATAATGAATTTTGGTTGAGAATCCAACTTTGCATCCTTATATATTTGACCATGATTTTATTCATGAATTGAGATATGGTGCATAGCAACTAGAGACTAATGTGATCACAACCATATGACCAACTCCCCTTGACTCATTTCCACGTGGCAATGGTCATGACATCAAACTGCCTACTCAAAATTTCTACCACTAGACCCAAACTATCTAAATGAAAAATATGGATTAACATATGAATTACACTTATGAACACAATATCTCAAATCATAGATAACATATTAGGGACATATTTCATGCTCCAATCACCATAATCATCCCTGAATATCTCTAACTAATCAAACTCTGAAGATCAATCTAGCATACTAGGATAAGCACATTACACACTTTTTCATTGTTACTCAGACTATAAAATCACTTCATCCACTCACTAGGAAACCTTTATTACATCACCATGACATCACTGATAACTTTCCAATAATCTCCCCCTTTGTCAATGATGTTAAAAATCATCATATATAACAATATACATCTTACCTTCTCTCTCTTTAAGCACTCCCATAATATGAACTTTCTCCCCCTTTGACACAATGACAAATTGGGAACCAACTGATATCAAGGACCTAAAAATACCATAAATATTAAATTACCATCTTATAAATATGATACAAACTCCCCCTTACCTTGAGACTACCTTATCTTGCCTTGGCAAACCTCTTCTTACTCCATGCCAACACTTTTCTTCACAAGCATAGCAACTATTGAAGATAGAACACATAAAAACTACTGGAATATAATGTAACTCACCAAGAAACATCTAAGAGGTAATCCCCCTTATAACTTTGAGCAATTACACCTTGTAGCATTTTTAGATCTCCACACACCATGAAAAATCACCACATATGCTTACTAGCCTTCTTCTCAAGCTACCATAAGGACCATCAACATAACTTCACACCACTCACCAAATATGAAATATCTACTAAAAAAACTTGATAACTCACCTTCAAACACACATAAATTTCTCTTTTGGAAAAATTGAGCAAAAAGCACTCTTCTTCAAACTAGGTCTGCCTAGCCTCCTTGTAGCCCTACTTAGAACTTGTCGAGCCCACAATTTTTAGTATACACATCTTCAAGACCTAAAAATTAATATCTATATCACTCTCATATTCCCCCTCAATTAAACCAATTTTCATTACTAAGATCATTCTCTGCAATATACTTCCTTCACAGACCTACTAGCCAATTATCCCTCTATATTGATAAAAACATGAATAACTTGAGAACCACAAACCTTCAAATCTTTGTGAATATTTATTTTATGACCCATGTGTAACATTAAATAAATTATGAAGCCATAAACCTCAATTCATAGGGCATACCACTTTTCTAATAAGTCCCAAAACCCTAGAATCTTAAAACAAATAAGTTAAATAAACCTCCTTCTGATCAATGCACACCTCTGAAAATTCTTGCACACTTGGAGACACCCATCACACACTTCTAGACCAAGATTTGAGCCTTCAAACCTTTGGGATCCATGACTTCCTATAACTCATTTTAGGCCTACTTACCCTTAAGCCAAAAACTGAGAAAACTAAGAGTACTCAAAAATCTTCAATTTGGATTCAACATACCATTAGACCATAAAACACCTAGATCACATCACAAAGAAGTTCATAGACCTTTTTGAGCATCAAAATTTTCTTGAGAATCCATCAATCTCATTAAGTCACCTGGAACCACCCATTTTGACCCTGTACTATGGTTCCTTCATAGATATCTAGAGCAAACACATGAACTTATTTCTCCCCATTAACTAATACCATTCTCTAATTAGAATTATCATCTTGAGCACACAAACATACTTCTCCATATCTTATTTCTCATATTTAACTACTTAGTCCTCTGATCTTAGGACCTAACCAATTACAAAGCTCCCCCTAACTTTAGGCTTCATCAAGAACATGACATATTCAACAAGTCTTCAAATAATTTATACCAAAACATCTAAACCATGATCAACAAGCTATCTCCTTCTCAAGAAACAACCACTGATATTATTCACAAACTTCTTTTCTCCATTAGAAGATATAAAAAAAAAAGCTAAAACATACCTTGTTTACATAAAAACTTATCAAATAATATCTAACAGCTATCAAGCTTCTTCTAACTAACACACATCTCCTTAAAGCCTAGATAGAGACACCCCTTTGACATAGTGAGACTAAAAGTCCCAAAACTTAGGAGGCTCCCATATATCCAAAGCTTTCTCTGGCTTGCAATCTTTCTTGACTTTAACTAAATCCTTGACTTCATTTTTTCTTCAAATTTGCCAATAAATGTCGTTAATAGAAACTCTTGACTCTCATTCATCTCTGATTCTTTTTCCACCTTGGAAAACAATCCATCAAGACTCTTGGACTAAAGAGGGTTAGTCTTCTTAGTATTTACTACCTTCGGTCTCCATATCATAGTTTGAATCTTCTTATCTTATGCAGCCATCTTACCTACTTTATCCTTGAGCTTATTCTAATTTTTAACACAACCTTCTAAAGCAAATTTCTTATTAACCTTATGATTAGATGAATTGGAAATTATTAGCTTTGGTTTCCATAACTAATTTTTCTCTTTTTAAAACCTTCTAGGATATCTATATCCTTTGACATACCTTGAAGACCTCTTAACACTGTTTAGATAGAATCTAGCAATATGTCCACTCTTATGACAACTAAAAAAAATAACATCTTTCATAGCTTTTGATAGATTTGAACTGTGACCAATCTTTAGCCAAAAACTCCTATCATAGAATCATAAATTTTCAAACTTGACTAACTTTATTTTACAGTCCTTAGGTCTATGACCATACTTATTACATGTATAACAATGACCATGAAATAAACTAACATACATTAAAGCATTTGGTTGTTTAATAGACCTTCTTTTATTTCTCTTGACTTGATCTGACTTCTTTTGATATTCTTCAATCTTACTTATCTTAACAACAAATTGCTCATGCTCATCCATTAATGAACCTAACTTGGTTTCCATTTGAATGCTCCCATCCTCTTTAGCTCTTATACTTCAAATTTTATCCATTAATTGACCTTTGAGAACTTGGATAGTTTCCTTATCACTCTTAGCTTCTTTAGCCATGTCATCCTTTATTCTACATACTTACTCTATCAAACTTACCTCAAGATAACTAACTTGTGTTTCAAGACCTTTGATCATAGACCTCATCTTATGATTCTTATTCTTCTACTCCTTTAGTTTACCAAGTGTACTCATGAGCTCAAATTCTAGATCAAATTCTTATTCCTCATTGTCATCTTCTCTATTATTATGACAAGCTTATTTATCAAACATGGTGTCCTTTTTTTTTAACAACTTTCCTCCTTAAAACTAAAACTTGTCTTGGCATCTACTAGCTGAACCTTGAGATCATTGATAACATTCTCATCTTTTTTAGCATCTTTCTTCAAAGTACATATCTATTCTTCAAGTACCTTGATCACATCCTTTCTCTATTGATTTTCTTTCTTCAACTACTTAGCCATCTTTGTACCTACTTAGGATCGCCTTCAAGATTTTATTATTCCTCCAAAAGACCCACTATGATACCAATTATTAGAAGTACAATCACTGAGAGGGGGGGTGAATTAGTGAGCCCAAATATTTTAACTTCAGTTTCAATCCTTTCAAACTCTTAATAAAATAATACATACATTCATGAAGCATACATATCATTCATAGTAGTGAATAATGAACATAATGTAATATTACATACACAACACAAGATCTATGTGGGAAATTCTCTTGGGGAATAAAATGCACTTTCAAACCTAAAAACACATGGATTATTATCATATAAGAAATTATAAATAATAGATTGATCAACTCCTTTAGACCATCAAACCTTAATCACGTCCTCCTAACCAAAAGTATTTATTGAAACACCTACTCCACAAGGATCACCTTTTCCTAAGATGATCAACTCCTTTAGACCACATAATTTTAGTAAAACACCTATTTTATATGGAAAAACTACCCTAAAGGAAGACCAACTCCTTTAAACCCTCTTTTAATAAGAACACTTCCATCTTAGAACTGATATCTTCAACACTTGATGATGGATCTCTAGATATCACTCTTCTCACCTTTCAATAACAACTTTATCACCCAACACAACATGTTGGCCAAAGCACATTACATGTTTGAAGCAACATAGAAAGATCAATTATGACATATTACATATCCCAACTAACCCTACTCTTCAAGTCTATACACTCAATGCATCCTTCACAAAAATAACTCTATCATAACTTTAAAAACATGAATAGATGGTCATACACATAACCCACACACTAATTTGCCTCTTAGATCAACCACCAAGATCACGCAGTCTTCACCTTGCCTTTGCTCACACTCAAATAACAAGAGTACTATTCTGCGAATAGAATTATGACCAATATGCCATATAAATAGTCCTAAAATTAATCTACTCATCAACTCATCCATAGGGAACTCTACCCTTCCTTTACACCCAATTCATATATACAAGTCTCTCAAAACTCTCTCAAGTCTCTCTCAAACAGCCTCTTGAGCATACTCACCCATTCCACCTCTTCTAGGCTTATTAGATCTGATGACCTATGTGATCACCTTCAGCACCTTACTCAAACTAGTATGTTTGATCCTCTTCACTCTATATTACTCCTCACTAATTTGTACCTTCTCTTTCAAAGGTTATCTCCTTATCTTGGATTTAGACTCACACTAACCCATTCAAGTCTTACATGTCTATAAATCACCACCTGTGATTTCACTGTTTATAGAGAAATCTTGATAATCAAAACATTGGTCAACCATTAGGCATGCCTTATCCTTTAAGGAATCTTTCACAGAAATACATGGCTCAAAAAAATCTTCATAGGTTTTCCATAACATCTATGGGTCACCCTTAAGTATCTATACCTTTTAATAAGGCCCTTGTAGCTCTTATAGGTCTTATAGAGACCTATTCGTTCATTTATCACATCATCAAACAAACTAAGAACATAAGACCACTATAAAATACATGGGTCCACTCCTTATGTCCTCTTTGACATCCTTAATTGATCATAGTTAACTTATCTCACATCTACATATGCTCAATCAACTCAAACAAAGACCTTATACATAGGAACACCATTACCAAACATACAGTCAACTTCTTAAGCATTATTCATACTAAAGATAGATTGATCACACCTCTAAAAAATTCATAGAGAAACCTCATAGAGACTAAAACAGTCCCCAATATCCAATTCACCTTGAAACATTGAAACAACATCTACCTAAGCTCAAATACTCTTCTCAGGTCACTTACAGTCCATGCATGAAAACATAGACAACTTTGGAGCACCATATCTTTGTATGTACACACTTTGAGATATTCAAATCCATATTTATATATGTATCTTGGAGTCCTATACCACTTTTCTTTTGTGTATGAGAAAATTCATCTTTCATCAAAATATATGGATAAATTAATGAGCACTAGTTTTTTCCCTTAGCATATTCAAATGGGAATAGTCAGTTAAACTTCAAACATAATGCTCACATCTCGTGTCCTCTTAACTCAGATCAAATATGTTGCATTGATCTTGTTTGATCTTTAACACATATGTTCTAATGCTTAAATGTTAAACCTCTATCAATTTAACCTCATCTCATGCAATCTTAAAATGTTGAATCCACACATTCTATCAATTTCTATAGATTAATCAGTGTTTTGACTATCAATTCTCACTATTTGATCAATCTGTACGAACACCCATTTTCCATTAGATCTTTATCATATACCTTTTCTCAGTCATTAAACATCATGCATCTATCATCATCTCATCATTTCCTAACTTCTTGGAGAAATGAGCACCATCGATCTTTCTCAAGCTTTAACTTGTGCATAAATGACTATGGTAACCTTGCTTCTCTGCTTGAGTAGCCATTTTTAAACCTTAATAACTTCTTTTGTGCTTAGATTCATGATCTCAAATTTAGACCAAATGATCTCCTCATATATATAAATCCAACCATATAACAAAAATATCTTATAACCCTCACATGTGTGAGATATAACACCATAAAAATTCCTTCTCAAAATATTCTATCATAGAGCCAACTATGTTAAAACCTACCTGAGAGACCAACTTTGAGCATGTATAACTTTTGTCACACTTTAGTGCATGATCTAAAATTTAGTAAAAATAAACTAGGATTAAAAATGAACAAACCCACAAAATTATTTTATCTTGGCACCTTCACACATACAATATATTCCACCACCAAAATACTCACTTGAATCTTCTTACCACATTGCAAAATTGGCTAAGTATGGGAAAACACAATCGAATTCCCTGGGAGCCTAACTTTGTATATGTATATCTTTTGATGTGATTTAGTGCATGATCTAAATTTTAGCACAAATAAAATAGGTCCAAAATTTAAAAAACTTGTATGATCACCTTCTCTTGAAATGTCCACACATGTAGGATATTTCATCATCAAACTGCTTACTCAGATCTTTCTAGCCATATTACAAATTTGGCTAAGTATGGGAAAATAATGACTTCTAACTGAGAAGCCAAATTTGCATTATTATATATTTAACCATGATTTGATGAATAAATTTAGATTTATCACATAATAACTAGGTATTAATGTGATCACAACCATATGACCAACTCCTCTTGACTCATTCCCATGTGGCAATGGTGATGTCATCAAACTACCTACTTAGATTTTTTGCCACTAGACCCAAACTATCTAGATGAAAACTATAGACTACCAGATGAATTAAACTTATGCACACATGCTCTCAAAGCATATAAAACATCTTAGGGACCTTTTTTACATGCTCAAATGACCATACTCATCCCTAAAAATATCTAACCAATCAAACTCTAGAGATTAACCAAGCATACTTCAAGCACACTAATACAAACACATTACACATTTTATCATTATTACTTCAGATATTAAATCACTTCATCCACTCACCAAGACACCTCCATGACTTTAATGAAAACTCCCCAATAGTGGGCCCACCCAAGAATAGGACTAACAACTAGTTGCACTTTTGTGATGTGTTCCTATAACAAGACATGTAATAGAGTCACCGCACCAATACTACCACCATGGCTATCCAATGTAAATCTATAGAGATACCTATAAAAATGGGCTAATATAGTATAAATAATATATGGTCCTATCCAACTCAATGTGATGAGATACCTAGTACATATGATAATAAATCCCAACTGTGCCACCCTTCATAGCTACAAAGGATTCTAGTAATACATAGATAAACTTTCATAGTCATGAAACATCACCATTAATAATGTTATCAAACTAAATCATACTACTCAACTCTACCTTAGGATCCCTTTGACCAATAAAATATACATGTGAATGTTAGATATATATATATATATGATTACCATCATCAAAAACCTATACCCTCTCACCCTTAATTGACAACTAAAAGATATGATATACATCCTCCAGGGTGACAATTATCTCACCTATAGGAATCTAGAATGTACAAGTATATGGGTTACACCTCTCCACTATTTTAGTGAATTTTAACTTATATTTCAAGAAATAAAAAAGAAGAAACTAGATATGAGGATGGTTTAAAAACCTATTGTATTATTCACATGTTGAATCAAGTGATTGTGAAAAGCTCATCTTTGGCTTGGGAGGATGACTTGAAAATAAGACAACACTAAATCAAATAGTTGGTTAGATAGATATATGGGTGGATTACCTAGCACTAACAAATAATTAAGTTTAAAAAATATAAGATAAATTACTTGCATCAATAATCAAAATCTAATAAAATTGAATACAAGAAATGCTTGATAAAAAAATGACTAATATAGTAATAAGTGGGTCAATACTAATGTTAAATAGTTTAGGTGTGGTTCAAAAAATATCTTGGGAGTCTATGAATTATAAAATGAAAATAAAATTGGATTTGGTTGAGGGTAGGTGGATGAAAATAGCTTGTTATTATTTTCTACCATAGTGACCATCAGTGGTTGGTGTGACCATCGATGGTTAAGGTGACCGTCAGTGGTTGAGGTGACCATTGGTAGTTGGATAAACTATTAGTGGTTTGATAGACCATTATTGTTTGGATAGACCATCAATAGTTAAGGCAACCATTGGTGGTTGGATAGACCATCAGTGTTTAAAGTGGCCATTAACAGTTGGATAGACCATCAATAGTTAAGGTGACCATTAACAGTTACTGTGTGTTGTGTTTGGGTTGATAAAAGTTAGATTGATGGGATCATAAAAGGTAATTCTAGGATATTAGTTTATTCTAGGTTGGTTATGAGATGGAAAGAAAGTAATTTAATAATGGAAAATAAATATTTAGCTATTTATAGGTTGATCAGATGAATGGTGGAGGTGGTTGGCTCGTTGGTGGAGTCTAGCATGATTCTGATAGACTAATGGTACTTAGATGTTGGATAAGGGGTGGTAGCACTTTATCTCTCTTTCATGATGGCTAGATTACTAGATTAATGGAAGATCACCTGTAAAATAAGCTTTGGATGCAAAATTTCTTGATAGTTATGGATTCATTTTCACCTCTTACTCCTCTCTTCTTATAGGCAAAGAAGGAGAGGTGCAACAAGACATTTAATTTTAACTTAGAAATGCATGGGCTCACACATGAATTAGAAATTCTAATTATAGAAAAGAAAGTTATAATTGAAGGGTTAGTTAATTTGGCTCAGATGGTAAAACCTAACCATCGGTGGTTAGGTTTATTGTTGATGGTTAGGGTGACCATTGGTAGTCAGGGTGATCATCGATAATCAAGGTGACCATCGATGGTTAGGGTGACCATTGATAGTTGAGGGTTAATTTCAAATTGGGTTAAAAAGGTGGGTTTGGTTAATAGCTCAAGCTAATTAGGATCAGTCCTAGTTTTTAGTCAAAAGGCTAATGGTTGGGCCCAAGGGGGTCCCAAGGTGATCTAGGGGAATTACAATATTTAGAACCATCATGTAGATATTTTCGGTGTCTAAGTTTTTCCCCTTTTTATTATGAAATTTTTATCAACAAGCGAAAAAACAAAAATGGATTAATAGTTAAATTTTTAGTTTCCCAGAGCATGGAAGAAGGTGTTCCCCCTTACACTGAGAATTGATGAGTGAAAATACAATCAGGTATGGGTTTGATGATTTTTGAAATTGATGACAAAGGTAGACATCATGAATGTGGGTGATAGGTTGGACATTGAAGCACAAATAGGCACATAAAGTGCTAAAAAAGTGTGATATCCAAGATCATACATTGACTAAGTTACCATAGTTGGTAAAAATTAAGGTCGGTGCTAGAAGGACAAGTGACAAGTGGAACTGTGTGATCCTATTTAGACATGGTGGTTGGGAATACTCGTAAACACAAGTTTTCTAAGTAAATTCTATGTTTTCATGGGTATCTAAGGTAAGAAGTACTCTCAAGAATAACACAAATAGGTTAGGTGAAGTCATGGGTATCTAAGGTAGGAAGTTTTCTCAAAAAGACACTAATTGGTCAAGTGTGTACAAGGTATCAGAAGTTCAAAAATAGGTCAACATGGAAATTTTTATCATTATAGTCAATAGCACTAGGTAAAAGTCATCATAAAATATGTACTAGCTGGGCTAAAATAGACCAATGACAAGGTGATGAGGTGGTAGGGGTGGGTGAAGAAGGTAATTCCATGGGTGGGTGTTTGATTTGGTTTTGTTTGAACAAGTATGGGTGGAGAGGCATAGGTAAATTTCCAAGATCTTGACTATCAATGGTCAAGGGTGTTAAGAGAAACCATCAGTGGTCACCCTAACCATCAATAATTAGGGGAAAAACCTTAAAAGTCTAGTGGTCAAAAGAAAAATGTGAGTCATTTAAACTCATTTGAATAGTTGAACTATGGAGCTCTGGCCACTTATTGTGTGTGGTGAATTTAGTGATGGTGATTGCTAAGTAGGTGATTAATTACTGAGTTAGAGATGTAGACTAAGTAGACCAGTAAATATGTAGGGTGGGTATGGATGTGGATGAGGATGGGTAGTGGGTCCCTAGATTCCTCCTTGATGATAGTTAAGGAATGAGGTATGGGTTGCATGTTAATTGGTAGAGTAGTTTGAATTTGAAATTGGAATTATTGTCATTATGTTGGTGGGTGGATTTTGTGTTTGACTTAGCTATAGGGTTGGTTTGGATATTGGGTTAAATGAGCTTATGGATTTTCAATTTGGGAGGGTATATTTAGTTGAGGGTGGGTGTAAGGTAGTAGTTAAGGATTTGATGTATGTGTGTCAGTTTTAGGTGGGTGAATTGGGTGGTAGGGTTAGGGTAATCCATCAACAGTCATGTACATTGACCATTAATGATCATACGTAATTATTGATGGTCAATGATCATCGATAGTTAGCTACCTTATCATTGACATTCAACATGGGTAAAATGTTGTCAAAATGTTGTTTTGGAATGTTTGAAGGCATAGTAGATGGTAATTTTCCAATTTTGGCTTTATAGGTAAACTGTCAAGTTTGTCATGTAGTAGTTCAAGTGATAAGTTTGATATATTAGGTAAAAGAGGGTGTATACCCAAGGTAAAAGTTAGGAATGGGATGGTAAAATAATTGATGATAAGTTTAAATGGTAATAGGTCATGGTTTAAGAGGCAAAGTTTGTAGGCAAAATTAGTATAGGTGACTAAGTGTGTTTGTTAACAAACATTATAAGCATGGGAGTAAATTCAGATACACAATCAGGTGTTACACATCTTTGTAGAGATCCACCATGGTATGACTAATATAGATTGGGCTCATATGGAGGAGGTGGGCCTTAGAGAGATGAGGCATTATCAGCATGTGTCATATAATGTATTGATGATCATGTCCCTCATCAAGAGATGACATCCAATCATGAACACCTTCTTATAACCCACTGGTGAGATGATGATCTTACTAGAGGATGTTCACAAGATCACTTAGTTACCTATATGGGGTGACCTATTTTATCACATAGAGTGAGATGAAAGAGATGAGATCATGAAGATACTATATGGAGATGACCATGACTAACTAAGGTGGCATGCTAGGAGCTTTAGCTACAAAATTTTGTATTAGAGGGTGAGAGATGATAGGAGGCTAATGACCAAGATGATGATGGCAATTTCATGTTTTGTTGTTCCTGACTCAAGTAGTGGGAGGTTCTTATACTTGTTATTGGGGGTATTATTTGAGATGTTACTAGGTTTCATAGTGTTTGGTTGGGTGCTTATATTACTTATGCAGATGTATAGTGAGCTATGGGGACTCATATATCATAAGAGGTATGGAATTAGTGTGGGGTTTGTTCTACACTATTGGGCTTATGAACATATCCAAGCACTAAGGTTAATGTGGTTTTCATGGGTAAAGTATGCTCAAAAATATTTCTTGAATACCTTTATAAGGTGGAGAGGTGACTTTGTCATCACAAGTGTAGGAAGAGGGGTGTATGATACTAATTGGTTCACAGGTGCACTAGATGTCATGGTCATTGACAATGTTATTTGTAGGCCATATGTTAGGTTTCTAGAGTGGGATGGATACAAGAGGCACACCTTATCCCTATAGAGTTATAGGTGGATATTTGATAGGAGGGATGGGGAGGTAGAGCTCATCCCATTTGAGAGGGTGCATAGATAGTTTGACTTGGTACAAGGTATTTTGGGCTCATTTTCTAGATATACGTAAGAGGATGCAGAGATCCCACTACTTAAGCCACATCTAGTATAGACGTTACTAGAACATGAGGAGTTTCCAACATGTCTACTAATAGATAATGCAAGTTTTCTATATGGTTACCATGTATGGTACTAGGATCTTTATGTGGTAGTAGACTTTGGTGAGGATGATGGTGGTAGGTAGCCTATAGATGTAGACCTAACTAGTAGAGGTCAATAGGCACAAGTTAAAGGGGTTGTCCCAGATGCATAGGTAAGAGTAGTGTTAGCCACTACATAGGCACAAGTTGTAATACTATAGGGTCAACTAGAAGCTTTATAGGGTTAATTGGTTACACTTATAGGTGATAGGGACTAGGCTAGAGCTTTACTATCCTTGGTTACCTAGGAGAGAGATTCTTTGATATAGATAAGAGGAGTTATAGAACCTAAAATACCATTGGGTACCATCCTCATGGCATGATACCTAGGCACGATGGAGGAGTTATGCTACTATGAGGCTATAGTCCTAATGCATTATCCTATTGAGCCTTGATGGGGTGAGTACATATGTAATTTGGTAGGTGGTTCTAGCATGGTGACATTAGGTCAATGGGTTATTTCCATAGGTGGATAGGCAAAGACATCAAGAGGATAGGCACCAAGAGGTAGCAATGCTCTAGGAGATAATGGTGCCCGAAGGACACAATTATGACATAGTTTATGACATTATATTTATTTTATTTGATACCAGCTCGCTGTCTGATATGATGAGATGGACATTTTTAGAGAGAGAGATGTATATTGTTATATATTTTATGATGCTATTGACTCACAATTTATAGATATGATCCCTATTAATTAATTATCATTCATGGTTTGCTTTGATGTTTAGCTCATGATGTTGATATTGATAATTGAAAATGTTATATGGATTATGGTTGATGATGTTGTGATTATGCTTATGTTATGGGGATTGGATACTGATGTAGACTCACCTTGCTAGGCATGTGATGGCTTTTATTTATGTTGATGATGATGCTTATGTCATTTATGGTTATGATGATGATGTTTATGGTAAAATTTAATAATTATATGCTTCCTTATTTAGATTTATACATGTGGTAAGAATGGTTGTTTGCCTATTGTTCATAGACACTATGATGTTAATGCGATGTTGATGGTTATGGATATGAACACGGTTTATGCTAATGATGTCTATTTTTACTTATGATATATGTTGATATGATGTTATATGTTTATGGTTATCGTCATTGTGTTTAAGGTGAAACACATAAAGTAAGTTAAATAGCCACACTAGATGTGAGACAAAGAATATAATCAAAAGACAAACATCTTAGTGAATATATATCAACTAGTTATGAGATGATAAGAATAGGGCACGATGCTTATTCTCTATTAAGGACTAAAATAAGACTAAATTTGGATTGGTTTAAGGAACATAAGATATTTTAATGCTTCACATTAGTATTAATTATTTGGTTAAAAAGATGTCTTGATCACATAATGTCAAGTGAGCTCAAAATCCCTTGTTTTATAGGGTATGAAGGGGAGATGGATGAAAAATGGAACCTTCTTGTGAGACTAGAATGCCTCTTTTGGAGGTTACCAAGGAGTCAGTATAAAGAAGTCTATGTCATAAAAATATATAATGATCAATATGAGAATTCTACTCATAAGAGCCAATCACAACTTTCAAAATTATTTTTGATGAGAGCTGATTGTGGCTTTCAAAATTCTATTATTTTTACTTTTACTTGATAATGGGTCTTTTTTTTATTTTTTTGTTGTTTGGGAAGGTTGGAGAAGATGATCAATGTAGGAAGCTTCTAAGAAATTTATTGCTCTGATAAATTCTTTACTTAGCCATCCTTCAAGGGAGTGATCTAAGTTTGTGTGCTTTGTTTAATCCCTTTGATAGCTATCCTTCAAGGGAGCAGTCCACGTTACATTGAGCAATTTTAAATATGTTTTTAATATATGTCCTTCAAGGGATTAGTTTTTTAATGCTAGGAATGACCTATATTTTCTATTGTTTTGTATTTTGCTTGACATATACTTGCTTATATAGGCTTAAGGGTTCACCTTTACGAAGGAAAAACTAAAAGCACAAGAAGGCTAATTAGGTGTAAAGAGGCTTATGTGAAAATGACTATGGGAATACATCCTTGTGAAAAAGAGTAGAGAGTACCATGAGAATCATGCCATGATTAGAGACATGGTACCTATTGTTCAATATCAGGCTATAATTGTGATGGATAATCACATGATTCAATTTTAATCGGTTACCCCTAAAATAGGGGGATGAATGTGGTGTGAAATCAAGAGATGAGCTTAAGTTAGACAAAAGGTGAGTTTGATCCTCTTTAACAAAAGAAAGGATGTAGATGTGAATCATTGAGGGTCTTAGGCTCTAGGTATCCTTTAAGAGAGGATAACTAATAATCTCATGATCCATACTTGTGGGTTATGATATAAGGTCCAAGCCAATTGATATCAAACTTGCCCTATTTTTATTTTCTCCATATTGGTGACATGTTGGTTTTACTTTAAGATGAGGTCTTTGATATTGAATTATCACACTCTAAGGTGTTTTTTATAGGCATATTTGACTCAATTTTAATAGACATGAATATGGGTAAGGGTGGTTAAATGATTTTCATCAAGTATCTCAAGTTGGGCTAAACAGTGCTGACGATAATCATCTTCAAAAATAAGATCTTGCAAAGATATGAAAAGAGATGGGATTTGGACCTCAAGAGGTGAGACAACCTCCATTCCAAACACAAGAGAGAATGGGGTAATACCTATAGGGTTTAAATGCTAGTATGATATGCCCATAAGGTGAAGGGCATGTGTAAATGCCAATCCTGACTAGATGCATTGACCATTTTAATGAACATGTTGTTAAGAGTTTTGTTAGAGGCCTTTACTTGTCCATTTACTTGAGGGTGATAGGGTGAGGAAAAACTTAACTTAATCCTAAATGCATCACAAAGACCCTAGACTTATTTATTTTTAAAATATTTACCATTATCTATGATAATTTTGTGAGGAACACTAAAATGATAGATAATTTGATGGTTGATAAAGTTAACAATCTTTTCAGCTTTGGTGGAGATAAGAGGAATAACCTCTACCCAGTTAGTACAATACTCAGTCATGGTGATGATATAATGGTATAACTATTAAGAATGGGGGTCAATTTCACCAATAAGGTCTAGACCCCATTGTGAGAAGGGCCAAAAATTAGTGGATATGCAAAGATTATGGTGAGGTTAATGATGTATATTGGCATGCTGTTGACACTTAACACACTTTTTCACATAATCACAATAGTATTGGTTAAGGGCAGGCTAGTAGTAGCCAATTTTAAGGATGTGTTTAGCCATGGTGAGGACAATAAAGTGTCCCCCACGTATCCCATCATATGTTTCCTTGATAGCATGAGAGGCTTCATGACTACATAGACAATAAAAGAGGAGACCATCAAAGTCATGTTTATAAATAATTCCCCCATAATGGTATAACATGAGGTAATCTAGATAAATTATCTTTGAGCATTCCTATAAATACCAAAAGGAATGATGGAAAGGTTGAGATAGTCAAAGGTTTACTAATACCAAAGGTTAGGTTGCGTCTCTTCCACATTGAATATGGTGGGAGAATCTAGTTTGACATAAGAAGTTTGGGTAAGTCTATGGATAATGATAGATAGCTTAGAGTCAAAGAGTGCAGAGGGGATCTAAGAGGTAAGAGAGGCATGGCATTGGAAAACTTGTTGGTGGACCATGGGGTGGATTGGATATGGTAGTGTTTAAATGATGTTAAGAGTTCATCAATGAGTTATTTGTATTGTTACAAAACATCATTCTTACACTGGTAAAATCAATTAATTTGATTGACCACAAGTTGGGAGTCACTAGAGATATTGATTATTTTAACTCCCAAGGCTAAGTTAGTTTAGAGACCTATTACTAGGGCTTCATAATCAGTCATATTATTGGTACATTCAAAATCAAGATTGAAAGATAAAGGAACAGGTTTATTTTCAAAGGGGATAAGGATGATGGCAACTCCCCCACCATGTTGACACTTTGATCCATCAAAGAACATGGTCACTTGATAGGTAAAGTCTGCCTAAGAGAGGGTCACGATGGACTCTTTAGGGAAATTAAGAGGAGGAGGTTGGTTGCCTACTAATGGTTCTTTGACCAATGGGTTAGCAATGAATTACCCTTTAATTAACTTTTGCTAAAGAAACTCAAGGTCAACTTCTGCTAAAATCTTGAGCCACTTAGCCATACATTAGTTTTAGTATGGCTTGGAGTGTATATACTTGAGTGGATCAATATTGATCATGACATAGGTTTTGTGGTTAAGAATATAGTGGTAAAGTTTGGTGGCCATAAATACCAGGGCTAGGCAAAGTTTCTCAATATGGGTGTACTAAGTCTCATACTCTACAAGCATGCAATTTATGTAGTAGATAGATTACTCTTTATGTTACTCATCCTGATGATCAAGCATTGCCCTTAAGGAATGGTCAATGGAAGAGATATAAAGGTATAAGGGTTGGTCATCTTTAGGAGGGGTGAGGATAGGTAGAGCTAAAAGGTACTTTTTTAGTGAATCAAAGGCCTTTTGATAGTCACTATTCCACTTAAATGATACATCCTTATTTAGAAGGTGATGGAAGGGTTGGAATCGGTCTAAGAGATGGGAGATAAAGTGATGGATAGATTTGAACTTTCCCTAAAAACTATAGACTTGATTGAGGTTTATTAGAGGAAGCATGTCAATATTTGTTTTGATTTTGGTAGTATCAATTTTGATTCCCTGAAGGGAAACAAGAAAGCCAAGGAGATTTCTTGACAAGACCCCAAAAATGCACTTCTTGGGGTTAAGGTGGACATGGTAGTGGATGAGGAAATCAAAGATAATCTTTTTAATGGTTAAAATATCCTTACAATATTTTGATTTCCCAAGAAGGTCATCCACATAGTCAAAACAATTTTGTGGATAAAGTCATGAAAGATGTAAGTCATGGCACATTGGTAGGTTGTACCAGTTTTTTTATTATGAAAGTCATGACCCTATCATATAAGGTTCCACATATAGTGATAAAGGTAGTTTTATGTTGATCTTCATGTGTGATTAGGATTTGATTATACCCAATAATCTATCCATAGGAGATAACATCTTATGGTTGGCTGTAAGATCGATTAGATGGTCAATGCTTGGTAGAGGAAAGTCATTTTGTGGGTAGGCAAGGTTGAAGTCATGAAAGTCCACACAAATTCTTTGGTGATAGGCATAACATTCGAGACCCATTAGGGGTAATCAATGAGTTGAATAAAATTGATAGATAGGAGATATTAAAGATCTTCTTTGATGAGAAAGGCTATGTAAGGGTACATTCATCAAAGTTTCTTCTTGATGGGCTTGTCATCATGGTTGGTGACTATGTTATGGGTGGTAATGGTGGGTTAAATTCCTAGCATGTCATTGTAAGACTAAGCAAATGATATGCTATGTCTTGGAGGAAAGAGGGGAAGTCCTGAAGTTCCTTAGAATTTGATGATTGGCCAAGTTTGACAATGCAAGGGTTTTCTAGAGTGCCCAAGTTGATATCCATGGTGAATTCATTCAACATAGTCTAAGTCTTAGGAGGAAAGTATTTATGGATGGAATAATATGGGGCACCAAGATAGGTGAGGATAGAATCATCATCTTGGCACTAAATGGTGTTAATGGTAGGAGAATTATCTCCTATCATCTCAAGATGGGTCAAAGCATTGGTTACGATTACCCCTTCATTTTTATAATTCAAGGGTTTAAGTTTGATCATGTTGATGTAAAAAATGTTAGGTGGGATGATGTCATCATTTTCACACTTAGGAAGAGAAAGGGTTGGTGAGGAATGGATGCCTTCCTCAATAATGATGGTGGTAGATGGTTTGGTGTGCTTCTCATTGGGAAGAATGAAACCAAGGCCATATTTCTCATGAGTATTTTTTGTCTCAATTGAAATTAACTCATGAAAGATATGCTCATATATTCCTTGACCAAATCCTTTTCAAGCACACCTGTGGAGGTGTGTCTTGGCAAAGTCTGGCTTGTCTAAATAGGAGAAGTTAGAGGTGAATGGTCAAGGTGAAGAGGAGGTGGTAGAAGCATAAAGTGGCTTGTCAAGTCCTCCATAGGTTAAATGGGTTTGACAGATTGAAGGTCTAAATGGAATAATAGATTGGATATTGGGGTCATATGTGGGTTTGTGGTCTAGTTTCTCATACTCTTGGGGAGTAGGAAAAGTGTCAAGGGTAAGGAGGTGATATTCCCCTAGTGAAAGATGTTGGAATGTGAATTCCAAGTGGTTTGTGGTGGGGATTTAGTTTGAAGGGATGGATGAACTAGTAGATGCCTCATTGGTCAAAGAGGATATGGGTTCATCCTTTATGGTTGAGGACTTGTCTTTGGTTGATAAAGTGTTCTAGATTGAGGTAGGAGGATGTAGTTGGCTTGATAAGTCATGTTTCATGATGAAAAGGGGCTTGGGTTATCTTGTATAGTGACAACCTAACCCTTGTTCTCAAATTTGATGTAATGATGAAGGGTTGAGGGGACACAACCCATGGAGTGGATCCATTGTCATCCCATAAAAACATCATACTAGAATTTTCCTTCCACTACATAGAAGATCTTTGGGAGTGTGAAAGGTCCTAAACAAATATGAAGGACAATAATTCTTAAAGTAGTGACCATGGTTTTGTTGAAGGATAAGAGGATGGCCAAGGTTTTGGATATGACATTATTTGGTAGTTTGAGTTGATCATAATCATGAGAAGAGATGATATTAATACTGACTCCCCCATCTATCATGACCCATTTGATGCAGGTTTGGTTGATATAGGTAGTAATAAAGAGAGGGGGATCTAGGTCATCTATATGGATAGAAGGTATTTTTGAATCCTTGAAGGTAATAAGGTTGGAAATTTTGAGAGCACCAATAAAGGTTGACAGAGGTTGAGGGTCTTCAAGTTAGACCTCTATTGATTGTAATGCCTCTATCATGGCTTGGAGATGATGAGGTGAGGTAGAAATGAACTCATATAAGATCATCTTTGTTGGGTTATAGTGAATTTGTTTGAGAACCAATCTCCTAATTGATTTAGAGAGGTTGGATTAAGAGGTACCCAAAATAGATACCTTGGTTTTGGCTGAAGGTGAACGTACTTGATTTTGACATGGTTGGGAGGTGGAAGATGGGTATATACATGAGATGGACACTTTAGCCTTCCCCTTATATTTTTATTGAGTTTGTGATTGTGTGACCACATGGATAGTATGGATGGAGGGAAGAGTTGGGGTAAGAGATTGGTTTGGTTCTTTATCACTCTAAGGTGAGAGCAAGGGAGTAGGTAATAATTGGTTAGTGGTTGTTGGTTATTAGATTGGTAATGATATTGTGAGAGGTTCCTATGTTAATAGATCATCTTCATCATAGATTCAATGGATTATGGTTTGGATAGCTTTGTAATTCTTCATGTCATGCCCATGTGTCCTATAATAGGAACATACTTGGTAGTCATTATACCAAGTAGGTTTTGGACCTAGAAAGTCAAATTGTATGATAGGAGATAAGGTTAAGCAAGAGGCTTGTAGTAACCTTTGTAAAATAGTCAAGTAAGATTTAGCTAAAGGTGGAGAGAGTTTAGAGGTTTTGTCCTTGGTTGGTGAGATATAAATCTTTTTAGGAATAGGTTTGGTGGTACAGGTTTTGGGCAAGATGGTGTTTTTAGTTGATGGTTTTGGTATTGGTAAGGTGGAAGTGTATAAATCAGAGGTAGGAGGTTTTAGGGTAGGTAGTTTGGTTATTTATGGCTTGGTGAAGATGGGTGTGTCAGAAAGCAAGTGTATTAGTGTAACCAATAGTGGTGGTTGGGTTTTAGTTGAGACAATCAGCTTTCTAATCAAAGTGGAGGGATGAGGCCCAAAGATAGAGGGAAATGTTGAGGGAGGTAAAAGTTTGGTCCTCTATCCTTTTGGTGGCTTTACCTCCTTGGTTAATTTGGTTTGGTGCTTGGTTGGTGGGTTTGGTGAGGTGATATCTAGTTTCAAGGATACATGATTAAGGCTCTGTGTAGGGAAGATGCCATGGTTTTTTGTTGGTTTGGTGGGTTTGGTTTGGATAGGATGATTTGGTTGTTTAGGATTTGGTTGTATTTGATGGTTGAGAAATGGTTGGGTTGGTAGAGGTTTTCATTGGTTTAGTTGATAAGATAGGGGGTTGGATAAAAAATTTGGTGGGTTAGTCTATCAATGAGGTGGGTGAAAGTTCTTATTTTATGATGTAAGGTAGCCCAAATTGATGCTAAAAGGTGGCCTAATCCACATTAGGGTTGGAGACAAATTCTAATCTCTAAACTAATCTAGAGAATGGTTTGTAGAATGGTCTTGTTCCATAGATAGTGAACTCAAAAGATAAATCCATCAGTTGAAAAAGGGGAATGGTGACCTCATCCTTTTCCTCAATGAAAGGATGTAAGGTTTGTCTGGGTGACTATTCTATGGGAGGTACAGGTGTGGTGGTTTATTCCCTAGGAATGATCTCCAAAGGGGAAGTAAATTTCTCAGTAGTTAAGGGAGAAGGTAGAGTGTTGATGGTTCCTTTCTTGAGTATGTCAATTAGAGGAGGGGCTCTTGATGGTTCCTTTCTTGAGTATGTCAATTAAAGGAGGGGCTCATGAATCCAATACCTCAATAAGTGGAGGAGGGGAAAAGGTTACTTCCTCAGCTTGGGTCTCCAAAAGAGGAGATGGTAACTCCACTACCTCAATAAGTGGAAAGGGTGAAGAATAGGTAGATTGGGTGGTAGGTTCTTTAGAAATGAGCATGTCAAGAACCATATTGATGGTATGGGCATCATTAGAACACTTAGCTTTGTTTCTCTCATTTTTTGTAGGTGCATGATTAGGAAAATGTTATGTAAAAATATCAAGGGCTTGGTTCAGAGGTGTGTTGGGGTTGTCCAACACAAGCTCCCCCTTGTAGATGAGGGTTTGGAAAATGCTTTTAAAGGTATTACACCTACTAATATCATGCCCAACTAATTGATGGAAATTACATAGGTCATTCTCATTGTACCAGATAAGTTCAAGATGAGAGGAATCAAATTTTTGAGGAGGTTTGATAGGAGGAAGTTTTATGATATTATCTTTCAATAACTTCTCTAGGACTAAAGCATAAGATTCCCCAAATAGAGTAAATTGCTTTTAGTTATTTTGGTTTTGGTTTCTCATGTTTTGACTTGAGGAGTTAAAAGAATTTGATTATTTGATAGATGGTGTAGGAATGGTCTTAAGGATAAATATGATCATAGTTCCCTTACTCTTGGCATTGGTATTAGTTTGGTTTCTTAGTTTAGAGGAAGAGGCCTCATTGGTTTTATAGGTAGAGTTTTTATTTTTCAACTTTAATTTTCCTTCATCGATGGCTCTATTTCATAGCTTACACATTATGGTAAAAGATTTATTAAAGGTTATAAAGCTTTGAACATGAAATTTGGAAGAGATGTGCTTGGCACATGCTTGAGAAAAAAGTTTTATCAGTTCAAGTTGGGGTAAAAAAAAGGAAATTTGATTGGTTAGGCTTCTCCAATGAGCTACAAAATGAGCAATAGATTCATCATCAAATTACTAGATAGATTAAAGGTCCATGATGGAAAATTTCTTGGAGATGTTTATTTAAAAGTGATCCAAGAAGGTTTAGGCTAGTTGGGTGAAGGAGAAGAGAGAGTCTTCGGTTATGTCACTATACCAATCTAATGCTAGACCAGACAGGGACATGGGGAAGGTACAAAGAAGGAAGGCATCATCATAGGCAATCAAATAAAATGCATGCCTAAATGCCCTAAGGTGATGTTGGGGATCTTCCTTAATTTTAAATTTAGAAAAATTGGGAAGATCCCACTGAGAGGATATAGTTTGATAGGGACAGAGGGTTGAATGGGTTCATTACTACTCTAGTCATATGATAAGATGTCGTGAGCACCAGATATGGATGACTCTAAAGTATTCATTTTATCCATGAGCATTTTCATTATATTTTATTGGGTTTAAGAACTAGAAAGGTTATAAGGTGCATATTGTTATTGTGGTTGGGTGACATATTGATAATTGGTAAGAGGTTGAGAAGCTTCCACATGTTGTAATGTGGACATTGGTGGTTGGGTGGAAGCTATGTAAGGGTAGGTGGATGTGGGTGGTTGGGTAGTAAGTAGAGGTACATACCCTTATGGGTTAGGGATGTAACCCAAGTTTTGTGCAATGGGCACTTATCTAGTAGAAGATGTGGTTGGGTTTGTAATAAAAGGAATCATAGTGACCTTTGTACTAATTGGTGGTAGGGTAGAAGGTATAGACACCATTAGATTTTGAAGTGGGGTAGTAGTTAGTAGAATCGGGGTAGCCAAAGGAAGGTTGGAAATTCTATTGGTAGGTATTCCTATGGTGAGGGAGTATAGGTGGCTAGTGGTTGGGTTTCTCCTAAGGTAGAGGAGTTGGTGGGGGTAGAAGGTATAAGGGTGTTTTTAGGTTAGGTAGGTCAGTTTTCCATAGTAGTATCAAAAGGATTGTTGGTAGATGAATAAGTTTGGGTATTCAACAATTGGGTGGTGACTATGGTAATAAAAGTGTTTATCGTAAGGTGGGAAGGCATGCCATAATGTGGGTCCATGGGTGGAGCTGAAGTAGGGGTACAATGAGGCATAGTGTTAAGATAATGCTAAAGGGCCACATGATTGTTATCTAAGAAGGTGGAAAATTATATATCTCCTTGGGGGACTTCTCAAGGGACATAATGACTTTTCAAAGGATAAGGATAGTTCTCTAGTTTAGAAATGTACTCCATGGATGAGGAGGAATAAGAGGTTGATCATCTTGGTGATGGGTTTTATTCTACTAGGATCCTTCACTGCTAGCGAGTTAGAACCATACAAGATAAGGGAGAGAGAATACACAAACAATATCACCACTCAAATAGAGAGAAGATAATAAATTATCAATGAAATCAATCACACTCTAAAAATTACATTAAGTCCTAAAGTCCCTTTTAGTCTCTCTTTTGGCTTATGCCTTAAAATTTCAATAAATTATGTGACTCCACTTGGGCTGATAGAATAGGTACTAGAAAATAAATCTATGGATGGTTTCAGGTTGTTTAGGCTCTCAAAAAGGATCTATATTAGAAATTAATATGTGGCTTGGGATTGGGGACTACCCCCTCACTTCACCATCACAAAAATAAGGGTGTCGGGTGCTTAGCCAATATATATCAATTTCTAGAGTTTATACTCAACCAGAGAGCTAAGTTGGTCCTCCCCTTGGTAATGACTTCCAATTAAGATCACTAGGAAAGGGTAAGGTGACTACTAGGTGATGAAATCCTAGTCAAGCCTTGTCTCAAGTTTTTTTATGTTTGATTTATGTAGGTGGTTTGGTTTAGTGTGTAAAACAAAAGTGATGCTATGATTGAATTACTTTGATTTAATTTAAACTATGTGAGCTAAACTTGCAAGCAATCAATGTATGTAGTTGATTTTATTTCCAAAAGAAATTTTAATTTCATTTATGAGCATAGAATAGGGAGAAGAGCACGTACATGTAAGCAAAATAAACCCAAGTAGAGACTCAAGGTCCCATCGATCATGCTATAATGTTTTACTAAATTTCAGCTTATATTTCAAGAAAGGAAGAAGAAGAAACTAAATACAGGGATGGTTGAAAAACTTGTTTGATTATGTGAACATTAAATCAGGTGATTGTGAAGATATCTTATTTGGCTTGGGAGGATGACCTATAAATAAGATATCACTAAATCAAATGGTTTGTTAGATAAATAGTTGGGTTGATTGCTTAGTGTTGGCTAGATCTCAAAATCAAGAGCTTCCTTGGGGGTTGTCAATCCACATGTTTTAAATAATTAAGTTTAGAAAATATAAGATAAAGTATTTGCTAAAGAAAAGATACTAAAATTGAATACAAGAAATGCTTGATAAAGAAAATAACTAATGTAGTAATAAGCAGGTCAATACTAATGATAAATATTTTGGGTGTGGTTCAAAAAATAGGTTAGGAGTCTATGAATAGACAGATGATGAAAAAACTAGATTTGGTTGAGGACAAGTAGATGAAAATAGATTGTTGTTATTTTTTAACACAATGACCATCGGTAGTTGTTGTGACTATTGGTAGTTAAGGTTATCGTTAACATTTGAGGTGACCATCACCAATTAGACAGACCATCAGCAGTCAAAGTGACTATCGATAGTTATTGTGTATTAGGTCTGGGTTGATAAAAGTTAGATTGATGATATCATAAATGGTAATTCTAGGAGATTGGTTCATATTGGGTTGGTTTTAAAATGGAAACAAATTAATTGAATAATGGAAAATAAACACTTAGCTTACTGGAGGTTGATCAAATGAATGGTGGAGGTGGTTGGCTCATTGGTGGAGTCTAGCATGATTCTAGTAGAGTAATAGTAATTAGTTTTTGGCTAAGAGATGGTAGCACTTTTGCTCTCTATCATGATGGCTAGATTACTATATTTCTAGAAGAACACCTATAAAAGAAGATCTGGATGCAAAAACTCTTGATAGTTGTGGATTCATTTTCACCTCCTACTCCTCTCTTCTTATAGGCATGAAAGGAGAGGTATAACAAGATGTTAACAAGGGGGTCTAACTTATTGTCTAATTTTAATTTTTATATCCATGGGATTTCATGAAAATTAGACATTCTAATTATATAAAATCAAGTAAAAATTTAAGGTTTGGTTAAGTTAGTTCAGACAATGGACCCTGACCATCAGTGGTCAGGGTGACCGTTGATGGTTAGGGTGACTATTGATAGTTAGGGTGACCATCAATGGTTAGGGTGACTATTATCGGTTGAGGTTCAAGGTAAAATTGGGTTTAAAAGTTTTTTTTGGTTATTAGGTCAATTTTACAATGGTTAGGCTTGGTTGTTAGTCAAAAGGCTAATTATTGGGCCCAAGGGGGTCCTAAGGTGGTCCAATGGAATTACAACATTTAGAACTGGCATGTGTAGATTTTTGGGGTCTACATCCACTATAGTGGTAAGGAGGAGGATATCATATGGAATTATTTCTAATTATGCCACATTTTCTAATCCTAATTGATCAATAATAGCCCAATCAGTTGTATATAAACCCAACTTTACCAAAGTTTAATAGTGTCGACTATGATAGAGATATCAAATATACACATCCTTCTAAAACCAAGAAATCAATAATAAAAACATGTCAATGATAAAATTTTGTTATAAAATTACATAAATATCAATAGAATAAGCATAAAATACAAATATACTAGTGTCTAATGCTAGCATTCATGTAGGATTGTTGCATCAGATGTTAATGTCTACACTGGACACATACATTAGATGGTAACATTCAATAGTGGATAGTTGCATTACTATCCTAGCACAATCATCCAAGACACTAACACGAGTCTCTAAAATCCCACCAAAATGTCAAAAAAATATGTTAAAAATTCAAATTTTCAAAAAATCAAAATTTCCAATAAATTTTAAATAAACTACGTACTAGCTCAAAAAAATCCTGATTGGCTAGGGTATTCTAGAGCATATCAAATCATAAAGGATGATGAGATATTCCATGTCGAATTGTTCTTCTCTAGTATCAAAGCTCAAAATTCACAAAGGCTAAAAATGAAAATGATTTCAAAATTCTATTCCAACCCACCTAATATACCACTTTGGCACAACTTCAAATGACCATATCTTAAGCCTCGATTATTAAAAATCAAAAGTACAAGTTGCATTGGGATCTAGAGAATGAGAAAATTATATAAAATTTGAAAATTTTCAATCATTTCCAAAAATCAATAAAAAATTTTCTACACATATATCCTACAACACTCTAGATACTACCAAAAATAATGTTACAAAGTTCTTGGCTACAACATTACCAGAATATTACCAAGTCAAATGTTACTAAGAAAATTGTTCATTATTCCTTTTATGAGGAGACCACTAGTAGGTACTATATTCTCTCCTCCAAAAAGGGGTGGCATATCAATAGGGGCATGTTTACAAACATGTTCTACATAGTTAAAAGACACTTGGCACAATTCTTAGATACAGTAAGGGCATATGTTGTAAGTATGTTCTCCATATTTATTTAGTATGTGGTACTTATATCACCTTTCAAATTTAGGGGGGGGGGATGTCATATGGGCATGGATTCTACACATTTATATTTCTTAGATTCAATGGGGGCATGCTTAATAAGCATGTTCTCTACAACTATTTAGTATTCAACATTTCTAGTTTATAGTGGGGGCATGTTTTGATAAAACATGTCCTCCACATGGGTAATTATCCCAATTCAGATTATTTTATACATAGTGGGGGCATGATTTGGAAGCATGTTCTCCACACATACAAATTTTCAAATTGGAAAAACATGCACAATATATGATCCAGATTCATAGTTAAGGCAAATTCCTATACATTGGTACCATTTATTATACACAATTTTAGCATGAGACATATCCAAGGAGAATATACTAAGCAACATGAGCCTAATAGTGAAAAAATCCAAATCAGAAATAAAATTCTAAAACTTACATGTACTGATACCCTAATGTACTAATAACTTGATTGAGAATTTATGCATTGTATTGATCCTTACATGTTTGAAGTGGTTGGTTCTTCTTTTTGATGTGATTGGAGGGATTAAATCATCTAGTCTCATCAAGTTTTTTAGGGTGAGATTGATTACATCACTCACCCTATATATATATATATATATATATATATATATATATATATATATATATATATATATATATTACACTCAAGTTATGCTCATTGGGAAATAATACTCTTGAAGTTGAAGCACAACTCTTCCTATTCTAGGTTGTGGGCATGATCACCTCCCAAATCTCCTTACTCCATGTAAAACACCACCATGGTGCAACACACTTTTACCACTTGTATATTAGCTCATCTTCCTATCCAAAAGATGGATCAGGTTCTACGTCCCCTAACTACTTGTCTAGTTTCTAGCACTCTAGACCCAATTAATATGTGACACATACATAGGTGTAATCTATCCATGCTTTTTCTTTATGATACTATTTACAATTAGTTACATATAGAATATATACACTGATTTATCTTTTTTTTCATATGCTTGATTATAGTTAAAGATCAAGGATGAAAAATTGAAGGATCAAGCAAAGACAAGGTGTGTTATCCACACTATGGTATGCATTTTATTTTTTTTAACTATTAATTCTTATGTTTCTTGATTTACTAGATTAAAGGGGTATAAATGTATACACCCATTTTGGTACAAATTCACATATTACTAGTCTTCTTGTATGTATATACCTCTTTACTAAAAATTAGACATCTAGTGGCATGGTCTCTCATGGACCTCTTTGATTCCATCTTATTTCACTTGATTTACCTATCCCTTAGGCCTATGTGCTATGTTTTTTATCCTTTTCTAGTGTATACCAAATACCCCTTCTTATTATACTTTTTTTTTGGTATGTTTTTATCCCTTGGATACTTGTATCCATTTTGAATACTATTGTCTAGGCTTGATGTAATCATCTAATCTTATCTTTTTATATTTTGTCATATCTTTCACATTGTGACCATTTCATTATCCCTCTTTGCCCATCCTATGTTCATATTTTTGTACATCACTAGGTTTTAATTCAAATTTAAAAGGTTCCTATATATACAAAGTCTATGATCTAATTAGCAGACCTTCTAATTTGATAAGGCAACTCTTTAATAAGAAAGTATTGTCTATTACCAATAAGATGTAGAAGGAATAGTAGAGTGTTATGGTTGTGTCTAGCCCCACACAAGTTTGAATCTTAGAGGGTGTTTATAGGTTATATTTGGCCATTTACTTGATGGTTTCAATGTGATCAAGTGTTAATGGTTATATAGTTCTCTCAGGGACTAGGCCCCCAATTTGTGCCCCAAACCAGTTATAGATCTAGTCAAAAGCTAAGTACCAATATATAAAAATAAAGTATTGTATATTTCAAGCTATCAAATTACACTAGAACACTATTTTAATAACTGAAGCATTCAAAAGGTCAAATATACTATTGCATCACTTATACTAAGGGTTACTAGGATAAAGAACATATAGTCATACTATTACAATTCCATGCACATGCATAGGATGGAGAATTACATGTGAGTCTAAGGCCCTCTTAGGAGTATTGACTATGTAGGCAACACTTAGCAATAGTTGGTTTCCTAGAGCTAGCTTAACTCATGTTACTAACCCCTTTTTACCAAGTTATAAGAGGTACAATGTAAAATAACTAGGGTTTCTTATTATCTAGATTTAGAACATAGGTGGACTTAATTTAAGACATATAATGATTACACAGGGGGAAGCATAGGTCTAGTTTGAATTTGAAGTCACTCATATGTATATCTCTCACTAAAAACTAGCATCAAATATCGACATAAACATTTAAATTATTGTCCCAGATCAATGCAACTATCTAAAAGCTAAAAATAGTTAAAACATAGAACGAACAAAATATATATCTCCAACACAACTTTGTGATGACTCCTAACCACTACCATGATCTAGAACATAACATTAAATAAGATACACTATTTTTATCCCTTAGTTGCTTTGTACTTCTTGTATTTATTATACATGCTAAGTTAGGCAAATTTATATTATTGACTATATTTTAGTTTAAATTTGAATATTATCATTATTTTCAAATAGTTTTATTTTCTTGGGTATTATATTGTAAAACTACAAAATCACATAAAACATATAGATATTAAAATTAACATATAATGCTAAAATAGTGAATTTTTTACTACTCCTTATGCACACTTAGCCTATGTTCAATTCAATAGTTTCAAACTACTATTCCTATACTTATATGTAGATGACACTCTTTATTAAGTAAAATCTAATACTAAATATTATTATTCCTCATTCCAAAAATCCTAGACTCATTTCTTGACTAATATATACTTATATTTTATATGTCATTATTTCTCAAACAAAACTACTCATTTAGAATAATCCCACAGGCAGTCATGTCTGAATCTAGCAATTTCATGCTCCCATCGATTAACATTTAATTTCCCAAATATAAATTCATCTCAAAGGATCATTATTCATGTTTCACAAGTTTAATTTGATTAAATCCCAAAGAGTTCACTATTTTATCACATGTTGAACCCATTCCTATGGGGTGCATCCATTATTTCTAATACTAGATATCTTGTAACTACACATTGAGAATAAAGTACCTTTTCATCCCAATTCAATTCCATATAACCCAAGAATCCTTGAGCTTGGTCTAAATACAATATCAATATCAAAAGTCATTTGTTCAAAAACATAGTCACATAAGGATTTCACCTTCATATAACATTTCACCAGTACTATACACACACCACCATAGCATGGGATAACTACATGGAGTTTGATCTCTCTTCAGATTATCGGTATGTAGGCAGCACTCAACACATGGGGTGTTGAGTTAAACCCCAACCTTGATTCCCTTTCACATTTCCCCCATTTATAGCATTTATTTCCTTTTTTCATTGTTCTAGGGCTTTCAGTGAATAGTAAGGCACATAATAAATCTAGTAATGAATCAAATACATGTACATATACATGTATGACCTATAGGTGAAGGTGCACTATCAAAATTGACACAAAGGTAAAAAACCATAAAGGATGTAGCCATGCCCTACATACATTAGCATAAGCCAAACAAGTCTAAACAATGGGGCCCTATCCCAAGATAATGTGGATCCCTATTCCTAATTCACAAGAACCTCACATAGCCTCATAGTTAGTTTCATAATCATTATTTCAATCATCTAGGCCAAGTTCTAGGTAATCACTTATTTTTTGATACTTTCCTCTTTTTACACATTTTTAAAAATAGTAAGTTGTAAATCAATTATGTGTATTTATTATATATCTTATGTATTTTGATTTACTCAGTAGTTTCTCTTACTGAGATTAACACTCCTCAATTCAAATTTTGATTAAATATATTGGTGAACCTATTTGTTGTTAAATACTGCAAAAACCTAACAATTCATATTGCTATGTTTTTTTTCTTCTTTTTATTTTTCCAATTGTTGTACTAAGGTTTTTTAGATTTTTTAAATTCTATTCTAACATAAATCTTTCAATTTTATATTTTATGCAATCTAAGAAAAAAATTCTACCTCTTTTAGAATAAGTGTTAGACTAAGTGGTACACAATTTGAGCATACTAAAACTTATTTTGATGAAGCACATAAAATATATAATACAAGGGTGTATAAATATATTTAGGTGATAATGAATAAGGTTAATATGTATAAGTGTATGATGATACTTCATAAGAGTTCCACTTACAAATAATCAGTAACTAGAGCCTAATAAATTGAAATTTATTAATAATTTTTATAAATAATTCATGAAAAACCTCAAGATTATCATAAGATTTTTAAAACTCTTTTAGAAATTAAAATTTAAAGTATATAAATAACCAACACACAATATAAAGTGATGGAGGTAGTATTTTGGTGTTCAAGGCTAGGGTTTCATGGACAAGAAGCCTACTTGGAGTGGCGGTGGGAAAAGATGGTAAAATCAATGGAAGTGGTTTATATGGTATTTTTAGGAATAATTCAATGAATCCTCAACAAATCTAGATCAATGGGTAGGATAATAATGTTATTTTAATTAAAAATTAGATGGTGGATACTAGTGGATTATAATGTGTCATCCTAGGGAAAATTTTAACATAGGCAGGGGTGTCAATTTCCTCTCATGCGGAGTGTTTCCACTTCAATAATGTTTTTATCATCCCTTCCTTATCTATTATTCCTAATAGGACTAATATATGTGTAGATGGAAGGGGAATAGATATGGATTTTAATATCAAACCATTTGCTACAATGGGGGTTATAATATTTGCCCAAAATGAGTAGGCTTTAGAGGATAAGGGCAAGAAATTCAAGATGGAAGATGAATGGAAATTGTTTGAAAAAATGCCACAGTGAATATCAGTATTAAGGAATGTGATTTACATTTCTAAGGATCTATAGGTTGATCATAAACCATTTAAAAAAGATTTGAATGAAAAATGGACTCTAGGATAGATATAAAGGTGAATAAAATAGGGCATTGGTTTATTAATGGGATAGCTAGCAATTAGAACAAAGGATTAATTAAAGATAAGTTAAACAAATATTAGAAGAATTCAAAGGTGAAAAAATAGGGTTCCAAATTTTTGTGCTTTCTCTCTTAAGGAACATAGTGTGCATTTAGGTGGAATTTTTAGATTTAGTGGTGAATTGAATGCACTCTTTATGTCAGGGTTACAACTAAGTCATAATATTTGGTGCATCAATTCAAAACACTCCAATATTTCTTTTTGCTATCAAACTATAATATAGGAAAATATTCAGCCATTATTTTGAACTCTAAATTATAAGGAGGTGTTGAAGGGCCAAAACAAGCATCCTCTTCCAAACTAGCATCTTTTAAATAAGCAGTTAAAATGCTTCTTCCAATATAAAATTTAAGAAGTATCTTCATTTCTCTCACACCTACATTATAGAATAAGTGAATGAGGTTCCTTCTATGAATATTTCTAGTCAAGAATTAGATGAATATCATCTTGATATATCATAATATGTAGTAATTTATAGATTTAATGGTCTTTGGCCTATAATAGAGGTATTTTATTAATGGTTGTTTGAGATTTGGAAAAAAAATTGAAAGATATCTTTTTACTCTAATGTATTTTTTGTTGTTCTCTTCTATGATCAATTAGATTATTAAATATGTCTAACAGATGGGCATTGGTTTTGGGGTAATGTGGATTTATTCATTACTCCTTGGTTTTTAGAGTTTGATCTTAACTCTCTCTTAGTTTCAAAGATGCCAGTGTGGGTTCAACATCCTAATTTACCTTTAAATTTTTAGTATGCATCCAAGGAGATAGGAAATGCTTTGGGTACATTTATAAAAAATGACAAAGAGAGAACTAAAATAGGTTTATGTACCTATGCATAAATTTATGTGGAGATTAATCTAAGTCAAGGCCTACAAAATAAAATCATCCTCTAGTATGGTCACTCTCAACACATTCAAATTTTATACTATGAAAATACTTCTTTCAATTGTTGAAATTTGAGATTTATAGGACATTTACACACCTCTTTCCCTCAGAGACATTCTCAAGTGCCTAAGAAAAAAGGGGTGAATCAAAAACCTAGTAGGTGAAACATTATAGTTTAATGATAGTGGTTGAAGATATTTTTTAGAATTCAAATATCAAGGAAAGCACCAATTTGGGAGAAAAAAATAAAGGTGAGAATGTTTTATTTGATGAAGGATGTGGGCCTTATAAGGAGGCCATATAAATAGTACTAAATTAATCAGTGAAAAATCTAGTTGGGGGTATTAAGAGAGGTCGTGAATCAGTGAATTCTGATTTGGATAAAGAGTTAGCCTCAACTCAAATTCTAAAATTTTGAATATAGATAAGTAGATTGTTATGGTATATTGGATAAAGGATTGTGTCATGATGTGATGAATAAGAATGGTAAAAATGATAAGATGAATAATCTTATAGACTATGGCCATACAAATTTATGAATAAGGATGTGGTTATTTTATTTGTTTTAATTATCTTGTTGGTGGCCTGAGAATGGGTATGTTTAATGGTTTATTCTTATTGTACTTTATCCAAACCTTGTGGTGGTTTTGGGTTGTTTGTTATTTCTTGGATGATTTTACTTTGCCCTAGGTGCATTTGCCTTATGGTTGTAGGTTCATGCTATGTATGGTTTTTTCTTATTTTAAATAAAAGGCAAGGGACCTATCCAACCCTAATATATATCAAAAAAAGTGCAACTATAGTTCAATCCTCTTAGATGTATATTATTATGGGTTCTTTGTATGTCTTTACATCACTAAATATAACTTTTATACCAACATTTACATGGGGTTTTTAGCTTAGGAGTATGAAGAGGAAACAAAACATAGATTAATCTCTTGTTAGTAAAAATGAGAAAATATCAAAAACAACAATGCCCTAAGACTAAACCCTCTTGCCTAAGAACTATGGGGAGCATAACATAATAAGCAAGAGAAAAAAAATAGATGAAAATAATATAAATTTCTTACCTCCCTTGTCGCATATTATGCTTACTTGTTGGCATAATAATGTTGTGCTTAGCCTATGATGATTGTAGTCTTTTAGCAGTGCTCTTCTATGGTGTTAGCATCTCTCCAATGGTCACTTGTGGCTTAGTGTTGAAGCTTGGAATAATTTTTGCATAATAACTCTACTCTTCAAGGTCTTTAAGAAGGTATTCTAGTATAATAACCTTACACATAAAATCTTGTTTATGAATGGTGTGGGTACTTGTATTTATAGCTCAAAGAACTACCTCTAACCATGGGTAGGTTAGGTTAAATTCTAACTTAGGTCCAATCTAACTCTATGAAGGTTTAAGTTACTCATGAAATCTTGACATCTTAGTTTCTAATATTTGTGAGGCATGATAACTCACTTTAGATATTTGTGAGGTGTGAGTCATAATTTTAATATCTATGAGATAATAAATCCATTTATTATCCCATATAACTCTTTGAATTTATTTTTAGTAAAAAATCATTTTTATTAAATGAAATTCACTAATTTGATTTATAATTTTTACTTAGGCAAGTTAATTAGGATTTATAATATAATTCATCTTGCTTAGTGCTTTCTATATTTTGGTAATTGATTTAAATGTCATGAATTAATAGCTTAACATACCAAAAGTGCCAAATTATTAGGTCATAATTTTAATAAGGTTAGAACTAAACTAGGTTAGTGATGCATATATATTAATACATCAAATAATCTAGTCTCATCATGTTTATGGGTAATTAAATCTCTTATGCAGATGAATTCAAGCAATTTGGGTGATTTCTAGACTTAAAATATATTGTTTTGATATAATTTGAACTGAATGCCAATTTAGGCATGAAAGTGGCAGAAATTAGGTGTATATAGTTTACCCCTATTTGATAATTCATATTGAGAGATATTCATAGTAATATATTTTTAAATAATTAAAAATTTGGTAATTAGAATGGTTCATACCCCAAAGAGTGGTTGATATGCCCGTGATGCCCCCTCGAGGGAGTGGATATAGAAAATAGAATCATTGAATGTTACCTTGAAATGAATAAAACAACATGATCTATATGGTAATGTGGGTGAGATTACTAAATTCTCCAAAGTCAATTATAGACAATAATGGTGGTAAAGTCATTGATTTACCCAAAGGTGGTTATAATTAGTAATAAAAGGTGTGACACTGGTTTACCCAAAGGTAGTTACAAGTAGTGGCATGGATGTATTCCCCATTATGGTGTTGGGATGGATATTTATTTTCCCAAAGATAATTATAATCAATAACCAAATGGAAAACATTGATTTTCTCAAAGACAATTATAATTAAGAATAGAAACCAAAAAAAATTGATTTGCCCAAAGGTGGTTATAATTAGGAATGGAAAGGGAAACATACTGATTTTTCCAAAGGTGGATATAAACAAGAACACATACAATGGTAAAGGATAAAAACACATTTCTATCTTAAGTTTGAGTATGAAGATACATGTTAGAATAAACATGGGATAGAGGCTGAGAAATCATGTTGTGAAATAGGTTTTAGGGGAGGCCTAAAAGGATAGAGCTGGGAAAGGATAATAACACATTTCTATTCTAAATGTGATTATAAATATACACATACAAATAAACATGGGATATAGGATGATAAACTACATTATTAAATAGGTCTTAAGGGGAGGCCCAAAAGGATGGTGTTGGTAAAGGACAACAACACATTTCTATCCTAAATGTGAGTTCAAAGATGTATGTTCAAAAAAATATGGGATATAGGATGATAAACCATGTTATGAAATGGGCATCAAGAGGAAGCCCAAACTAATGGTGATAGAAAAGGATAACAACACATTTCCAACCTAAATGTGAGTTTGAAGATACACATTTGAAAAAACATGAGATATATATTAAAAAATAGTGTTGTTAAATGGGTCTCAGAGCGAGGCCCAAAAAGGATAGATATGGCAAAGGATAACAATACATTTCTATCATAAATGTGATTTTAAATATGGAAAGTTTAATAAACATGGGATATAGGCTAAAAAATCATGTTGTTAAATGGGTCTCAAAGGGAGGTCCAAAAAGGATGGTTAAGGCAGGGATGTTCTTTTGTGATTATCATCTAATTATGTTGTATGACTCATATCGATGCTTATGCAAAGATGCTCATCTACATAAACACATAATAAATAATTTGTTGCACTTGTTTATTTCTCATGGATTGAGGCATGTGTTTTCATATTTGGCTAGTTTTGTGACTATCCGAGAGATGTTTCTAATGTTAGAAGACTTCATGAGCATAGTCTTGTTGTATATTTTGATATTAAGCATGATAGTTATGGATAACTAAAATGATAATTCATATCATAAGGGTGGAAAACTTAATTTAAATGTAAATATAAATAACTTAGGAATATGATATGAATAATTTAATCCCAAGTTTGAATATAACAAATAAATCAAGTGTAAGACTACATAAAAAAGTTCACAACTGAAGTACATGATATGGATAATCAAGACTGCAATGCAAACAAAATATAATAATCTTAGATCAATCGAGAAGTAAATAACAAACCAAACACACAAAAATATAAAATCAAACAAAATATATAAACAAATGAGAACACAACAAAACACCAATAAAAAAAATAAGACACAAACAAACAAATAAAATAAAATAATCACAACTACTAAAAAATCCAAAGAAGAAAAAGAGCAATAAACAAACTACTATAAATTCATAGAAATAAACAAAATGACATAGCTAATGGTTAATAAAAATTTTAGTATTAATATAAAACAAATTTCTCATGCATGTGTAATAGAGGTGTTACTATTGGTGATAGGGTGACCCCTAAGCTAGGTAGCAATGACATCGGTACAACACAAGAACAACTAGTTAAAAGTTTCCCCTAGGTTATAAGGAAACAACAAGACAAACAAAATGAGGGGGAATAGAATAAAAGGAAGGGGTATTCGAGCTAACTCTAGATGTACTAGGCAAGTGGAAATTGCTCACATAGTTCCATAGACATAAGATCTAATGTAAACTTCATGCCAAATGTAGTTATATGAAGATATGAGATAGAAGAAAATGGGTGATAAGAAAACATGATTAATGTGTAGAGTAAAATATAAATGGTCTCAAAAATTGGTGAGTGTGTGAGAGAAAGGGGGATAACATTCCATAATTATGAAATCATCAACACAAAAAAATCATGCAAACATGAGAGTATGGTTTAGGTTAAAACCACATTAAAATTCAAAAGATGAGTATCCACTAATGAATTGGAATTGTAATTCATAATTTGTACTAAATACATGGCTTGGAAAGATATTGATCTCACAAAAAGGTGAGAGAGTTGAAATAGAGAGTACTCAAAAAATAGTGAGAGTGTAATATGAATCTAAGTGGTCATAAGTGTATCAAAGTTGAATACATAATGCTCACAACATGAACTCATAAAATAGTGAAAGCATGTAGTTTGAGGCCAATAATTATGTGGAAAACTAAATGACAAGTGGTTACTCGTAAGATAGTTAGGAGTCTGAGGATCCTTAAGGCAAATAAGTGGTCAAAAAATTAAGGAAGGTGAAATCAAGCTAACTTGAGATACCCCATGTATCTAGGTGCTACCTACATAGTCTGTGTCAACCTCAAGTCGATGTGGTTCTCCTAGAAATGGGATGGAAAAGACCAAGGTGGTCTAGAAATAAACTGAATAGATAAGATGGCCCATCCAAGAAAATTTTGATGACTTTATATCTCACATGGAAATTTTAATCCAATTTTCATGATTATGTGATTTTTAGTATTTTTAAGATATTTTACAAATATTTATGGGTTTTGAAACAATTTTGAATGTTTTTAAAATTTTCAAGGCATCTCAACTCAACCAAGAATTATGAGACACAAAATAGTCCAACTCATAAAATAAAAAGAGTGTGGCTTAGGTTGCTCACAAAATGGTGAGATCATAGCAAAGGGGTGACTAAGTTGACTTAAATTTAAATTTAGTGTTACCTACATAGTCCTATTAAGACCTCAATTCAATGTAATTCTACCTATTCATAAGATGGTAAAATTGGTAAGTTACTTCCAATACTTTTAGTGTTTTTGATATCTCAACTCCATCAAGAATTATGAGATACAACATGGTCCAAGATCACAAAATGGTGAAAACATGAAAAATGGGTGATTGAGATAACCTAAACATGAATTGAGCATTCCCAATGGGACCTCAAGTCATTATAGTCTACCTATACAAAAGTCATCTAATTAAGTACCAACAAGTTTAGGTAAAAGGCAAATGGCAAGGAAAATGAAAATAAGAATGGCTAGGTGATGTGACAATAGATGGTAAAAGGTGTTACTCCTAATTTTCGTTTAGGTGGTTATAATTAGGAAATAATGGCAAAGGGTTAGTGGTACTAATTTTCCCACAAGTGGTTATAATTATTAGTACAAGGTGGGATACTAATTTACCAAAAGGAGGTTATAATCAATGGCACTAATAAAATGTAACAACAAATGAAGGATGCAATTTCTAGATCCACTATCATACTACTTTCATATAATTCCATTCGAATGTGTAATTCTAAAATAACTATTGGAACTAATTTTTTCATCAACCACTGAATGTGCTTGAAGAAAAAATGAATCAAAACCAAGGCCAAATGTGATAGGTGGGGTTAGGGAAAGAGAACTGGCTAACGAAGGGTTAAGGTCATGGTAGAATGGTAAGGGGTATAGTACAAAGAATATGTATAATGTGTCATAACTTATATGATCTTTGTAGACAATAATTTGAATCCCTCAAGCATAGAAACTTTTGAGGTGCATTATGTTCATAGATTCATCAAGTTAATATCCCTCTAGTGTAATGAGATTATATGCTATAGAACCTTAGTTGAAAACAACCACATAGGGCCCTAACTAATTTGGTTAGAGCTTTACCTTTTTTTTAGACTTAGCATTAACATTATTTTAATTCTCGTTTAGTACCAGGTCACCAAGATTAAATTCATTATGATTTACACACCTATTATATTGGTCTTTGAGTATATTTTAATAAGCCTAAATATTATTCAAGGCAACCAAATGTTTCCCATCAAGTAGGTTTATCTCCTACAAGTGATCTTCTTTATAGTCTTCATCATCGATGATGTGTTGTAATGAAATTTGGAGACAAAGTAACTTGACATCAATAAGAAGAATAGCTTCAATTTTATAAACAAGTGGATAGGGTGTAGCTCTTATTAGAGTATGAAATGTGGTACGATATGCCTTGAGGGTGATAAATAGTTTCAAGTGCTAATTATGACCATCATCATTGACAATATTCTTCAAAATATTAATAATGGTTTTATTAGAAGCCTCAGATTGGACATTACCTTATGGATAATAAGAAATAGATAAATTTTGTTTGATGTGGTATTGAGAATAAGTGCTTTCATGTCTTTATTCTTGAAATACCTACCATTATCAGATATAATGTCAGAGGGGATGCCATAGTAGCAAATGAGATGGTTGAATATAAACTTGGAGATCTTCTTACCATTGATGTAAGTGAGGGGAATGGCTTCCACCCACTTAGTGAAGTATTCGGTAGTAGTTAAGATGTGTTTATGGCCATCTAAGGATGTTGGGTTGATCTTTCTGACAAGGTCAAGTCCGTATGTTGAGAGCGGCCATGGTGTTGTCAATGGTTTGAATGTCTTGCCTAGAGCATGAATCAAATTGGTATGCTTTTGACATTTGACATACCTCTTTACATATGTGGTTGTGTCTACTTCCATCATTGTCTAATAGTAATTGGTACGTAGTAACTTTTTGGCTAAGATTACCCTACTAGTATGGGCTCCACACACTATTTCATGGACTTCCCTCAACACTAGTCTAGATTTTGTCAAAGGTAAACAATGAAGTAGAGTTTCATAATAGCTTCTATGATACCATATTGGTCTAATTAGGGTATATAGAGTGGCTTTGTGGGTAAAGGATTTTTGTATTTTATGTGATAAATCAAGAGGCATGGTTTGGTTTTGAAGATAGGCAAATATATTTGAGTATGAGGGAGATGTGGGACTAATAATGTCACAAACCATCTTGATGGTTGATTGTTCATGTGTTGATGTTAAGATATTTTCAACAAGAAATCAATAATCCCTAGCTCTATTGGTGATCTATATCATGGATCCAATAGTGGCCATATCATTTATTACTTATTATTGGTTCAAGGTATTCTTTTAAATTGGATGATGGCAATCAACTACTTGAGAGTATCAACCATTGATTTATAGGGTACCAACTTCTCATCCTTTCTTTGGTATTGATTTTTGGTTTGATTAATGATTAATTGAGAAACACCATCCACAAATAAATGATGAATGTTTTACTAAAATACTTGATGAATCCCTATAATTAGTGCTTCATACTCATCCATGTTATTGGTAAAGGAAAATCTAATACAAAAGGACTTGGTAATAAGATCCTCTTATGGTGTAATAAACACTATTCTATCCCCTGATCTTCAGTTCATGAATGATCCATCAAAATAAATCTTCTATTGTTGGGATTTAGGAGGTGCATTAGCTTCTTCAATAGTCATAATGGCCTCAACTATAAATCTAAATGTGAGAGGTTGAGTATCTTGAAGAGGAGCATCATCAAGATGATCTATGAGTAATTTCCCCTTTATGGATTTTTGATTAGCATATTCAATTTCAAACTCACTTAATAGCATGATACATTTTTCCATACATCCCTATAAAAATAATTTGGATATTAGATATTTGAGGGGATCTATTTTGGTAATAATAATGGTCATGTTGTGTAGCATATAATGACCTAGTTTTTGGGTTGTAAAGACCATTGCTAAACATGTTTTTCCAATTGGCATATAGTTATGTTCATACACAACCAATGTTTAGCTTAGATAGTATATGGCATGATCCTTTCCTTATTCATTTTATTATGCCAAAAGTACCCCTAGGGAATTCTTAGTTGCTGATAGGCAAATAATTAATGTCTTGTTTGGTATTGGTGGCAAAAAAATAGGTGGGTTGGTAAGATATGATTTGAGTTGATTGATTGATTTTTGACACTCTTCATTCCAAGAGAATGTAACATATTTATTTTTAAAGTGCATAAATGGATGACATTTATTATCTAATTATGAGATAAGCATCTAATGGATTGAATTTCACCTAGTAAACTATGGATTTACATTAAGGTAGATGGTGGTGGCATTTCTTTAATTGCACAAACTTTGGCTAGGTTGACTTCAATGCCCCTACGAGAGATAATGAAACCTAACAATTTTCCATAAGTGACACCAAATACACATTTCTTCATATTAAGCCTAATATTTTACTCGTGAAGTCTCTCCAAGATTCTTTGTATCACTTGTAGGTGATCAGTATGGGTCTTTGATTTACCGAACATATCATCAACATGGTCCTCAATAATGTTGTGCATCATGTCATGCAAAATCATGGTCATAACTCTTTGGAAAGTGGCTCTAGAATTCTTAAGTCCAAAAAACATTACCTAATAAAAAACATTTCTCCACAGAGTGGTGAATGCTATCTTATGTTGGTCTTCTAGTGTTATCTTAATACGATTATAACCTAAAAATCCATCCGTTAGAGAGAGCATTTCATAACTATTCCTTGAGTCAACTATCATGTCAATGTTAGGCAAAGGAAATTCATCTTTTTAGAAAGATTTTTTAACATCTCTAAAATTAGTGAAAATTTATATCCTTTCTGTATTTTTCCTTATTGGCATAATATTTTAAATACACTCTGAATAGTTGAATGGCTTGATGCATTTCACGTCTAATATTTTGCCTAACTCTTTCTTTACTAACATAGCAATACAAGGATGCATATTATGTAACTTTTGTTTAATAGGATTATATTTAATATGTATGATGAGATGGTATATAACCAAGGTAGGGTCCAAACCTGGCATGTCTAAATAGTCCTTTATAAATATGTCCACAAATTCCCTCAAAGGGATATAAAATTTTCATGTTCCTCCTTAGTGAGGGACATGCCTAGTTTAATCCACTTTGGGTCCTCTAGAGTCCCAATATTTACCTCTAAATTTTCATCTACTAGAAGTGTATAACCATCATCTAGAATAATTGGCAAAGAATTGAATTAATTGGCAATGGAAAAGTCCTCCAAATAGACTGGCTCCTTTACTTCTCCTACGTAGGAAGAATTAGAATCTCTTAATACTAGTATTAGCCATGATACAAATACCTCAAGGCACTCTTGAATAATCTATATAAAATATTTATACTCTATGGTGTTGATATCTGATCCATAATTAGGTTGTGTTCTAGAGGTCTCTTGGGATTTATAGGAAGAGAGGTGAACAACCCCATCTAAAGGTGCAAGAAACTAGTTTTCACCAAGATACTTGTCTTTATCTTTACTTTTTCCCTAGTTGGAAAGTCCCTCAAAGAGGTTTTCACTTTCAAACCTCAATGTTTGATTTTGTTTTTGTTTTTGGCTAGGGAATTTCACTCTCTCTTCAAACTAGGTAATAGGATCCAATCCAATAGCAAATCCCTTATTGTGGTCTCTAAGAGTAACATGACTCCTCAATCCTAGAAAGTCATAGATGGCCTCATCATTTTCAAAATCATCTAATGGCATTTTTGACTCTTGTTGGTCCTAGTTTATCAATTGTGGATGGTAAAGGGTTTAGTATATAGATTTATAAATAGGACTAACAGTGTAAATAGCATTGGGGCCAAATAAGTTTGTTGTGATAAGGTCATCATAGATGTTATAATCAAACCCTACATGACTATCAACATCTTTCTCACTGGTCTTTAGTTTTGGAATATGAATTGGGTATGTGGGGTCATCCCTAGGTAGTTTAAATCTAATACCATGAGTTCCCTTATATTTAGTCATTAAAACTTGTTCAATATTTCCTTATTGATTTAACTTGAGGCCTTAGCCTTCATAAGCTAGGTGATCCATAATATGATTGGGAGTAAGATACTTCACACTTTGGTAACAGTCAACCAACTCATTAGTGTAGATCCATTAATCATCTTCTACTAATGGGTCATGTTCTAGGGCAAAGGCTATTTTAAAGATGATGGGATTATTCAGCTAATATTTTCCTTTGGTGTCCCATGTCATACTAGTATTCTTGGTCATAGGTATCCCATAAGTTTTAGGATTTTTTGAAAAATTGGAAATATGGAATGCATTATGGGTGTTATATTCTCCCATAACTTTTTTAGTCGCATAGAAATGGTTGAAAATGTCTGGTGGATGAATGGTTATATTAGAGGCTAAAATATTAGGGTCAATGTAATTAGCTTCTAGGCTTGATTCAATATATTTTCCTTTTTTGTATTTGTCACTATATGACATAGGTATAGGATTCATACCAAACTAGTAATTATAACTTTTATACTCAACCTCAAGGTGTTTACAATACTAGTATGGCTAAAGATCTGTAGGTATATTTACCTCCATCCTTGAATGTGTAAACTTTATGCATTGATGCAATGTAGAAGGTATAACCCTAATTTCATGGATCTAGGGTCAGCCCAATAAAAAATTATAAGATATTTCTAGGTTTAAAACATAACATAGAGTATCATAGGTTAATGGTCCAATGACTACTATCAGACTAATGGTACCTTGAGATTCTTGTTCTTTATTATCATATGTCTTTATAATGATGGTATCTAGCTATAATTCAGCTATTGTATATCTGATATGGTTGACCAACTTCAAAGACACAATGTTGATACTTGAACCATTGTCTACAAGGACACATTTAACTTTGTGGTTTATTATACCAACTTCAATGTACAATATGTTATTATTTAGAGGGCCCAAATAATACATATCACTTTAGTCAAAAATGAGATGTTGACCAAGGGCCAAGTGTCCTACCATGGATTGGAATTTGTTTGGAGTGATATCATCTAGCACAAGAAATTGGTTCAAATACTCATTCAAGTTGTCTTTATGGATAATAGACATGCGAAAAAAATACATAATAGATATATGTGTAGGTGTTTTCTTTAATTATTACATAATATCATAGATTTTCACCTCAGTTTTATTAGTTGGTTTACTTTTGATAGGCACAAAAGGTTGGTTAATCTCATTTATAATATTTGGCTATGGTCATTTGATATTGACTCTGACTCTTTGAGTTATGATTACACAATCTTGATTTGGAACATGGTTTTTATAGTTGGTTAGGTAGATAATGATGATTAGAATGATGATTCTTGGATGGTATGGTACCTGATTATCAACATAACCTATAGAAGAATCACTAGCATAAGGAGCTTGGTAGGTATCAATTGGAAAATAGGTATAGTTATGTGAAGGTCCAAGTCAATTGGTATTTGGTTTAGGGTTAATAGTTATGGTGGCAACATGACTACCTAAAATATGTCCTACAATATTTTTTTAGGTATACATAATGGCATGATGACCTAATTGGTTGGTTTGATCATTTTTACCTTGGCTCTAACCATTTTCCTATTGTTTTTATGGCTAGCATTGTTGTTGTTGATTCTACATTGGAGTTATCTATCATTATTTTTGTTGTTATTAGTATTATTTATGGTTGTTATTACTATTATGTTATGGAAATAGATTCTGTTATATACCCAAGTTATATTTGTTTATATGATCACGGGTATCTCTTTGTATCTCTCCACTCTCTAGCACATTCTTAATTAGATTTTTGAGTTGGATACATTATCTTATAGAATATCCCTTAACATGATGGTTCTCACAAAATTCATTTTATTTATACCAGTCAAGAAAAAGAGTACCATTGGAAAATAAATTTTGTATAGGCCAACTGATCATATTTCATTTAATAAATTTTTGAAACACAAACTCAATGGGCTCACCAAGGTCACTAAATTGGTAGGCAACAGGGGATCTTCTCTGTGAAGGAGGGCTTTATAATTGGTTTTGATTTGATGGTGGTTATTTTCATGGAGGTCTTGTTTGAATGTATGGATGAAGTGGTTGTTGAGTTGGTGGAGGTTTACAGATAGTTAGTGTTTGCACCATCTGAACATGGCCAATAACACCATTTCCAAAAATATTTTTATTTTGGTTGTAGGGTTTAGGTATTTCATTATTGTTGGCTTGAGGTAGCATTGAAGCTAGTATTTAAGTTTAGTTTTGATTATAGTTCTAGCCTTGATTCTAGTTTTGATTTTGATTAGAAGAGGATATGTTTATTATGACTTTGTTAATAATGTATTTCTCAATCTAGATTCCCTTTGTTATGACCTCTTTGAACATATAATCACATTGTAACTTGAGATGATAATATATCTCATTGTGTGAGATCCTCATAAATATGGTATCCAATTATTTTTTTGGAAGATTATGTGTAAATCAACTTATGAGGGCTCTCCAATGTTGTAAGTATGCAAAAAATCTCTCACCAGTATTCTATTTGGCTTGTCCTAGATCCGAAATAGTAATGTCATGCTCCAGATTATATGAAAAGTGTTGTACAAACTTATTTAAGAGATCATCAAATTTAGGTACAAATCTCTTTGGTAATTTTAACAACCATTCTAAGGATTTTCTAGCTAGACTCCTTAGGAGGAGCCACCAGTTGGAAGGAAAAAAAGAATTCCTTCAAATTCTCTCTTAGATCACCTTTGCCTTTGTATTTTTTAAATTTAAGTGGCTCATAACCTAGTGGAAATGGTATTTTCAAATACTCCATGTTAAATGGGTAAGAGCATATCTCTTCTAGTTTGAGTTTATTCATTTATTTTTCAAATTTTATTGCTTTAATTGCATTCTTCATTTACTAAAAATCTTGGGACAAGAAATTAGGAGTAGCCTATTGTTGGGGAGGTTACGTAATCAAAGGTGGATTACTTTAACAGGAGTAGGCATATTGTGGGATGTTGTTTGAATCGATTGGATGACTAGGTATGCATATTTATGTATTAGGATTATATTATGGGTAAAAATATGCTTATGTTGAAGGACATTTTAGTTAGGGTTGATACATAACCTTGGTTAGTGAATTATGGTTGTGGTAATGGAATTTAGCTCTGTAAAATGTGTTAGTATTGTTGGGATTAGGAAGGAAATTATGGCCTACTTGTTGAACCCTATTATATATATAGAACACATTGCTAACAAGATCCCTACTATTTAATTTGTTATTAATTGGATCCTTTTTACACGTGTAATACCTATTGGGTGAAAGGAAATTATTTTTGAGCACCTAGTACCTATTATACATAAAAACCTTGATGTTGGCTAAATACATTCTTTTGGATCGGTACTTGCTGAAATGACACTTATTGGTGATTTGGCATTTGTTGTAATGGCACTTTTTTGTTATTAGGAAATTTTTATAATGACACTTATTGGTTATTAGGCATTTGTTATAATGACACTTTTTGGGGTTGACATTTGTTGATTTGGCAAGTGACACATTTTGACTAGTAGGAATACATTGTTGGTTAGGAAATGTTTACAATTAAAAATGTACATTGGTATGTGCTTGTTGTGTTAAAAAATTTATTATCAACTATTGAGGTGGCATAGTGTTCTATACTTGTTGCAGTGGTAATTTGGTCTGGTGTTGGCTTCTTCCCCCTTGTTGCACATTCAAGGAAGCAGTTGGATAGGGAGTGGAGTTTGTTTATTGATTTTGGGAAATAGATGTACCTATTCCCTATTATTGTAATCCACTCATGGTGTTATTCAAAGGATCCTATTGTATATTTCTTGATGGTAAGTTAAACCCACTTTAGTTAATATTAGACTAAACTTACATGTTATCCATAACATTTTGTGTGGTATCTTTTATTTGAGAAATATTATCTTCCATCAAAATGTGGATCTTATACATATCACCAACCAATTTACTTTGGCTAAAGGAATCTACATTTTGACTTACATATCTCAAGGCATCTATTTGTTTCCATGTTAATGAAGTTATCTCAATAAGTGTCATGTTGGAAATGGCCCTTTCATTGAGGTTATGTGCTAGATTGAGATAGTTTTGGTATGATTGTTTTACATATTCCATTTGTTCATCCATAATGCCTTCTCTTTTTATAAGCATATTTTGGTCTTGTTGTGGCATTTGGACCAAATATTGGATATAAAAAATAGTCTCATGTTTGAATGGTTGAATTTGTAGTGCATTACTAGGCATTTTGATCAAACTACTTAGGATTTCTTGTGGGAAGTCTAGAAAAAACCTAGCATCTACTTTGACAGCTCTAACTATCACTTTTTCTTTATTTTCCAACAAATTATTCTCAAATAAGTATGGATCATAGATAATTTATTTTGGTTTAGTAACATAATAGTAATCTTATTGGTTGTTTTGTTCCATGTTAGGCATCGTTTGAGTAAGGTACTATTGTGTTTGTTCTATTTCTTAGCTTGGATAAGGAGGCACATTTACCAACTACTACACTCAAATTTCATTCCTTTGTTCAATGTATGAGATGTTATAATATCAATATGGATCCATCTCATAAGTTATGTCATCATATGACATGTGAAAAAAAGAGTCATTAGTCATAAAGTTCACATATCCAAGATTATTCATAGCTCTGCTACGTATGTAATGAGTGAAGTTTAGATCCATGGATAGGTTATGTGAAAAATAAAGGATCTAAAGGTAATGAATATCCAAGATATTAAAATGGCCTTTGGCTCTGTAAAAGAGACACAAAAGGAGAAACAACTAAACTAGGTAAAGGTAGGACAAAACAAATGTCAAACCAGTTTAACAAAATGATACTAATTTGCCCAAAGTTAGTTATAATCAACACTAAAAGTAACACAAAGGATCAAATTCATTTATGGCTAGAGTACTAATTTTCCCACAAGTGGTTATAATCAGTCACAAGAGTGTATAAACAAAGTAGAATAATTTTCAAATTAGGAACAAGAGATAACAATGACTTGCCCAAAGGTGGTTAAAATCATGTTAAAATAAGGCTAGACTTGGAAACACAAAAATAAATTAAACAAGAACTTGAAACAAACTAAATTAAGACAATTGGTTCAGATGACACTTGGTAATTGTCTCACTTAAGACTAAAACTTTGACTCATGAAAATTATTGGAATAAAGGGACTAAGACACTCAAAAAAATTGGCACAACAAACTTTAAACAAAGTACATGGTAACCACATGGCTCAAAATGACACTCTAAACAAGTCTAAAAATAAACAAAAATTGTTTGGTCTAGGTAACTAGTCTTTTAAATCAAATACAAAACCAATCCAAGTAACACAATCCAAAGTCAAAATGCAGACAACCTAAGCCCAAATTAGATAAGGCTTCGATGTGAACCTGATTAGTGTAGGATTTGTAATTCAACATATTGAATTTTATATTAAATGTAAAAGATTATAATGTTCTAAGATAAAAGGCTAGAAAAAAATGGGCAATGTAACCATGCGTTTAAAACAAAAAAGGTATAAAAATAGCTTATAACTTGGTTTCAAAGGCAACAAGTGATTGTAAAAAATCATTAGTGTGACAATGCTCCTACAAAAAAATGACATGGTAAATGGTTTGGACTAGAATATCCAAATAAAAATTTTGAGATGAAATGGGCAGCATAACAATGGCCTATTTAAACAAGAGACACACCAATGGTTTGGGAATGAATTCCAAGTCAAAAAGTGAGACCCAAATGGATAGAGTAACATCTCTTGTCTAAATGGGTGTAAAAACATGTGAATATTTTATATTTTTTCTTTGAGATGTTTTTGACAAATAAAAATAATTTTAGACTCAAAATAATGTAAGTAAAATAAATAGATACAAAAATACTGAAGTATATCATCCTATCCCTAAAAATTGATAAGGTTTCTTCGTATTGTCAAATTCCATTGATATACTCCTTGAGAGGAAATAATTTTTTAATTCAATAAATTTAGATGTGCATGAAAATTAAGGTTTTTAGGCCCCCTCTTCATTCAATAATTTGTATGATGACATAGAATTTTGGGACACTCACCTTGCATTGAAAATTTTTCCATGGCAAGTAGAGTTTATCTAAAATCTATAAGTTTCACACATTTTAAATGGTCTCATACGTATGATTAACACTAGGATGCAACATGTAATTTGTATCCAAGATAATTAGATTTTTGTAAAAAGTTCTTATCCTTTTTATAACCACTACATTTGTCAAATTACTTAGTGTAGTGTGATGTCTAAATTAGGCCATTGTTTTAAGGTAGATATCACTAACAGAGTTAGTTTAACCACTCAAACTAATGTCCCAATGAGTCACCCTTGATTTATATACCCCACCATGGAGTGGGGTTGAAATGATGCTAAGAGATGAATTTTTGAGTCAATGCTTCCCTAAATAACTTGTGGGGAGGTGATGAACAACCACCCACAATCCAAATGCATAAAATAAATAAATGAAACTAAGACTTTAAAGGTTAATTTTTTAATCACCCAAGTTATTCACACTTGAGGAGAGCATAGATTACATTCTTTTTAGGCTTGAAATATGCAACAAGGTAATGAATGAAGTGCTTTTGGTCACCCGATTTCCCTAAAGGGGATGGGGGAGAGCATATACGTAAAGTCAAATTTATAAGAAACAAAAATAACAAACAAAAACAAAGATCTTTGGAGAACTTAGTATAATATTGGTGTTCTTTTTAAAGAATTAAGTGAAAGGTGAAATGAAATTTGGCCCCTTGGTTTTGTTGTTGATACTTGCAAAAGAGTTCAAAAATAACTAAGTAGATTTTAAGCACCAAATACAATGTGTGTAAGATGTAACCATGATTAAACTTTAATCTTTCCACCTCAAGACCTATAAATTATTATAGGGTTTGCCTAATTAGAAGCCCAAAATCAAGTGAGTAAATCAATTTAATTTTAGCTCTCAAGTTTCTAAATTTTTATCTTAGAGACCATTAGTCACTGATCCACAGGGATCGATGTCAATTTTAGAAATCAATGTCAATTAAGGCAGATCATTGATGTTTCCTACAAACACCCAAAAATAAACTCTATTTTGAATGAAAAGTGGTTAATAAATGAATTTAAACCCTAAATATATCATAGATTCTATAAGAAAAGGGTTATATAAATAACATATAGATCATCAAACCAAAAAATTAAGGTAAGCAAAACTAAGAAAAATCATTTTTAGCAATGTTTCTTGCCTTGCTTTGTTTATCACACAGAGAACATGGTCAGTTTCTGTAATCAATATCAATCTATAAAATTGACATCAATCCTTGCAAGCTTGTTAAAAAAAGACATAAAAACTAGACTAAAACTCTAAACTTGAAGATTTAGATGCATCTATTTGAAAAATAAAGACTAGCATATTAATCTCCTTTGCTATATGAGATGTTTGGTCCCATTGGGTGTACCATTATTTACTTTAGGATTTCAAAGAGGAAATAAACATGTAGATTAGTCTCTTGTTAGTCAAAATGAGAAAGCATCAAGAACAATAATGCACTAAGACTAAACCCTCTTGCCTAAGAACTAGGGGGATCATAACACAATAAACAAGAACACAAAAAAAGATGAAGATGATACAAATTTATTAGCTCCCTTTATTGCATATGATGATTACTTGTTGGAATAATAATGTCTATGCTTAGCTTATGACAATTATAGTCTCTTAGCAATGTTCTTCTAAGGTAGCATTTCTTCAATGGTCACTTGTGGCTTGGTGTTGAAGCTTGGTATAATTTTGGCATAATAACTCTACTTTTCAAAGGATTTAAGAAGGTATTCTAGCATAATAACCTTACACACAAAATCTTGTTTATCGATGGTTTGGGCACTTATATTCATATCTCAAATAGCTAACTCTAACCATGGGTAGGTTAGGTTAATTCTAACTTGGGTTGAGTTAAAATAAATCTTGGTTGGGTCAGTCTAACTCTAAGAGGGTTTGAGGCACTCATGAAATATTGACACCTTAGTTTCTAATATTTGTGATGCATGACAACTTGCTTTAGATATTTTTGAGTTGTGAGTCATATTTTTGAATATTTATAAGATAATAAATCACTCCATTAGCCCATTGACTCTTTGATTTCATTTTTGGCAAAAATTCCTTTTTAGTAAATGAAATTCACTAATTTGATTTGTATTTTTTACTTAGGTAAGTTAATTAGGATTTTTAATATAATTAGTCTTGTTTATTAATTTTTATCTTTTGGAAATTGATTTGAATGTCATGAATTAATAACTTAACATGCTAGACATGACAAATTACTATGTCATAATTTGACCAGGGTTAGAATTGAACTAGTTTAGTGATTACTACAGGCTAATACACCAAATAATCTAACATCATCACTTTTTGGGGTAATTAAATCCCTTGCCCAAATTAATGTGGGCAATTCAAGTGATTTCTAGGCTTAAAATATGTTATTTTTAATAATTTGAATTGAATGCTAGTTTAGGCATGAAAGTGGCCAAAATTAGGTGTCTATGGGGGTAACCCAAGGGTTTCAACATTTCACTATGACAATCCCTACTTAGTCACTTATTACACCACCTTTGGTTAACACACATTATATTTATGATGTATAATCCCTTCTGTAGAATATTGCATCTCTACAGACTAAGGTGTTACATTTGGAACAAGGTGCTTCAAAACCTAAGTAGATACTTGACTCATATAATTTATTGCATACTCCATTAGCTCATCATATTTTATTATATCCTTTACCACCTAGTTTTGATGCCCATAATCTTATATTGTATGATAGCAAATGTGACCCTGAACAACATCTAAGAGCATTCCATTTAACATGTTTGGACTATGCATCTAATGATAGGTTGTTGACAAAGTTATTTCCCATGAATTTAAAATTATATGCTCTAATATGCTTTTATAATTTACCATATCAATTATTTCATGCATTCAATCCTTTATTATATTTTTTCGTTGCACATTTTTCAATTAACATAAGTGAAAATATTTCATATGCTCATATTGCTAAGCTCAAATAATAATTCAATGAGCCTATTATAGATTATATATTGTAGTATCCATGATGACAAATCCTATGGCAAATAAATAATTTCAAAACATATTCAAACATATTTTAATTCCACTTCTACATAGATATATTATGTTTAATAATTGTATATCATTTATTGATCTATGTCACATAGTCAAGGAAAGAGAGGTTAATTTGTTGGTAATGAATAAGCTAAAATATGTAACCAACCTAGTTTCTAATTTTAATAAAAACAATCCAAATAATCCACCATACAAGGTGAAGCCAAGTGAAAATAAGAGTGATCCAAATTAATCATTGAATGTAGTTTTAGAGCCTACTCATTATATTGTGTTATTAAATCCTCCAAGGAGATAATTTACCAACTTGCCAAAATATCCTTATAAGGTGTTACAAAATTTATTGGAATGTCACCTCATATTGCTTCCTCCCATTAAATATATTGATGTGATTAAAAATATTCAAAAATTATTAGATAAAAATGATTTTTTGATTCTCATAGAGCACTAGGGCATATTACAAACAAATGCATCAATTTGAGACATAAGATACATGATTTGATATATGATAACATCATTGATATGGGTATATCTAAAAAAAATACAAAGTCACAACCAAGTGAGATTATAATAATGAATATATTTATTACTCTTTTCCCTAAGCACATAGGTAAAGAAATATTAGATAAATTAAAAGTGCAGTAAACATATAAGGTACATCCTCAACTAGATTTGTATCATCCTCAAATAGGGGCACAACATCATTTGAATGTAATTATTGGTACATATCATGTTTTAGTTCCATTTAGACCACTTATTAAATATGTATAACATGTGACAATAGATGATGATTTTGATTTACACTCTTTATTCATTAGAGCTTAAATTAATCATCAACCTATACAAAGTGTTATGGTTGATAGTGGTTCAAATGTGAATATGAGCACTATCACATCTTGGATACATAGATAAAGATATAATTTATACAATAATATTAATTATTGGATTCAATGGACATGTTTAGAATTTTGTTGGTGAGATCACATTACCATTATAGGTTGGTTCAACATGTAGCCACCAAGTTTATAGTAGTACCTAATGTAAGAGTCTTTTATATGTTATTAGGACATCCATTAGATTTATCAGTTTTATGTAATACCATCTATAATACATATATATTTGAAATAAATTATAACTAATTAGGTTATTAAAATTAAAGGAATTCCATATGAATACCCCCTTTAACTAGAGGTTATTATTCCTACATGTTGGTCTCAATTTGTGACCCTCTCAAAATACACCCATAGAATTGAGTAATTTAGAAAAGATAAAAGCAAGCAACAACACATGGGATGAATGTCCCCTCAATAACTTTATGAATGATGTTGGTTCAATCTAAGGACTAAGCAGTTTAACCCATTTTACTCTGAGAGTAGTAACTACTACCACCAGAGGCTTAATTGATAAGCGCATTCATGTTCATTTACTTGTTTGCTTATTATTTGTCTATATCATGTTGTCTACTTGATTCAAATAATAAAACAATCATAATATACTCCACAAAAATTCAACTTAATATCTAATATGAGACAAAATATCATCAAAAAAATGTAAAAAAGAGGGAAAGGTAAGGTAGAAAAGATAGGGCATATTTGATCTAAATGATATTCTTAATGTCAACGAGCTAACAGCATGTCTAGCCATAGTTATACCACTATGTGCTTGGTCCAAAAATTACACAAACATGAGCCACTCAGTGGCCAAGCTTCTAAAGAAAAGTGTTGAAGATCATTAATCTATTGAATCCATTCTAAAGATAGTCTAATTGACAGTCTATAATTTTTTCACATAATGACTAGGAAAAGACTAAATTAAAGCATGAACAAATCCAATAGACTAGTTAAAATAGCTACCACACATTTTAACTAAGACAATCATCTACAAACAAGCATATTAATAGCCCTAACACCAATTAACAAGTTAAATCAAATGACTAGAGGCATTAAATGAATAAAATAAAATAAAATATGTGCTGATCATCCTAACGGCATTATGTTACAATCAATTTCCCTTGGAAAATAACCAAATTTGAAGGTATGGGGGAAAGGCTAGTAATCCATACTTATTCCAACAATAGTTTGATACTTAAAGTGTTAACCAACCCCTAGAAAATAACCTATAAATGATGAAGAAATAAAAGTAGGTGAAATGCTAGCACACTTCCTACATAGCCTTGTTACCCAAAAGTATCACCCCTTTTACAATGGAAATATGGCATATTTTTATGGACAATTTTTGAATCTTATGGCCTCATCTTCTAGCTCATCTCCCTAACGGGTGGTTAAAAATATTTAATGATGATTTGAAAATGTAGTTGGGATTCATGATTCCCTGATATATTTGAAGGTGTGCCCCCTTCCAAAATTGAACCATACCTCTTTAAGGTAAACATTTGTCTTTTATCTCCTTTTTATCTTTTATGGACCTCTGTAACTTGATCTTCTATCATTAAATTTGGGTGTATAGCCCATTCATATAGTTGACAGCCTTAACAACTAAAAAAGCCATTAATTTTTAGTCACATGACCTCTCTAATGACATGACATGTTTATGTGGCTCATTGATGTTAATTTTTTTCCTCTCAATCGACATTATTTCCATACTACATTCTATCACTTCCTCACCTCCTTTTCCTTGCTCAATTCCCAAGTCTTGCCATGTGTCTTCTTGCTTACCTAGATCTTAGATGGGTACCAATGTTATATGGACTGATATAGGGAAATAGGTCATTAATATGATGTCACGTGGTGAAATCCTACTAATCTACTCACTGAGAGGGTTTGTTAATGTATAAATGGTCTAGGGATAGTGGGTGACCAAAATGATGCCACATGGCATAGTATTGCTAACCCACTCACTAAAGGGGTATGTTGATGTTGTTTAAGTCTCACAAAGTGGTATAAAGATGCCACATGGCTTTAGTAAGCACTTGATTAATTGAATAAGTGCTAAAAATATTTTACGAATGGGTCAAGGCCTCTAATATCCATGAAAATGTGCCACATGGCTCATAGAATGAATTGGACACCTACAAACAATGATACAAAGAAACATAGTCAGTAATTTCTATTTAGAAGCCAACAACTAAAAAAATTTAAATTAAAAATGTTTGTCTTCTTCAAAATATAAAAAAAAAGGTAGATAAACTTAGCAAAAAGAGATCCATTTTCAAAATAGATTCCAACCATTTCTAAAATCAACTAATGAAAAATCTTAATATAAGCAAACATTTATCCAATTTTACTATGAAAACATAATCATGAGTTATATTGCCAAAATGAATCCATAAAAAGGGTCCCAAAAAATTAGTTAAACTTGGCAAAAACTTAGGTCCAACATTAAAAAGGATGAATATTCAAGCATTTTATCATGGTTAAATCTCCATAGGTTTTAAATGAACTTGCAAGTTTAAAATTTTATTTTTAGAGATGAAAGTTTAGACTAAGCTGAATGAAATGAGAAAATGTATTAGAAATAAGTATGAATATTCATTTGTAACTTAACATCTAACAAATTACCAATCAAGAAATGGCTCAAATAGATATACCCAAAACATTCCAAATAGGTCCTCTAGACTAGGTACAACAAGATTTATCTCAAAATAAATAAGGTCCCTATCTTTAGTCCACAAATGGGGTGTGTTGTGCAAGCACACAACACTACACTACATATATAAGTTAAAAAACCTAAAAAGGTTCAACCTATTCATATAATTATAAATAAAGTGGCTAACTTTAATGTAGATACTAAAATCTAATTTATATATTACCTTAGTCTTGTATACTTGGAAAATATCTATTATGGTTTACCTTTTAATTCTAGACCTATCCACTATCAAAAGGCTTGCATTTATGATCTCTTTGTGCCTAATTGTTTATCTCTTAGTCTAAACATTGTTATTCTAATGACTAGGCATTCTATACTATGCAAAATTATCTAAATACAATTATTATCCTTCACTACCAGTTCTAGACATGTACATGTTTTCTAGCTCCATGGACATTTACATCCCAAATAGCCACCTACATTGATGCAAGTGTCCACTTTTCTTGCAAAGTGTTCAATGCCCAAAAGTCATCTAATTATGTATCCTAAAGGTCAGACTAAGTGATTTAATGTGATTATTTCTAAAATGGATTGGTATATATAAAATATTAACCCTCATTTATTTCTCACCTGAAAATCACATATAAATCATAAGGAAATATGCCAAAAAGCACTCAATCTATCAATCAATATGAGAAAACCTATCCTATTCATCATTATTTCTATATCATTCATAAGATTAGTATTTTAATAGGTTTGAATCATTAAAATATTAACCCATGATCCATATTTTCTAAGTTACAATTTAGGCCAGTACATGTCTTTACTTATCACATATTTCATCCTTATGTACACACAAGCCAACATATAGGGGAGAACTACATAGTTCAGAATCCCTCATCAGAGTATTAGCTAGGTACCTAGTGACCATTGATAAAGGGGTCCTTGGGATAGCTTGACACCTTGAACCCAATAATTATTTAACCCTAATTTAGATAAGAGGCTATCCTACTTTTGTAAAAAGGATTAAGGATATATAAATGATAGGGCACAAGGGTCAATATTAGATCTACAATAGTCTAATTAATGTTCTAAACTTGGATGTACCATATACTAAACTTATTATGATGAGATAGGTTGTTAATGTAAAGTAAAACTCTGTTAAATATATAAATAACATAAAATAAAGTACTTAGCTTTTTTAGATGTTAACATAGTGTTGAATTTGGTATAGGCAGAGAGTAGCTGTCAGATTTTAGATCTAGTGCCTCTGGCTATCTGGACACTTATGTCATCCTAGGATAATTATGTTGATGCTAGTGTTTGAGTTTGATGTTATTATCCTATACAAAATATATACTCAAATAGGATACAACTACCTAGATACTTCTAAGTTTGGCTTTGCCTTTATCTAGTTCATTCAGATATGCGTCATGGACAGTCACTCTTAGTGAAATGGCAAAACCCTAGTTTTCCATCTTTAATGTGACCTGAGGAGAAATGGGTTAGTGGGCACATAATGTTGCGCTGACTAGTAATGACCCTATTTTCAAATGGCATTGCCTACATATCTAACACTTTAGAAGAGGGCCTCATACTCATGTAGTTTTCCCCTACATGTTGGCTTGTGTGTAATCATGCAATATGTGTAAAGTAGGTAAAATATTTACCAAGATTTTAACTTTTAAAATATGACCTTATGACTAATCTTTTAGTACTTCAGACCTATAACTCGGCTATTCCTTTGAATGATTACAAGTAGGGTATAATAAGATAGCTTTTGGTAATTTGAGTGTTTCTTGTGTGCTCTTTAAATTTTATTTCTAGGTTCCCCAAGTGAGGAATTAATGAGGGTTGATATTATATTTATACCAATCCTAACAGGAGATAACTAATATTAAAACACTTAGGTTGACCATTATGATACATTTCATTTGATAATTGGATGACTTGAGGTAACTTGACATGTGCATTGAGCCAAGAAAATAATTTTGATGCTACTATGTATCCTAGATGTTAGTGTACAAGGATAAGGATAGTGGGTAGAGGCTTAGAACTTGTAAAGGTGTAATTTAAATACATTTTAATCATTTTGGTCAAGATGAGATGTATGTGTCATCAATATAAGGTTGGTTAGACTAAGAGATAGGACAAGGGACACAAGATAGATTAGATGCAAGGCTTCTAAAATAAAGGCTTGTGTATAACTAAGAGAAATAGCCATGGTGATGAGATTACCAAGTGTACAATATTGAGGTGCTAAATAATCACAAAATATCATCTACATTTTCCCCCCTTTAATCTAGTAATGAAATTACTAGTTTAAAGGAAATGAATTAGAATCTAGGTGTGTGTACACATGTTGAATTTTATTGAGTTGAATTTGAGTGATTTTTTTATGAATAAGCTACAAACAAGAGCATTTTATAGTGTAAAATTAGTTCATATAATCTAGGTCAAAATTATTTGAAATATATTTAAATTAAAAGAGCAAGGTTTAGGAGTACACCTATGTGTCGTTATAACCACCTTGCCTATTGACAAGTTATTTTTGAAAAAGATGTATCATTATAAGGATTTGAAATTGATATTAGGATAAATATAGATAAATATATAAAATTCATATATACAAGGACATAGAGATAAAAATATATTGGAAGGCACATGCCCCCAACTTTGGAGAAAAATTGTATTTTCACTTGTTAGTTGAGATTAGCTCAACCGTATAACCCAATGATACTCATAAATTGGTGATTTTGTATGAATAATTAAAAAATAAAAAAATTTCAAAATTCATTGATTTAACCACCCCAACCATACCAAAAATTGAACCAACTACTATAGTATATTGGCTTGCTAAAGTCCGTAAAACTCCACAGGGTATCAGTATGTATAATAATTTTGGAGTCTAAATTTTATTTGGATTTTCAATATTATTAAAATGTTACATAAAATTTGCACCTTAGATTTGTATCATGTTTAAACAATATGTAACAATGGTACCATGTATATAATTTTACCACAAATGTGTATCGAAATCATATAATTGTGTGTTTTGGCTAATTCAAAAAACTATATAAGTATAGAGGACATGATTCCAAAGCATTTACACACTACATATGGATAAATTTGAACCTAATATAAGTAATAATTTGTAGGACATGTTTCCAAAACATTTCCCCACTATAAACTTGAGATGTTGAATACTAAGTAGGTGTAGAGAACATGCTTCCAAATCATGCCCCCACTAAATATGTGAATCAATATAAGTACCATATTGAATGAATGTGGAGAAAATGATTTCAAATCATACCCCCACTAAATCTAAAAAAATTGAATGTGTGGAATCCATGTCATCATTAAATTCCCCCACTAAATCTATACACTAGTGTAAGTACCATATACTGTGTGAATGTGGAGAACATGCTTTCAAAGCATACCCCCACTGAATCTAAAAACTATGAAAATGTGGAAGCCATGTCACCATGACATTCCCCCACTAATATTTCCCCCTTTGATGTGAGTTAAAAATAGTACCTGGTAGTTAGCTCACCTCAAAAGGGTAAGATAAATGTAAATTTATGAATGTAACCATGTAGCATATAGAGGAAACATGTCTAGGTAAATGTATCATTGAAGTGCATAGAATCAATGTAATCACATGTAATATTAAGATGCATGATAAATATCATGGAATTTCTAGATAATAATAGTATAATCTCAATAATAAAACAAGCACACACACAATATCACTCAAAAGGAAGTCAAAAAGCAATTGTCCAAGGAGACCACAAACAAGGGGCATGTTCAAATGTTGTGAAATCAAGTGGACATGACTTAGTCAAATGTCCATAAAACAAAGGAATGACATATTAAAGTGTCCATAGAATAATTATGACATATTCAAATGTCTAAGAAATAAAAAATAGGCACGTGGGCCATATACAATGGAACATATTCAAATGCTCAAACAAGAAAGACAATAACAATGCAAAACACTCAAGGAAGTGTGTAAAGGAAAATCATAAGAAATGAGAATAAACATGTCATAGTGGACCATGAATTGAATGTGTTAGCTAAAATTTCAATTATATAACATATCAAGTACTATGTGTAAGATATAAGCATGGATAATGCAAGTGTAAGTACATATATAATCTCAAACATGATAGTGTAGAGTGATCGTTGAATCATATAACATGTGTATATAAATATCATAGAATATGCATGCCCCTAATGTCTTGGTGATGTGAGGGGAGTTAAATCCAAACACCCATAACTATATCATGTATCTATGTATACATGTGTATGTGTATGTATGATTAAATGATATTTTAGTCCTCAACATAGAACTAACACATATATGCCAGGAAGCCAATAGAAATGTAGGTGCCAAAAAAAAATTGCATTTTTTCATTTTTTTTTAACTGGTATTTTTGAAGTTTTAAGATTTATAATCAAGGAATTCATCATCATCAAAAGGTGTGGGATTATTTGAAAAAAATGCTTATAACGATGGACTACCTCTTCTTCAATATATCTATCTAATTGCTTCCTTGAAGGTAACAGTGTGGGTAGATAATCATATCCATCATGTGGTATAAAAATATTTGTGCCCTTATTAATAAAGGAAAAACATGTCTATAATATCCAACTTGTCTTGCCATTCATCTAGCCAATGTTTTCCAAGCTTTAACTTTAAATGGGGGTCGTAGTCTAATATACATAAGGTTGTGGTCACCACATATGTACCATAAAAAATAGGTAATCGAATATATTTGTGGGATTCTAGCATCAATGGAGATTATATGAGTTCACTTGTAGTATGTCCCAAGTATTCAAATAATGTAGTTTCACAATTTGTATCCCACTTATTCATATCAAACTAGAGATGTTGTCAATATACCTTGTCAATATTAGTAATAATAGTCAAATCTTCATGATTTGGTATTTTAAAAGATAGTTCTCATTTTTAAGATAGGAAGGATTTCACCTTTTGGTAGGTTTTGAATCTTCTTGTGAAGACTCCACATTGTTCACATGGTATAGTTGCATTTTACCTTTATAAGGTTGGCTCAATGCTTTTAAGTAATAAGGGTGAATTGAATAACAATCATTTACATGCTCATATATTATGATTGTGTTCCCCTTATTTGGATTTAGTGTTGTTTCTTATACAAGTGATTGATCCTATATGTACTAGGACATGTGGGTTCAATGTGAAAGGTGATCAAATGGATAAAATTTTAGTGTGCACATTTCTCATATGTCATATCATGTTGGTATCATCATCACTATCATAATAATAAAAAGCATGCCCATCATTTTGATCATTATTGAATAATAAAGAAAGCTCAAATGAAGAAGGTTTTTATGGTTTTAATGGATCCTTTGGTAATGACTCTTGATCTTCATGTGCATTTGTGTGCATCTCAATATGTGGTACCTTATTTGCATATGGAGATGGAGGATCCATTGTACTTGACTCACCTATTTCATAAGTGTGTATGTTCTCAATAGGAATGAATTATTTAGGTGGTACTACTATAGGAATGCCTTTGATTTTGAATTATATCATTTTGATAATTTTTAAAGGTTCATCATTAGAGGGAATTGTTAATAAAATCCCATCACGTATAAATTTTACACATCTATGAAGTCGACATGGGACAACTTCCATTGAATGTATCCAAGGTCTACCCAAAAGTACATTATAATGCAATGATTGAGACATTACCTAAAAAGTAGCTAAAAACATTTTTGGTCCTAATGTCACATCCAATGTAATTTGACCAACTGGAGGACTATGTGAATTATCAAACCCTTGTATATGCATAATCAAATTTTGAATCATATTGGTGCTAATTCCCATGGTGGTTAAAAATTTGATACTACAAATATTTAGTCCTGATACATTATCAATGAGCACCCTTTTGATGCCTTTATTTTGCATTGTCACTTGTATGAACAAAGGTAATTATTGATCAATAATATCTTTGGAACGTAAGTTAGTTAGATCAAAGTTAATAATTTTTGCATTATTTTTGAGATATTTCACAATATTTACAAAATAAGTAGGCTAAATATCATTTGAAACTTGAGTTTCATGCAATGTATCATATAAGATGTCCTTATAAACATTAGATTATTTTAATATCTCAAGTATTGAAATTTTAATATGTGTATTTCTCAAGTAGTCAGCAAGGACATATCCCTTATATTTTACCACAAGTTTAGGCTTAGGAGGCAACTATTATATATTGACAAATGGCAATGTAGGTTGAGAAACTGTACCTATTCAAGTAGAAACAACATGGGCCACATAATCTAATATAATTCATGAGAAAATAATGAATTTTGGATGGTAACTATCACTCAAATAATGCTTGGGTAGAACAAATGGTTGAGAGCACGTATGTTGGCATCTAGATATCAGATTTGTAGTATTAAAAGATGACCTATGGAGAAATATCAAATGTTGGTTTTATTTTAATACTCTCTCATTATGTGTACAAATTTGCTTAAAAATTTTTACAAGACAAGTAACATAAAAAACCATAATAACTATGAGTTATTGGACCATGAAATTATTGACATGTGTCCATAGAAAACATGATTCTAATATTTATCAATCAAGAATCAATAACAACAACAAAAACTAGAAAACCCTAGTTAGCCTAGGGTTTGATCTTCAAATATTAGCTTAACCAAATTTTTAAACCTAATTTGGATAAGAGGCTATCCTAATTGGGTAAAAAGGGTTAAAGATATAAAAATTATAGGGCATAAAGGTGAATATCATATCTAACACAAGCCAATTAATGTGCTAAACTCAGATGTGTCATATGCTAAATTTATTATGATAAGATAGGTTATTAATGGAAAGTATAGTTATTCTAAATATATAAATGACAAAATAAAATACTTAGTTATTTTTTATGATAACACAATGCTAAATCTGGTATAGGTGGGAATTAGGTAGGAAGATGGTTCTAAATCAATCATTAGATCATGGATCTGGTACCTCTAGCTCTCTAAACAAATATGTCACCCTAGGATATTTGTGTCAAAATAGTGTCTAAGTTCAATGCTAATGTCTGTAAACACCAAAATTATGTCACACACATATGTAACTCCCTATATTGAAACCCCCCTTGATCCCCTTTTAATAATTAGTCTTCCTAACCCATGTCTTCACCCCTCACACATTTAATTAATTTAAATATATTTAATTAAGTTAATTAAAAACTACTTATGCCACCTTATTTGGTCAGCTCATCCTAAGACTAATTCTTACCCTCTGAGTCACCTCAAGACTTAGTCTCCTAATCCTAATTGCACATGACTTGTTCTCACCCCTAACATTAATTCCTAACTAACTACATTCTTTTTAACCTCTCATTTCTACCGTTATCTAATGGATACCACACTTAGTAAGAGAAAGAATAGAAAATAGGCTAAGAATAGCCCTTTTACCTATTCTCATTCCACCAATGTCAGTCAACCCCTGACTGACATCAGTGGGATCATCGACATCAGTTACTTAAGCCAAATTCTTAGCTAATATTTAGGCCAATAGAAATCATAAAAATCAATCATTCATATACATGATTTGACATTTGACTTTCTACATCCAGGCTTATCATTACTTTGCACAAATTAGTCTAGATTAGGAATTGAAAAACTACACATAGCTTGGATTCTTCTAAATTAGTAGCACATGCTTATATTTTTTGTTCACATATTACTTCAACATGCCTCATTAGATCCATCTATCTAGCACTCATGATTCATCCATTTCACTAGATAAGTATATCTCTATGTTTTGTAATTCCTTTAAATAGTCATTTTACAATTACTTTATGTTATATGTTTATCATTTTATGAATGTCTTGAATCTCCCTATAGAGGAGTTGTAAAACTCTTTCACCTATTTCCCTCTGCTTCAAACATACCAACCCTTTATCTAAACCCACCTAAGTCTTACCCACTCCCTTACGACTCTTCCCAACCTCACAAACCTGACCAACATCTACCTACCAGCTTAGAAAAGTCTCTTGTAACCTCCTAAGAACTTACTACCCCTATTGAAATTAGTTAGATAACTAACATCAGTCATATCTCCTTACTAACATTGGTAGCCTTAACTGATGTCAAAAAATATGTATTTCCACCAACTTCCCTAAACCTGCCTAAACAACCTCCATATATAACAATAACTCTCATTAATTACACTGTGTCACTCTTTACTGCACTCAAACTATAAGAATGGTATGAACATCTCTCTCTTACTCTCTCTTTCATTTTGTCATTCATTAACATTTTGTTTCAAAAAGTGTACTATCATCCGTAAGGAAGTTTGACACTTCCAAGAATAAGCGTATAGCTTAGAAGCCCACTCATATATCTACTAACAAATATTTTTGGTGGTAGTGATTTTTTATTTACAGGTAATCCTCCCTAGCCAAAGAGGAGTGCTCAACATCATTTGGATATGATGCACAACCAATCTGGGTTCTCTCTAATCTCTAATCCCTACCCTTCATCTCTATTTCTCCTTAAACATCAAATAGATTCAAAATTTAGTAAAACATATATGGCATGCCCGATGGGACCCTGGAGTTTTTCTTAGGTTCATTACTTGTTTTAAGCATTCATATAGGTGCATTATAGTGAAATTTTCATTATTTGAACTTTTTCCCTCTCTTTTTCCTCAAAATGAAATATTCAACATTTTATTTTCTATTTAAAGGCAATAAACTAAAATTTCTTCTTCCTTTCCACTCTTTTCTTTCTTTTGCCTCTAAAAGAAACTTATCATTTTTATTGCAAGTTAAAAAGAATCTCTTATTTATCTCTTTGTTGCATGCACATTAGGATAGTGATATTCATTCTCTTCTCTTATTTCATAATTATTTTCATTTGAATCAAAACACTTTAGATTTGGGTTTAAAACTCATTGCATTTCATTGTTTGCTTGTTACATATTAGCTCACCTAGTTAATTACAAACATTATGAATGAATCATAGTACACCCATGTTATACTACTAGATCACACTCACAAAAACAAACATATAAAACCTCATTAGATAAGGCCCATCAGGATTTCATCACTTGGTGGATCACCTTACCCTACCTGTCTATCCTACTTGGATTTCACCACTAAGGGGAGAACCCACTCCATTCTCTAGTGGAGTATAAACTCTAGACAGACGATATATTTTGGCTAAGTGGCCTAGCTTAGATTTAGGTCCATGAAGTGTGGGGATCAAGCTCTTATAACAAGCCACATACCTAGTCTAAGATAGATTTCCTTTTGAGCACCAAAACTAACCTAAAACCAGCACTAGATTGCTTTATAGTACCTTCAGTAACCAAACTCTCATCTCACTATCTAATTAAGGCATAAGCCAACATGAGACTAAAATTAATCTCTAGGAATCAATAATTAGTGGACGTATGTTATTTTTTTGATTTTCTATTGCCTTCTATATTTTTGAGTTGGTAAAGATGTTTTTCCATTGATTTATAAAATCAACACTATTCATAATACTCAAGTTGTATAACCTGTTATATCAAGTTTTTTGAGTGTTCATCCTCCTTATACAGACCTCTTACATCCTCTATTTTTCCTAGATTTTGCCTCTAGGTTTCTAAAATGTTGGATTTTTCATCTCCCAAGACTCCATAGTGACTGACATTGGTTAAATCCACTAACATCAATAGACTTTAACCTATTGACATCGGTCAAGTGATCGACATCAGTGACTGTGTAATTTGGTTATTTTTTAGTTTGCTTAAAATAGCAAGCTAAAAAAACCTACCAACCCACACCCAAACCTAGTTTTTCAACACTATGTCACTAATAAAAAATTATAATACTATTTATACTTCTTCTTACATGGTATTGAAGCAAAGCCAAGCCAAAATTCTTGTCCATTATGCACGCTAAAAACCACTTCCACCTTCCCCTCTTGTTGTTTATTCTATCATGGAGCATACTTCAGATATAGAGCATACTCCTAGCCCCAATCAAATTCCTATTATGCCTAAAGGAGATAAATATTTTTCTAGATTTCTTGATAACAATGTGGTATCCCTTCAGCATTACCTTGCCATGAGCCAAACCCATAATTCTTTAGGTGACCCACTATATGGTATGTCAACTTCTCTAATGGAGACACCTTTAGTTTCAGCTATCTCCATTATGTTCCCCATGGTTTCTCAAACCATTTCTTTGAGAAATAACCCAACCATAAATAATGTCCAAACTTCAGCATCACCAACCACCCAGTCTCACCTAAATAATGTCATGACTTCCCTGCCTTCACAACCACAAGCAATTCAATCAAGTCTAAGCCCATTTCAAAATTTGGTGGTACCCATCCCATCTACTCTTAAAAATATAATTACACAAGTTATGACTCACCCTTTACCCAATATAACCATGCCAACAACATTTAACCAAAGCATTGTCTTTAACCCAAGTAAGAGAAACCCCTTTCATTTTTTCCCCTAGCCTATGACTCACTACCCCCATGTTGCATCAACACAACCATAGTAAGCCATGTCATATGCTACCTCTACTTATTATCAAGCTCCCTATAACTTAGGGGGTATCTCCCAAACTAATCCCCCTCTAGACCTCATTAAGATACTGATGGACAAGATGTCTAATCTAGAGACATTTGTATTGAGTTTAATGAATGTGTTATCTTATGATCAGATATGTAATGAGCCCATTCATCCTTCTATGCCTATTTTCCCTTATCCAAGACAATGGTAACTCCCCAAATTTACTAACTTCTAGAGTAAACAGGACTCATAATAGTATTTATGAGCATTTAGACATGCTTGTTATTTAATAGGACATGATGATGTGTTACTACTTCACAACTTCCCTATGTCTCTTTTTGGTGTTGCCCTATATTGGTATAGCTCTATAACCAGCACTCCATTTTCTCATTTACTCAACTCACACAATTATTCATGGACCATTTCTCTATCAACATTTCTAAAAAGGTTTCTATTACAGACCTTTATTCTATTAAATAATTTGATGACGAGTCTATCATAGATTTTATCACTCATTGGAGAGGTTTAATCAATAAACTCTCATTTTATTTACCCCAAATTGAGATTATTGAGCTCTTCTCAAGGGCATGTGCTAAGCACATTTCATCTACACTCTAAGTACAAACTTTTTGCACATTTGATGAAGCCTTTAAAATGATGTGGAAACTCAAAATCTAGGCTATAGACAAAGATAGATTCAAGTTGCAGAGTAAGAACGCTAATTCTAAATAAAATGACTCCTCTTCTTCTAAATCTTCTCCTTCTAACCAAAAATCTAAAGGCTTTGCCAATGTGGTGCTCGTTAAATTAGCTTCTTCCACAACCACAAACCAACCTAAATCCTCAACCTCACAACATATGACCAAGCATTTCCAATAACAGTATGAACAAAGATGATACACTCCCATTGGGGAATCATATACTTCTATTTTGGAAAATCTATTCAATAGGGAGCCATAACCCTTCCTCAAATCAAGCCTCCTATATAGTTTGATCCCTCCCATCCTATTCCTACTTGGTATAAGGAGAATGAGTTTTTTGGCTACCACCAAGTCAAAGGCCACAATTCTAATAAATTCAAAACACTAAAGAACATTATTCAAGACATGTTTGACAGGGGTGGTCTCATCTTGGATAAACTTAATGCATCTACTAATCAAATATGGATGTGTTCAAATAGCCTTTTCCTATTCATTCACCCCAATCAAAATATTTTTTAGACCATAACTAATAACTCATGTGATCATAATCTCCATATAGTTAATATGGTCTTTCCTTTACCTCTATTGTAACCTATCCCACAATAAGAGGCACCCATTTTACCTACTCCTCCCCCATAATTAGTGGAGTTTGTTTCACCCATCTTTCTTCCTTAGGTAGAAGATCCTACTTCACGCATTCCACTCCCATGTGAGGAAGATCCTCCTTCACCTCTCCTTTTGCCACAAGAGGAGCTCATATTTCCAATTCCTTTTGCACCCATTTTACATATCCTCTTATCACTTGAGGACCATGCCTTACCCATTCCTCAACTACATGTTGAGGGGAACATCATTCCTATGCTAAACCCTCTTGAGGAACCTTCTTTGCCTACCTTTCCTCAACCAATGGAAGGTATTACCCCATTCACTCCTCCTTCACACATAGAGGAGCTAGTGTTATCTACCCCTACATTAGATGAGAGACCTATTGTGCCTACTCCAATTCAACCAATTTTACCACTTCTTTTACCTATGGAAGATCATACTTTACTTATTCCTCACCCATATGTTGAGGGATAAATTATACATATGCTCTACCCTTTTGAGGAGCCTTCTTCACCTACCTCTCCCCCACCCATGGAAGACCATGCCTCTTCTCCTGTCTCTATCAAAGAAGACCCTATTATGACTCTTTCTCATCTTTGGCCCAAGGTAGCAGAGGCTAACAATTTCCCTCTTTCTCAATCACCTAATCCCTTTAAAGAAACAACCATAAGGCCTATGTTAACTTCATCTAAACCCTTTTCATGGTTAGTAATAAATCTAAAATTTCTTAACTCCATGAAGTTAGTTCATGAATCATTTTGGGACTAACTTAAAACTCCTTATCCTACACAATGAGTGTCATCCTCTACCATCAATCCTCTCACTACCCTTTACCCCAATATTTTTGATAAAGTCAAAGCTTCTTCACTAAAATCACCATCCTTCTACATCAGAGCTCTCACCCTCATAGGCATCTACCATATTAAAGCAAACCAGGTCTTTAGGCATACACCTAGTCTCTAATCTAATATATCCATAGGTAAAATTAGATCTGATTCTCCAACCACAAGTTGGAGTTCTATATCCTAAACTAAGGAATAATGTTAAGCTTATTATATCTCACTAATCCTTCCCTCTTCCATCCTCAACTTTACCTTCAATTTTGGGACCACATCCCGCTACTTTAGTTGGGGTATCACTGATCCAAGTGAAACAAAAGGCTAAGTTACCTTAACTACTACCTCCACCAGATAATAGGCCTTTCACATCTAACACCTACCACTAATAAAGTGTTATAAAAACACATGGATCCATTGCCACACAAAATCACCCCCATGACTCCTAAACCAAAGAAGGTGTCTACCCCCATTATAACAACAAGTGTTAGCCCACTCGTAGGATCTCAAATATTTTTCTTATGTTATTTTTTGTAATATTCTATAATAATCCTTCCTCCCATTAAGCCTTATAACCTTCTTGGATTGAAACCATCTTCATTCAATGATATACAAGTGTGTTTATATCATCATTTGCCTAGACATGATACTAAGAGTTGTAAAGCTCTCATGGTAGTCATTTGGCAACACTTTCATATCGACACTCTCTTTATTGGTACTCCCATTAACCTTATTTATATTCTACCCCTAAAATCCATAATTCCTCATATCATTCCATCTGAATTCAAACACAAATATGTTGTCATACCCCCTTTGCCACCTCATTCACCTATGTTTCAGATCAACATGGTTAATATGGCCACGAAGTCAAAAAATAAAAAGGATAAAGGTAAGGAAAAGGTCATTACCCCTTGGGCTCATCCATTCTCCAAATACACTCCTCTGAATCCCAATATTTCCATCTTGGGTATCCTAAAACCAACATCTTCAGAAGTTATTCAAAATCGATGGTGAAATAGCTTTACCAAATTCCTATGAAAATGTCCTTGTATGAGTTAATATAAAAATCACCCCAACACCATAAAGATTTGATTAGTGCCTTGCAAGTAGTTGAGGTACAACATGATGATCCCCAGTGTATTTTAGCTTTGGTCAGCTCTCTTAACACCATCTCCATGATTTCCTTCAATGATTTGAAAATACCACTTCAACACCTTAAAGATCAGGATTTTGCCCTTTTATTACTGCATATATCAATAAAACTCATGTCAAAAGAGTCATGATCAATGGAGGAGCTAGTATTAATATTATGTCCACCCATGCCTACAAAGAGCTAGTCCTTCCCAACAATTGAATGTCTCAAACCGATGTGTTGCTTCACTCCTTTAACGATACCATAACTACTATGGTGGGCACTATTGTCTTGTGTGTGTGTGTGTGTGTGTGTGTGTGTGTGTGTGTGTGTGTGTGTGTGTGTGTGTGTGTGTGTGTGTGTGTGTGTGTGTGTGTGTGTGTGTGTGTGTGTGTGTGTGTGTGTGTGTGTGGGTCCCCATATAATTCTTGAGCTCTTATATGTTGTAGAAGGAGAGTTCCAATACAACATACTACTTATATGACCTTGGATACATGATATGGCATGTATGCCCTTGACTTTACATCTCTACGTCAAGTTTGAGCATAATAGGCAAGTGCATTTTATTCTTTCTAACCTACCTCCTTTTAAAACATGAAACATTACTTATAGCCCCAATGATGTTTTTAATCCATTAAATAAATAATCTCCTCCACATTATACTTTTTAATCTTTCACAAGCTCCACTACCTCAGTTACATAGATAATAGTAACACAAATTCCTGACAAAGACCCCATGGAGGAAAATTTCAAGCGTATGTCACTTGAAGAATATCATTTGTTGACACTCGACATGTTTCAACTCCATAAGAGTATGGAAAGCTTCATATGTACCCCAATTATGATCCTTATATTGGGATGGTCATCTCTTATGGTCCTCCTAACCTTCAAACTAATTTCACATATGGGGGAATTGATCAAGCTCCCACTGTCGGTAATCCATCCTCTTCACCACAACCATTTACCTATGACTTCTCTTTCCTAGGCAAGCATAGCTTCACTCACACCTATCATTATAGGTGTGTTAGAAAGGATTTGGTTTAGGTCATTATGAGTAGGGTATTCATATGCCCATTGAATATCCCACCAATAAAACCATTGAACATTCCAAAGAGTGACATAGAGTGGGTTTTGACAAACCAACTAAACTCACCAAAGCTTCTCATATACCAATTATCAAAGAGCCAGTCTCTCTTTATCCATCCTCTCCTCCACTATCACCTACCAAATTAGAGGTGTCTATACCTCCTAATTTTTTTTTCAATAAATGTCATCCATTTGGGCCCCCTCACCTATCATCAGGGTAAGGAAACAAGGTCCCTTCTTCTCATTCTTCCTTAAATTATTTATGAAGACTCTCCCACTATCAACACTATCTAATGTCAATATGATGATGTTATTCTCACATACATGGGTGTAGATTATTCCTATATCCAATGATCACTCCCATATGAAACCCAAGTTATGTTAAATCAATCAACCATTGACATAAATTTACCCTCTCACGATAACCCCCACGTCCTTAAGATTGGCCAATATTTGGACTCCTCTAAGCAAGCTAATTATGCCACATTTCTTAATGACCATAGAAAAGCCTTCACTTGGTTTTATAATGACATGCCTAGAATCAACCCCTCTATCATCACCCACAACATTATTACCAACTGAGATGCTAAACTTATTAAGTAGAATATTTACAAAATGCATCCTCATATTGCTCTCCTTGTCAAAGAAGAGCTCCAATGCCTCCTTTATATTAACTTTATTCAACCCATCAACTACCCGCTATGGGTTTCCAATATTATTTCTATCACAAAAGTGAAAGGAGGAATCCACATCTACACCAACTACTATGACCTAAACCTTGCTTGTCCAAAGGATGACTTCCTTTTGCCAAGTATCGACCAACTTGTTGATCTAATAGTCGACCATGAGATGTTATCACTTATCAATAGATTCTCATGTTACAATCAAATCTTGGTTTCTCCTAAATATCAACATAAGAAAACTTTCATTACCCCATAGGGGCCTTTCTATTATCAGGTCATGCCCTTTGGTCTAAAGAACATTGGTGCCACTTACATTTTCCATCATCTCCTACACCAAATTATTGAAGACTACATGGATGACTTACTCAAAAAGTCTAAACTTTTCCAAGTTCACTTGATGATTCTCAAAATCATATTCACTTGTCTCCTCCAATATAATGTTTAACTAAACCTAAAAAAATGAATCTTTAGTGTTCTTTCCAATAAGCTCTAAGGATTTATCATTTATCTATATGGTACTGAAGGTGACCCTGCTAAATTTTGAGCAATACTAGACATGCCTCCACCTACTAATATCAAACAACTCAGTAGCCTATAAGGTAAGATTCAATCAATCCATTGCTTCATTTACTAATTGTTAGATCATTTCCAACCCTTTCACTATCTCCTCAAACAAGATGTCTCCTTCCATTGGAATATAAATTTCCAAGAAGCCTTTGATGCACTTAAATGGTATCTCCTTTCCCCACCAATTCTTATTCCACCTAACAAAAACTAGCCTTTCTACCTTTACATCTCTACAACAAACCATTATCTAGGTGTTATGATTGCACATCAGGATGATCACCATCGAGAACAAGCAGTTTACTACATAAGTCATATACTTACTGATTATGAAACTTGATATCCCCATACCAAAAATATTTGTCTCACGTTGGTCTTTATATTTTCCAATCTCCATCATTACCTCTTAAATCACAAAACTTACATCATCACTCATACTGACCCCCTTAAATACATGCATTCTAAGCCATATCACAACCAACATGTAGCTCAGTGGCTCATGCTCCTTGCTAAATTTGACTTGGAATTTATTCAACAAAATTCTATCAAGGGTAAAATGATCACTAACCAATTAGCTACCACCCCTTTACTTGACAACCAACCTTCAAACCTTGAATTCCCTAATGAATCTATCATAATGCTCTCCATTGATTACATCTCCTACCAAATGATGATGTTCTTTGATGGGTTTAAATGGCAACATAGCGGGGGTGAGGGGGTCATCCTCATCCCTCTTGATGGAGAGCCTATGCCTTTATCATTTAAACTATATTTTGAATGTACTAAAAATATGGTTGAATATGAAGCTTTGATCTTAGGGCTTTAAATGACTATTTTCTTGGGTGTCAAATCAATAACCATTTTTTATGACTCCCATCTAGTGGTTAATCAGGTTAATAGTTCCTACCTATGAAAAAATGAAATTCTACAATGATATAAACATCATGTAGATACACTATTAGAATCATTCAAATCTTACCTCTTGAGAAATATTCTTCAATCTAAAAACAAGTTTTCTGACACAATGGCTTCTCTTTCTTCACACATACCCTCTTCACCCTCTTCTTCAAAAATATATGTCACTGTGCATTACTTAACATTTCCCTCTTATGTATCAACTAACATCCTTTTTATAGGAAATGTAACACACAACCCATATGACTTATGGTACAAGAAACTCATATATTACCTCTCCTTTTCTATTACCCCTTTCAATCTCTATAATAATGGGAGATGTGCCTTCCTAAAATGTGTCACTCATTACACTATAAAAGGGGGACCTCTCTACAAGTGAGGTTTTGATGGCCTCCTCATTTGATGCCTCACTAGTACTAAGATCCCCTTCACCATTAAGGAAGTCCATGATGGGATTTATGGTGGACATTTTAATGGTAACATAATTCAAATGCATTTTTTGACTCAACTATTATTGGCCAACCTCCATCAAAACTATAGTGATTACATTCGGCATTGCATCAAATGTCAACAACACACTAACCTCTTTCATGTTCTAAGTCATGCCTTACAAGTTTCCAAAGACTTCTAGCGCTTCTCTCAATGGGGTTTGGATCTAATCAATGATATTAACCCTCATTCATCTCTCTGTCACCATTCCATCATTACTGTTATTGAATACTTCACCAAGTGGGTTAAGGCCAATCCTCTCATCTCCACTAAGGCTATAAAATTATTTACTTTATCAACCATCACATCATCTATCATTTTGGTGTCCCTCATAAATTATAATAGATAATGGAAAATCTTTCATAAACAAGACTATCCAAATATTTGTGACACCTTTGGAATCAAATTAAGCTTCTCATCACTATACTATCCACAAGCAGAAGATTCTAACAAAATTTTGACCAAAATCTGCATGAAGGTAGTCAATGATATTGGCAAGGATTGGCATACACACATTCCCTTTACTTTATGGGCTTACTTCACTAGTATTCAAACCCCTATAGGTGTTACACCTTTTTCTTTGGTCTATGAGATGGAATTTATTTTTCCTCTTGAGGTCTAGATTCCTTCTCTTCTCATTTCTCTACAAGACATACTTACTAACGATGACTTTCACCAAGAATGTTTAGCTCAACTTGAGTTTCTTGATGAACACCATCTCATAACCCTCATTAACCTCTAAATCTATCAAGAGTGTATCAAATGTGCTTACAACAAAAACCTCAAGGAACAAGATTTCAATATCAAATATCTCATCTTAAAAGAAAATCAACATGTGATGAACATGGATAAAATCAAACGGGGTAAGTTTGCTCCTAATTTTCTCGGACCCTACATCATAACTCACAAGTATGGCTCAGGAACTTATCACTTGTCTTCTATCGAATGAAGGTCAGAACCTATGACCATTCTTTTGTTAATCAAATGACATTTCACCTCATGTTTAACTTGAGTTCATTCCTTGAGAAACCCTATTACATTCATCTCCCTTCCTCTTAACCCTTATTCCTACACACTTAGTTAACCTATGAAGTGTTATGGTTTTGCCCTCAAAGTGGAAAACCTCTAAGCCTCTATAGTCTTGTCCATGACTAAAGTCAAAAAAAACATGGGATACATAAATAATTTATAATCTCTCAGGTCATTACTCTCAACGTAGATTACTCCCTTGAAAGATAGCTATGTAACTTATCCTTGATGATACTAATAGACTAGTCCCTTAAAGGATAGCTATTAAAAAGTCAAAAACAAAAAGTTTAGACCACTCCCTTGAAGGATGGCTAAGTCAAGCTTTTTTATTAAGGTAAAAAATGACTTAGAAGCTTCTTACATTGATCATCTTCATATAACCTCAACACAAACAAAATCCCATTGTAGGCTTCCTGCATTGAAAAGCTTACACACAAAAAAAAATGTAAGTCATGGACATGCCCATAGTAGCTCTCAGGTCACTTGTAAAAGGGGTATACCATCCCCACTAAGAAGGTTATGATACCCAAACATTCTCATTCCTTTTATCTTTTTCCCCTCATACTCTTTCAAGGGACTTTGAACTCACTTGACACAAAGTGAGTATGACACTTCTCTAATAAACAAATGGTCAAATGATGCAAAGCATGAAAGTGGCTCATACTCTTGAGCCTATTTATGTTGTGATTATGGTCTTTGCCAATTCATTAACATCATTCCTCTTTCTTTCCCATCCCAATCACATGATAATTTATCTTTTGAGATCGCATCTCACAACAAGATTTAATCACCTTCTCGCCTTTCTACCAATTTTTCTTGATTTTTAGATTTATGTGTTTAAAAAATATCCATCTCAAGCAAAGATACTCAAATAAGTACCCAAAAACATACTAAAACTAACAAACCATTGCTCATGAGAAATCTACCAAATATACAGCCATAGTTTCTCTACAATAATAATAAATAGGAAAACTATCAAGCTGAGACCATTTATTTTAAGAATACACCATCACAAATATGGGAAAATGCTGAAATAAAATAACATACCCAACCCATTAATTTTAAGCATACACCATCACAAATATGGAAAAATGCTAAGATGAAGCTAACCAATCAACTATGCATATACCATCACACATATGGGAAATGCTAGTTTAACTCAACTAACATGCTCAACATTAACATAACATAAACATCCACATCATTATAATAACTTCAACATCATCACCATCACATAAACACATCTCAAAATCACAAACTCTCATATATATATATATATATATATATATATATATATATATATATATATATATATATGCTGAATATGAATTTACATCAATGGATCATATCAGTGTCATCTCTCTCTCAAAAAATTACATCTCTCATCTTCAGCTCATAGGTCTATGTGTATATAACATATATAACAAAATCAAAAATATCATCTGACCCTCAGAATACTCAAAGCTATAGTCTATATATATATATATATATATATATATATATATATATATATATATATATATATATATATATATATATATATATATATATATTTGTGTGTGTGTGTTGAATATAAATGTACATCAATGGATCATAGCAGTGTCATCTCTCTCTCAAAAAAGTACATCTCTCATCTTCAACTCATAGGTCTGTGTGTATACAGCATATATAACAAAATCAAAAATATAATCTGGCCCTTAGAATACTCAAAGTTATAGTCATGGTCATGAAGAAGCAGTATCATCACCACTCTCTACCTATATGTGTCTATATGAGTTATAAGTTGTGGCACATGTCATTAATCTCTCCTACTCTCTAAACTCAAAATACCTCTAGGTTTATGGGAAATCCCTGATGGATCTCTCATAATATGCAATCTTATCTAAAGTAGTGTTGTACCTTGCTATAGATATAGTCTATAATGGACCCATCAAACCTACTTTAGGACCATTTACTAGTCCCTATGGTGGAGGAGGAGTAGCTTGCCCTATTGCTCTCAAACTATTTCTCTCTATTGTTAGTAAAGTAATATGGCCTTGTAATGCCTTGACCTATCCCTATAATGTTGTAACCTACCCCTATAATGTTAACACCTATGCCTTTGTTGCATCTTGAGCCTGTTCCACTACATCGTGGGCATGTATAGCTACATCTCTCTCTCTCATCACTCCTTGTAAATCTGGTGGTGGTCTCTTGACCTAAACCATAGGATGTAAACATGTCCACCAAGCAAGATAAGCCATTGTGTATCTAAGATCTACCACACCTAGGCCTACTAAGAGCTCCTCAAAATCTAGCCCATCTATCTCCTAGGATAAAGGTAGGGGTGCCTCTATATCATCCCTCATATATAGAGTAAATTCATGAGGCACATCCTATAAGAAGCCAAACTTTCTCTAGACATGTGCCTTGGGTATCATCTCTAACTCTCTATTTCATCTCCCTCTAACCCATAATGTGCTTTATAAACTAATAAGCTACTCTACATGTCCTTTGAATGTAGGGTATGTCAAGTAGGGCCTCCAAACAATATCTACATGAATCAATCCATCTATCATATGCTTATAATAATCAATGTCCTACACTATGCCATCTACTCATGTCTAGGCCATAGCCTCTTGCCACCATCTGAATTTGACCCTAAAACTATCTACAATCATGGTGGGTAGCCCCAATGGCCATGTCACCATGATGTGCTCATATTCCTAACAATGGCATAAATGCCTAACATATAAACTGTACCATCATTGTAGCCTTAAACCCCACAACTCTCTGTATAACTATGCCAAAAAAATTGGCCCCCATGCATACACTATCTACTACTCAGCCATCTATGCCAAAACACTTGTCAATGCAATAGGAAATCTCTCCCCACCTGATTCTAATAGTGTATATACTTTAATCCCTATCATCATTAGGACACTCAACCAATTTTTCTCCTCATCAATAGTATACAGTGGCTCATATACAAAGCTCACTGAGTGATAGGTCACCTCACTAAAATGTTCACCAAATAATGTCACCATATGAATTTCATGCTCCTCTCTTGAATAAGAGGAGAGTTCCTAACCCTAGAGTGGAAACTATAAAATCATATACACATCCTCTTGTGTCATTATCAACTCTCCAATAGGCAAATGGAAAGTATTGATGGTGTGATACCACCTCTCTATCAAAGCTAACATCACATGCAATCTGGAAGCATTATCACACTCCTCCTAAACCTATGGCTGCCATGTGCTCCCACTTATCCATGATCACATCCCTCCTCATCCTCATGAGTAGAGTAGGTAGTCAATCTAATAATTCCAACTCTTACCTAGCCTATATCCACATACACAAACCTCAAGTCACATACTTTGTAATATAAACCTCCACCCTTTTTTTCCTTCTCTCTAGGAGAACTAGATTAGCCTGAGGCCCTCACCTAGGATATGTAGGTAGTACTCAGTCAACATTGGGTCTTCTAAGGTTAGCTTAGCCATATACCCACCTAAATATCTAACCTTTTAACCCACCTAAACCCCAGGCCTAACTACCTATCCCATCTAAACCCTATGCCTAACTTCTTATCTATAAACTATAAGCCTAACTGCTTATCTCTAAACCATAGGCCCAACTAACTATCTTTCAACTCTAGGCCCCATGGCCTATATCTCACACCCTCGATCCTACAACCTATCTTTTAAGCCCTAGATCCCATGACCTATTTTAACCTACCTTTTTCTAACCACTTCCCTTAACAAATTTTTAAACCATACCTCACCCTTTTTTCTTATGCACTGAGAGAATTGCATTGGCTTGAGGCCCTCACTTAGGTTGTCTAGGTAGTACTCAGTCGACACAGGGTCTTCTAAGGCTAGATCAACCATTAGGCTTGATGACTAACTCAATTGGGGATATAAAATTGGAATTTTATTCCTATTTAGGGTTTTCTTGTAATTAACATCAATCTTATATGCTAACATTAGTGACTAGTGTTAATTGACATTTGTGGCAGTGTCAATTGATGTTGATGATCCCCACCAACATCAGTAACTAGTTTGGCCCTATGGCCAAATAGCCCACCTCCAAAATTTAGTTTTTTTCCTAAAAACTACCCCTAACCCCTCCCAAATTCACCTAAACCTACTCTCACCCCATTTACTACCCCTCTAATTTTCCTTTCTCCCCCAAACATAACAAATTTACCCACATAATAAATTAAAATTTAATACATGAGCATCTTACCTCATTTCTCCATCTCCTCCAAGTTGGAATGGCTAACACTTATGGTGGTGTACCTCTAGTTGGGTCCCCTCCTACCTCTTCCATCTCTACCCACACTAACACTCTCTCGATCACACCATGGTCCACCAAGCACTCAATCCAACCCTCATTCTCACACACTCTTGTCTACCACTTATCCTTACCACCTCATCACAAATAGATAAGCTAGAGCTATCCTATGCCCCACAATACTCAAAGCTCTTTTTCTCCAATCAACTATCACAAATGAGTTTTGGTGGGCCACTAAACCCCTTTTTGTTGGGTTTGGTCACCCATTGACATTGGCATTCTTGACCTAAGATGCTGATGTTAGCAATACTTTATACAAACATTAGTGCCAACATTGGTAACCTTAAAATTAGAGTTTTCAACCCTAACCACCACCCTTTAGACTACACCCTAAGTCTAGGGCAACTTAGAGATCACGTATATCTCCTTGACCATGACAACAAACCTTAGAGATCACATATATATCCCCAACCATTAAAGATCACTTAAATCTCCACCCATGATGAATCTGACTAAAGATCCTGAATATCTCCTTGATCATTGACCCTTTTGAACCAACCTTACATTATTTATCTTGACCACTTATGATACCTTGCTATAGTTGCTAATGTGTACACACATGTATATCAAGTGTTTTAGATCATTACCAACTAAGTCCTATCACTTGCAACCTTTTATGTTTACTAGGATCACTTCCTACCTCAAATACCTAGAACATATGGACTATTAGAGATATAACTTTGATCATTTTAACCTTATGAACTATCATTTACAAGATATGATTTGGTTATTTCTATCTGAGTCCTTGCCTTTACTTGTTATTGATTATGTTGACTATAACTCATAGTATTATACATGCAAGTAGTGATGTTTCCATACTCTCACTCAACATCTACCCAACCAATTAACTCCTTATCAAATTGGTACCTAATTCTAGATTCTCCTTTGTCAGTTCCCATTTTGAGGGGAGATGCCTCATCCCATACCTAGATCATCTAACTCCTATTTTTGTCTTATAACTTGTCAGTACAAATTACAAGACAAAAAGGGGTAAATGTAGACACTAAAATTATGTCACACACATACATAACTCCTTGTGTTGAAAAACCCCTTGATCCCCTTTTAATAATTATCATTCCTAACCCATGTTTTCACCTCTCACACATTTAATTAATTTAAAGATATTAAATTAAGTTAATTAAAAACTACTTATGCCACCTTACCTAGCCACCTCATCCTAAGACTAATTCTTACCCTCTAAGTCACCTTAAGACTTAGTCTCCTAATCCTAACTACCCATGACTTCTTCTCACCCCTAACATATTTTCCTAACTAACTATGTTCTTATTAACATCACATTTCCACCATTCTCTAATGGATACCATACTTGGAAAGAAAAGAAATAAAAAATAGGCTAAGAATAGCCCTTTTACCTATTGTCATGCCATTGACATCGATCAACCCCTTACCGATGTCGATAGGATCACCGATGTTGGTTACTTAAACCAAATTCCAAGCTAATATTTAGGTTAATAAAAATCAAAAAAATCAATCATTCACATACAGGTTTTAACATGCAACTTTCTACATCTAGGCTTACCATTACTCTACATAAATCAATCTAGATTAGAAATTGATATACTGCATAGAGATTAGATTATTCTAAATTAGTAGTACATGCTTGTCTTTTATGTTCACATATTGCTTCAACATGCCTCATCAGATCCATCTATCCAACACTCATGGTTCATACATTTCACCAAGTATATCTCTATGTTTTGTAATTCCTTTAAATAGTCATTTTACAATTACTTTATGATATATTATTTATCATTTTAGCAATGTCTTAACTCTCCCTATAGAGGATTTGTAAAACTCCTTCACCTATTTCCCTCTATTTCAAACATACCAACCCTGTATCTAGACCCACCTGAGTCTTACCCACTCCCTTATAACTCTTTCCAACCTCACAAACCTAACCAACATCTACCTCCTAGCTTAAAAAAGTCTCCTACAACCTCTTGAGAACTTACTGCCCCTACCAACATTAGTCAGATAAATGACATCAGTCATATCTCCTCATTGACATCAGCAACCTTAATTGACATTGGTGACTATGTATTTCCACTAGCTTCCCTAAACCTACCTAAACAACTTTAAAAAACACTAATGACTCTCATTACCTATGCTATGTCACTCCCTACTACAATCAGACTGTAATAATGGTACAAACATCTCTCTCTTACTCTCTCTTTCATTTTTTCATTCATTTCCATTTTTTTTCAAAAAGTGGATTGTCATCCCTAAAGAAGTTTGACACTTCTAAGAATAAGTGTGTAGCTTGGCAGCACACTCATATATCTACTAACAAATATTTTTTGTGGTATCACTTTATTATTTGTAGGTAGTCCTCCCTAACTAAAGAGGAGTGATCAACATCATTTGGATATGGTGTGAAACTAATTTGAGTAATCTCTAATCCCTACCCTTCATCTTTGTTTCTCCTTAAACATCAAATAGATTCAAAATTAAGTGAAATAGTGTCCTATATATAATTTTACTCAAACATGATGTGACCACTTGGATGCTTCTAGTTTTGGATTCACCTTCATTTTATTTCATTCAAATTTGGGTCATGAACTATCACTCTTGGTGAAATGGTAAAATCCTATCTTTCTATCCTTAATGTGACCTTGGGGGAAATGGGTTAGTGGGCACACAATGTCGATATGGCCCATAATGACCCAAATATTAAAGGGTGTTGCCTACATATCCAATACTCAATAATATGTCCTCATACTCATGTAATTCTCCCCTATATATTAATTTATGTGTGAATCATGTAATGTGTGTAAAGAAAGTACAATAATGACCTAGCTTATAACTTGGAAAATATGACCTTATGACTAATATTTTAGTACTTCAAACCAATAGTTGGGTTGTTCTTTTCACTAATATCATAATAGAGTAGAATAAGAAAGATTTTAGTAACTTGAGTTTTTATTGAGTGCTTCTTGAGTGCTCTTTTAGTCTAATTGGTAGGTGTTCCCTAGGTGAGGAATGAATGAGGGTTGATATTGTATTTATACCAATCCTATCAGGAGATAATTTTCATTAAAGAATTTAAGCCAACCATTTTGATACATTTCATTTTCAAATTAGATGACTTAATGGCATTAAACACTTGTATCAGGATAGGATAGTAACATCAATGCTATTATCTATCTTGGTTGTTAGTGTCTAGGGAGAAAGACAGTATGCACATGCTTAGAACTTGTAGAGGTGTAAGATAAGTAAATTTTAAGCATTATGGGCAAGATGAGATGTCTATGTCATAAATATAAGGTTTGTTAGACTAAGAGATAGGCCAAGGGACACAAAATAGAGTAGATATGAGGCTTGGGGAATAAGGGCATGTGTATAACTAAGAGGAATAACTATGGTCATGAGTTTTCTAAGTGTACAAGGTTGAGGGCTACATAATCATAAAATATCATCTACACTAACCCATTTTTCCCATAGTTACTCCAAAATGTGAAGAGTTATAGTTTGATCATTTACAAAGAGTGATAACCTATGTGCATGATCTAAAGACATCAGAAGAAAGATGATAAAAAAACCAAAAGGATCTATTTGGTCACATCCATATCTAGTTAGTATTATGTATAAGACACTTATGATAGGGTTAGACATATGTGTAGACATAACTGCTCAAATCCAACACAAGTATATAAGACCATAGAAATGATATTTCTAGAATTTAATGACTACTCTAGGATCATCTTCTAGTCCACTTTTAGCCTGTTCCTACTTAGACTTGTATATGCATAGTAAACCAAGTATCATTTATTTCTAATTTATTGTAACATCTATCAATAGCTATACTTTACTATTTTTATAAATCTTAGTTATATAAATTTAGAATACTATTTATCTAAGTTTTATATTAATTGTCTTACTTATTATATTAGTTCACCATATTTATGTAAAATCTAATATAATCCCCTTAACCTTAGATAACCCACATATCTAAATTTAGGGTTAAATATTTACAAGGATATGTATCCTTGAAAATCCACATAAGCAGTGATTTTTTATAGATTATAGAGAACCATTTTCTCCTCCAACACATTCTATATTGGTATCACAAGACATTAAGAGTGTTCCTGAATGAACACCAACATAAAATTATTATGCTACATGATGGGTACTAGAAACCATACACATAATAGTAGAAACCATACAAACCATACACAATACTAAAGTTAACAATACTAGAAACCATACACATAATACTATAGATTATCATCATGACAATGGTACTTATATTACAGAGCCAAATCAATTTTTAAATTTTGAGTTTAGACCAGATACTTCATAATGGCATGATATTTTTCATTCATGAGAGGTCATCCTTCATATGTTAGATATCAGACCTATTGATTATGAGGCTCTTATGAGAATAATTGGTTAGTATGTTCCTTTTTAGTTATATATATTCCAAAAACTATAAAAAAAAATAATGTAAAAATTCTAAAAATTAGGACCTATGCATGATACATGTAGTTCTTTTACATTAATTTATTTTTACTTTAGTATAAATAGTACTTCTCTATATCTAGTTTTATATTAAATATGTTTCACAAGTGTACTTGATGAGTTTCATAACATACAGGTTATCACTTTTAAATGTAGTTTTAGGTGTTGATACTATCTTAGGCCCATAAATCTTACACAGACAAAACTACAATTATCTAGATAATCATGCACTATGCTCTTATCCCATTCTAATGGACTTGTCTTGTGAACATAAGCTCCTATTTATCATATTTAAAATAGTCACGAGCCTTCTATAGCTTATTTTCATCACATCAAGTTCACTTGGGGAATTTTTACATAGGTTTTATCACTATATGACTATCCCTATTGTTCATACTATAGTACACTAAATTATGTGAATTTTTCATTATTTTATTACTTACTTTATCATTTCTATCTCACTAGATATTTGATTTGTTATATATGATAATGTTACATTTTATGTATGTAGATTAATTTCACTTACTCATGTATGTTTATCATGTTTACTTCTTCACTACATGATTTGTGTGTATCAAACTTCTTTAGATTATGGGAGTTTGAACATGTCCTTGATTATGTCTCTAAGCCTTATGTGTGTGAGTAACATTTTAAAATGTCCCTTTTATGTATCCCCTTGATCTTATTGTGTGGTTTTTGTTTAATATTGTGTTTAATCTATGTGTGTATGTCATGGCCATGACTCTTGATTCTTATGTTTTGCTTAATATTTCAATGTCATCATGGATATCATTAATTCTCCAAATTTTTGATGCCATGATGAATATCATGCATATCTCAATATTTCTTTAACATCATTTTCATAAATTTTATTTTGAGATAAGTTATTGTTTAGGCTTCAAAACTAACCTAAAAAGAGGGGGCATACATAGTGGCTTGTTTTAGAGATTAACCTGTAATAGTCCACTACATGGATAAAAAATAACATTATATTCTTAGTTGATCATAGTACATATTCATTTTTTACTCATGAAATATATTCAAATAGTAATATACCATATGGACAATGACACAAGTCATTGTTATCCAAAATAGTGTGATTTCATCCTATAAATGAGAAATAGTATTTTATAAAATTCTTAGAATAATACTCAGTCTACAAAATAATTTTCAATGATTACCCAAAAAAAGTGTTAGATTTGTACATAGGATTTAAAAAAAAATCAAATTGGGAGCATCATGTGTAGCATGTGTTATATAATTTTACATAGGTTTTTACTTAGATATTTAGTTGATATTACTTAGTTATCAGAATCAATATACTCATATATCAGATTGGTCGCATGTGCGTGGCACATGATCACTTTATTTCTCATTTTTTCACCAAAATTATCTATTAGAATTCATACAAGGTGTTGGAGTCAACATGACCCACTTATTTGAAAAGTGGGGGACCCCTCTAAAAATTATTAACTTAAGGCTTATTTGAGTTTCAATCCATTCCATGTCAGCCTCATACCTTCAGCATTCCCAAACTCTTATTTCATCTTGGTCTACCGAGTGTTTAATAAAGTTGGTAATAAAGAGTTGATCCTTACTAAAGATCCTTATAGTCTTTTAATGTTTAAACACAATCGAGTCCTTACTAAATTGTAGAGAAAAAAACATAAATTTTTTTCATACTTAGAAATACTTTATTACGCTAACTATTATTTCTAAAAATTTGGACTCATGTTTGGTTTTCCTAGAGTTATAGTCTCTTGGAGTCCTATTCATCACTTCTTAAAGCTTTGTTAGCAAGCAAGCTTTTAATTATTTACATGGATTTATTTTAGATCAGTCATTTTTTTTAAATCTCACATAAAATTTTGATGAATGAGGAAGTGCCACATGGATTGACTGTTAGATTTGTCAATCTCCCAAACTTTTCATAGATGTAAAATCCTGGGAGAGCCCAATTGAATGGGGAAGTACCACATGGATCATGTTAGAGATGTCAATATTATAGACCTATTAGAGATGTAAAAGCTTGAGAGAGCCTAAATAAATAAGGAATCACCATGTGGATCTTTTTAGAGTTGTCAATCTCCCATACATGTCAGATATGTTAGATCTCAAGAGAGTTTGACATACCAAATCATGCCACATGGCACTTTCATAAAAATTAATAGAAAAGGTCCAAGATCCCTGAGATGGTTTTGAATAAGTATAGTTACATTAAAATATTAATCAAATGATTCCATATGTCATTATAATACTCCAAGTGGCTCATTCTAGCTCTCAAGAAGGTGAAATCTGATGCCTAGCTACGCTTAGGTGGCATTAGCCACAAGCAAGACCAACCAGACATAGAAACTTGGCATGATCTAAAGCAAACCAAGATGCCATGACGGTAAATTAGTCATGTTCCTACCACATTCCTCACATTAACTAAGTGGGTAACTAGGCCCTAATTATATGATTTGACACATCTCATCATAGTCACTAAATCTACTAGGTGATGTAAATTTGAATTTATTGAGTTAATTTCATATCAAGAAATTATTAGGTTGATCCTACCACAAACTCAAATTTGAATCATGTTGGGTGAGATACCAAACACCATCAATGTAGGATATATGTACACATCCCTATAAGTGGCCTAAGGCAAGTTGATTTATAGTTATTCATTGTCAATTGACTAGAGTTTGCCTCTTCACTTTTAGATCATTCATGTGTCCTTTTTTCCCTAATTGCTCAAAGTTAGTTACTATCAGGATTTCCCTCTTTCTTCCATGGTTGTTTCATCCTCTAACCCCAAGGTTGAGCCTGAATATAGAGACTCCACTTTCCCTAAGAACTTAACCCACTTCAAGCATTATAATGAAATATTTAAAATGATTGAATTTGTACCCAAATGAACCTCTAGTGATGATGAGGATGAGGCTAAGTTCCAATATACCATCAAGGCATACAAAATATGTGGGTTACATAAATTTATAGCCAAACTAGAGGTTTTACCTTTCACTAACCTCTTCATCAATATGGTCCTCAAATCTAAGCAAGTGAAGGATGGTGTCAATGATGTTATGCTCTCTAAGGTTTTTGGCACAAAATATACACATCTCAAAATATATTTTATAGCATACTATAATCTCCTAAATTTTGCAATCACCTATCACTTGGCCATATTAGACACATGAGATAACACTTATTAGATATATGATATTTTTTAGTATTAGGATGAGAAACCTAATGCCAAGTGGGTCAATAAAGAAGACATTAATTCTTACATAATCTACACCTTCAAGGAGGGTGTATATGTAGGGATTATCCTTCTTGATCGATTATTCAGGATAAGTGATTTTTTACACATAGATCTCCTCTAGGTGCACCTATTTCCCATCATCCTCAAAGGTAAGGAGATCCTAGACCTTGAGAACATCAACTTCTGACTAGTACATCATGTCATGAAGGCCCAAAATGGTGGTAATTTATATATGATGAACTATCTTGTGGACACCTTCTATGGTACTATCATGTTCAAGCCCTTTGCTTTTTCACCTTTGACTCCCAAGGGCATAATGGTCTATGTGGTCTTCTATAAATTATATTGCCATGATTACCAGAATCACATCTAATAAATATATGAGGCTTTATACTATGTGGTTTATATAACTATAAATGAGGTCTTAATGCCCTGAATCTCCAATAAAATTAGGTAATCTCTTGTCCCTATCAGTGGCTATTGGTACTACAAGGATGATACCATCATCTAGGTGGTAGGTATTTTCAAGACCCCTCTTTGATTACCTTGCTAAGTTCTAAATTGATTGAATATGTATGAGATCACCTATAAACTAATAGTGGGTGTCTCCATCCACTTCCTCAATCACCAAAAAAAGGTTTGTCCAGCCTTCCCTATCACCATCTACCATCATATATACAAAATTTTGCCTATGTTGTATAAAATGTCAGTGTAAAAAATGTCAGTGAGTAAGGAATCTTATGCCTTATCTAGATAAAAGATAGAGAATGGGACCCACATGGAATCATTAGGGATCATTTGTAAAAATATCAATCTAGTATTAATATTAATTATGGGCATGAGCCTAGAGATGAAGATGAAATCCACCTCAATCTGGCAGATGAAAAAGGGGTATTGGCTAGAATCAAGGATAAAAAGATAAAGGGAAAATAGGTGTAAAATGAGCCATCTAATCAAAGTGGCCCTAAAATAGAACCTAAAATTTAAAGGAATATCCTTTAAGGGGTCTCAACTCCCTATCCTATGAAATACTCACCTCTATGGATCTCTACTTTGGCTCCAACACCTCATGTAGTTTAGGCAGCTTGATTAAACATTACACAAGCATTATAGTTTGATATCATTAGTATCCAAAATTCAATTCCAAAATTTGAATAAAAATCATTTATATGTATCTCTCCTCCACCTTTGACCATCCCTCAATAAGCTAGTGGATCATTCTTAGGTTTCCCTTTCCCTACAAAGCCCACTCAGGTGGTGCCTCCCCTTTTCCCCATTTTGACTCCCCCATAATTCACTTAGTTACCAATGGCTCAATCCATGTAAAACATTATCACATCCTAATTTCCATCCACATATCAGATTCTACTATCATTTATCCTTATGGCTCACCTCAGGGCTTTAGGATCTATGTCTACCTTATCTTTAACACCTCATTTGGTCCTTCCATAAGTTTAGCCACCTCTAGGTGCTCCCACTTTGATAGCTTTGATGTCACCCCTAGTGATGAGTACACTCATGTGAAAATTTTCATTATTTCTATCAAATTTATTGGTACTTAAAATTACTTTGTTGTCTCCCTAATCAGCCCTAGACACCACTACCACTATCGCTCCTATTTTTTCAATGTAAATTGATCTCGATAAGAGGCCCAGGTAGAAGTGAAAGGTAACTCCTAGTCTTTAACCTCTTATTTCTCCTTATGTGCCTAAAAATACTCTATTTTAATTTATCTTAGGTTATAAAGGATTTGTCTTTAACCCACCAATTTCCTCTTTCCTTATGAACACTCCTCTCCCTAGTGCCATGAGCCCATAGGTCAATTTTACTCAAATCCAATGGCATGATAAGATGTTTGCATGGGCTTCCACATTATTTATTCCCCCTTTTTCCCCTATGAGACCACCTTATCCATTTCTCTCTTGCTTCCTTCCCTTCACTTCATTTTTTCCTCCTCCTCCCATGCCTCCATTTTCCACCTCTATCTCTACCACCCCACCTACACCCCCTCCTACCTTGAAAATTTCCTCAAGATTGTAGGAGCCCAAGATGATTCTATATGGTGATCTATAATTATAATGGGAGTTAAATAGGAACTCAATAAATATGATGAGGATCATCACTAGTATGTTTACTCAATGAGGAGACCCAATGGTCTGTAACACCAAGTATAACCTCTTCTCTCTCATAAAATAGAGAACATCCAGTGGAGGGGAGAGGGTTGTTTAAAATCTAGTGTTCATGACCTGGGCCACTCATGACACATCTAAAAATCTTATGGAAGACATGAAGGAGTAGGTATAGGTGCTTAAATTGAAAGTTAAGAGTACACTCCCTACAAAACTAATTGGATGGGTCAAAGAGGCCCTCTTACAAATCTTCACATCTTTAGAAGAATAAGTCAGGACCTTCACTATAAGTAGGGAATACCTATAGAAAGTCTAGGTATATTAGGAGAGGATCACCTACATATAAAACAAGTTTAAAAATATTATTTTTATAATTAATAAAGGCATGTTCTCAGCGCTGAATATCATGCCTCTCTTTGACCTCAAATTATACTAGACCTATACCAAAAGCATGAGAGTTCAAATTGAGGATTACTTATCAGTGGTGCAGATAGTCATGGAAACTCTAGAATAATTCAAGGAAAATATATTAACTCACTTTAATTAAGTCATCATCTATGTGTTATTCTATATAGATGGCACATTACTTAATAGAGGTGAGTTACAGGTCCACCTAGGTCACTTTAACTAGGTCATGAGGAGGAGAGTAGTAAAATTCAATAAGGTTGGGGCCAATGTGATTCTAGATCTCTCAACCCAATCCATATCTAGTATCATCAAGGTATCAGAAGTAAAATTTTCCCTTGAAGCCCCACACTAAATGAATCAAAGGTGTATGGCCTAATTAGAGGTAATATTATATGAGTAACTCATGAATTTGGATAAGTTAGACATGGAGTTTGATCTATTGGTAGCTACACTAGATATAAAATATGCATAATCTAAGTATTTTAGAGATAATTATACTCTAATGCATTATCACATCGACTGAATGGGTCCCTAGACATCGTTTGGGAGAAGTTGAGAATATTTTATTTCTTTTGAATCTTTGTAATTATAATAACTTTGAGAGGCCATCATGGCTAAAGATGGGAATTTTTTACTACTTAAAGGTGAGTCCCATGCTCTATATGTTGTAAAATATAATCCCTTGTAATGGTTGGAATTTCATTTATAAAGAAACTCTATCAAAACTAAATTCAAATTTCATGCTTTTTGTTAGATTAAGTTTTGTTTATCTATGAATGTAGTCCATTATTTTTAGTTTTAAAGGAATGTTGATGTTAAATAAATAATAGTGTACTTATTTATAAAGAATGAATTTAGTAGTTTAAATGTATTTTATTGTTTTAACTCATTTATGAATTCTTATCCTTTTATTTACAACCCTTGTAATCTATGTACCTAAAGTTACATATTGTATCTAAAGACCCTATGTGTAACTTACCATAGGCCCTTCTTTGTGTTTACTTTTAGTGTTTAATTCATGAATTAAACATTTCCATTTTTTGTCCTTAGACTCTTACCTTGTGATGATGAGTTTAATCCCCTAATGAAACTTAGCACATAATGATCTAACTACAACTAGGCACACATCTTAATTTTTAAAGCTGTAGTACCTTTGAGATCCTAGAAACATCATTTTATACGTTACCCTACTTCCCCCTTTATGTTTATTATATGAATTTGAACAAGTTCATCCCCTTCATTTATAAATTGGTAAAGTGACACCCAGTAATGCTCATGATTAAAATTGATTCAAAGTAAGGGTTATAATCATTATCTTAAATTTGTATCAGACCCTAGTGGTAAAAATGTGTCTCTCAAAGACTTATTTTAAGTAGGATACATTATGGATCCCAATACATGTAGTTATGCACTGGATGGAACTATATTTAATCATAAAATAGAGTATGAAAGTCCCTTATTATCCCAAATTTCATCTTGAAAACTTAATCCCATAAGTGTCTCAGGACAAAATTTTAGATGAGATAATAGATGGTACTAGAAAGAGGGCCCAAGTGTGATAACTAGTGAGAATCTTGACCTTGAAGGGATATTTTATTGAATTCTTCTTATTGATTTTATTTTGAATTTTATCCTTTATTGTGTGATTTAAACACACATAATAGCTATCAAACCTCAAGGAAGGCATAAAGAAACTCTAACCCATTGATCTACCCTTCAACAATCTAAATCCTACTCCCCAAATTAGCAGATCTAAGTCCTACCAAGGCTGACTGATCATTTCACCCTTATAATTCCATAGGAGAGTCTAGTTTGGTGGTAATATACCTAGACCCATAGTTTTCCCCACTAGCTCATCCTCCTAGTCTCCCCCAAATAGACCACCTCTAATGGCTACCCTAGTGGCTTGGTTAGTCAAGTCATCTATAAATGTTCTCAAAGTTGTCCTTAACCTTTTAAAGAACACATGAAGGTACCTTCCACATTTCACACCTGATGTAGGTCAAACTATTGAATAACATTTAAACTCCTATAAGACCACCCTAAGACTCCTAAATTTCAAACATAAGGATGTAACTTGTAGGTTATTCTCATTCACTCTAATGGATGTAACCTATTACTGGTTCTTTAATCTCCCTAAAAACTCCATTTTAGGGTGGTAGTAGTTTAACAACACCTTTATAGCTTATTTCAGGCAAGTTATTAACATTAGTTTCCTCTACCAATAATTTGAATGTATTAAGAGGGAACAAAATGAGCCCATTCAGAATTCCAATGCTAGTTATAGAAGATGTGTAGTCGATTCATCATGATTTATCAACCTAATACACAACTAGCATTTAAAATGTATAATAACTCCATAGACACCTAAATGGCCATGTTTATAAGATTGTATCCCTTTATAATATATATTCCCTTAGTGTATGTTAAAGCCATAAAAGTGGACAAATAGCTCAACTCTCAAGGTTAAATGATGGTTCCCATTCTGAATGTTTTTCCAAACATGGTTTCCTTAAACCTCATTCTCAATGTAAATTAAAAATTGCCTCTATCTCAGTCATTACCCATAACTAACTAGATTAGACTTAGGCATGCTACACCAAACCAACACCTAGGTTTTATTAATTTGAAAAATAGCGAGGTAGTTCCCCACTTGCAATACCAAGAAATATTGGTAGTTATGAACAATGTTTAAATCATACCCCAAGAGTCCATAAAAAATGAGTTGGATGTTATCCAACATAGGGTGCAAAGGTTGAGAAATGACTTTGTAGGCCTCAAAAAGTAAATGGGAAATGCTAATGGTGAAATCTCCAATAGGAACTTCACCTATCAAAGGTAAAATAGATCTTATAACCACCCTAATATCCAACCAGATCCTTCACTAAACAATTTGCCTAAACTTAACATATGTAAGGGAGCCCTCTTAAAATGGTGTTGTATACACAACATAGCCCAACATGGGGAAATTAACTATATATAGTTTTTTAGTGCCATTGACATCTTATAGAGAGAAATGGAAGAATATGAGGTGGTCCTGAACCACCTGAAAGCCTCTAACACTAATCAACCCACAAGTACTATGATGGTGTTAAAGACTATATAATTCCTTATCCAGTAAGAATATGGGCCTTAAGAGAGTAATAATGAGGTCCATGTATTTTAATGGTTCAAAAGGATAAATTATGCCTTTATGAATAGGGTGCCTCAACAACCTCTCACCACCTCTACTCCCCCAAATAATGTTTCCAACCCTCCTAATCATGTAGCCTAGAACAACCCACCACTTTTGAGGCCCAATGAGTCAAAAGTTACCATAGAGGCTCAACCAGTTCAAATCAAGGTAGGATATTAGATAGTTGAGGACATGAAGAAAATAAAATACAATATCACACTTTATGAACTCTCCTAGATCACTAAACAAAGAGAGATTATGTTAAATTCACTTATAGGGAAGCCAATCCAATTGAGACAAAAGGCTTCCCACATAAATTTTATCATATATAAGAATAAATCTAAATTTCCCCCTTTCCTTCTGACTATAAAACTATTTGGGAAGAATCTACACATTTATTTGGTAAACTCGGGAGCTTAAACTTATGTGATGCCTATTGGCATTTATGAGAAGCTAGGGTTAGTCTCTATCAAATATGACAAGGTGATGGTCCAACTAGATAAATCATAATCTAAGTTAGTTGGTGAGATCCTAAATGTCTATATGTAGCTAGATTCTAAACCCAGGATACAATAGTTCATAAACATTTAGGTAGTGGAAATCCATGAGGCCTAAGATGCTTCTCAGTAGGGATTGGCCTAAAGCCTTAAATGGGTACATGGATATCAATGTTTCTACCTTAGAGAGGTGTATCCAATCAAATAAAAGTATATAGGTAACCCCAAATGAATCATATGATCACAAAATACATCATTAATGAGAAGGTGAAATTAGTATCCTTAAACCTAGGATTCTAAACCTTGTCCATAGAACTAGCTAAGTGTGAAAGTGATAATAATATTAAGATGCCAAATTTTTGGTCTTTATTCTTTGATGGGGCCCATTTTAAACAAGTTTATGGGGTAAGAATCCTTTTGGTTGACCCATAGGTAAAATGACACCTAGCCACTTATAGACTTCAGTTCCCTTATACTAATAATTTAGCCAAATATGAGGCCTTGTTCTTTGGGTTGAAACTAGATTTGAAACATAGGATCAAAAATATTAAAGTGTTTGGTGACTTTTACTTGGTCATAAACCAAGTCAAGATTAAATTACAATGCAATTTGTCTTACTTAAATAAGTACAAACATAGGGAATGAGATCTAATATAAATGTTCACTACCTTTTATTCTACTCCCATTCCATGAGAGGAAAATTGAGTGGTTGATTCACTAGAAGCTTATGATACAAATTTGACACCTCTAGATGACATAAAATTATATAAGTTCTTTATCAATTTAATCACTTACCCCTTTGTCCTAGATAATGTTAAAAAGTTCCAAGTCTTTAAGGATGATCATCATATTATGGAATTCCTCAAAAATACTAGGGTATTTAAATCCCACGTCACTAATGAGAAAGGGAGGGATGACCTAAAATATGTTAATAATGACTAGGACAATGTTATGAACCTTAAACAAAACCTATTACCAAAAGACATGACCTCTTTGGAGAGAATTTTTGACCTTGATAAGTTTTAATACCCACCTAAGAAGTTAAGGTACTAAGAAATGAAGTTTATAACTATCAACCTCACATCCCTTGATCATCCCTGGACTATTAAAATTGGCCTTGAGTATACATTAAAGGAAGTGGATCATCTTATAATGTTGTTGCTTAGGTATCAAGATATAATTGCCTAGGAATGTGAAGATCTCAAGATCTTATACTTGAGTGTGCTAACTCATATATTTCCCCTCAAATCAGATCAAAATCCTTTTAGACAAAAGTAGAGACAAGTGAAATTAATTATGGAACCACTTATATATAAATATTTTCATGATCTCTTGTCATCAAGCATCATTTTTTCAATCCACCATTCTACCTAGTAGCTAATTTGATACTCATTTATCTTTAAAATGGAGAGGTCTATATCTGTGTAGAATTTTGTAATCTAATTGGGCCTCTAATAAATAAAATTACCTATTGTATTCCTTGGATAAGGTAATATAGATGGTGAATGGATCCCAGATGATGTCCTTTTTAGATATATTCTTGAGATATAACTAGGTTCTTGTTAACCTAGAAGACAGAGCCAAGACTATGTTTACAACTAAGTGGGGCACTTTTACATACAAACAGATGCCATTTGTCCTAATAAATGTATGATCAACTTTTTAGAGGGCCATGGATTTTAAATTTGAAGTCCTAATAGGAAACTACATTGTTATGTATATGGATGAATTGAATGTTTTCTCTAAATGTAGGTTAGATCACATTTATCACCTATAAAATATATTTGAGAGGTGTAGGAGGTATTATATTTATCTGAACCTAAAAAAAAAAAATCATGTTTGGTGTTATTGAAGGTAATATTATTTGTCACACTATCATGAAGGAATGTATCTCTATCATCCCTAAATGTGCTAACATTATTTCTAACATTATTCCTAAATAGTAAGTAAGAATTAAAATCTTTCTTTGGGAAAATAAATTTCTTAGGCAAATTTATTTCTAGATTTACTAATATTGTTAAAATTATGAATGTTATGCTAAAATAGGAAGCCATGGTGGAATGGAATGTTAAATCCAAGAATGTCTTCTAGGAGATCAAATAAACCATCATGTAGGCCCCTATTTTGATAATTCTAGACTACACACATGACTTCTACCTATACTCTTTATTTTTTAGCACACCATTGATATAGTCAACACTCAAGTAGAATGGGGAAGAATATTTGATTGATTTCATAAGCATAAATATAAAGGATGTAGTTATTAATTATTATACCCTAGATAAACACACTTGTGCCTTGGTCAAGGAAATGAATAAACTCATGCACAACATTCTTAAGAATAATATACACAACATTATCCCAAACCTGATAATAAATATTATGCTCAAGAAAATTAGATTCAGAGAATGTATAGGTTATTGGATAGCCAAATTATAAGAGTATGATCTAGAGATTAGAACTACTAATTTCATTCAAGGATAGGGTCTCATTTAACTGATCACAAAAATTGATCCCCATATTACACTACATCATGTGGACCAAGAAAAAGTGCTTCATCAGGATTGGTACGCTACAATCACCCACTACCTTCTCTATAAAAGTCTACCCCCAAACTAAACTAGACTCAAAAATGGGCCTTAGATTAAAATTATATTATTACATTATCAATAAAAGGGTCCTTTTTATAAATAATTATAAAGGCACATATCTCAAATGCCTATCTAAAAAAGAGGTTAAGGATGTTATGGATATTTTCTATGAGAAATTGGGTAGTGGCCACCCCTCTAGGAATGTGATAGCACATAAGATCCTACAAGTAGGCTATTATTTGCCTACTATATTCAAGGATGTGCATTTTAACGTGCACTCATGTCACCGGTGCCAAACTTTCTCCAAATGAGTAGTTCATGGTATAATATCATTATAGTTCATTATTAAAGGAAAACCATTTGCATAGTGAGGGATGGATTTCATTGGAGTTATCAATCACAACTCCTCAGCCAGTCATAAATTTTTGCTTATGACTATTTATTATCGCATAATTTGGAATGAGGCCATTGATACCAAGATTAGAACCAATAAAAAGGTGATAAAATTCCTCAAAGAGAACATAATCCCCTGATTTAGCATACCTATGTCACTAGTTTGTGACAATGGATGTGTATTATAGTTTTTATAGCTTACTGAATAGTTTTTTAGAATATAAAAACAATAACTTGGTTGATGTGATTAATAAATCTTCAAATAAGAAGCCTCATGAGTGGCACTCATTATTAAAATATGCCCTTTGGGCTAATCACACTCAATATAAATAGGCCCTCAAATGTTCACCATTTATACTATTTTATGGGTTAGAACCCACCTTACCAATTAGCCTCAAATTGACTACCTATAAATTTATGAAATAATACCTAGAAGGCAATGAGAAGGTAGACTCGATGTTGTTAGACATCATCCAATTGAAAGATACTTGAGAAGAGGCCCTACATAATTTTAGTAAGCACTAGGGTGTAATCAAAAGGTGGTTTGGCAATATGGAAAATGTGAAGTCCTTCTAAATCTCTAATTTGGTATTACTATGGGATAAATCCATGAAAATAAATTTGGTATTACTATGGTATTACTATGGGATAATTTCATGAAAATAAAGTTCAATCCATTATGGATTGGCCTATATCATAATTTTGAGCTACTAAGACAAAATGTATTATGCCTCAAAGACTTAGAAGGCAATGATCTCTCATTATTTGTGAATGGATAGTTCCTAAAGCACTAATTTTCAGTTGTCCCTTTAGATTCAATCTCTGAATAACTTTAATAAGGGTGGTAATGTGTATATTATTTTAGGTGTAGATTATCTCACTTTTGTTTGTGTGTTTGCTTTTATCACTTCTTTACTTATGTTGTGTGTTTGCTTTAGTTATTTTTTGGTTATTTATTTTGTGTGTTTGTTGTATATATTCTAATAGTTTTACTCTCAAGTCTCCCCTTATGAGATGATGCCTCACCCCAACTGATTCATGAAAAATAACTAAATTTATAAAAAGTGATGAATTCTCCAAAGGATGACTTAAGAGTGAAAACTAGTCCTCGAATTAGGAAACAGAAGGTGAACCTTAAGTATCGAACACAGTGATAATCAAGGTAACCCTCCAAGAAACATTAAGAAAATTAGAAGCCACTTATTCATCACTAAGTAATTGAATTTAGAAAATATATACCATAGCCAAGGCCATCATAAGCACTTTAAAATAAAAGAGCAAGGATACTATAAATAACTTAATAAATGAAAGGTTGTCTAGATATTGGAAGCCTATTGAGGCTACCATCAACCTTGGCTACACTAGTCTCTAACCCTCATGGATTAAACATCAAATATAAGATCAAAAGAAGTCTAAATTTCAAAATATATGTTAATTTTATTCCTTAGAAAGGGTGATTTTGTCAATATCCATGAAATCTTTCTATCTTGGATGGAAATGGAACAAGGCAAAAAGTGAGACCAAAAGCATCTTTATTGGGGCTATAGTGTCCCATTGGTATCATATCAATTTTGAACCCTCACCCCTCAACCAAAATTATGTGAAATGCATACCCATTAAAAAATATTTCAATATCCCAAACATATTGAGAAGTTTTGTCATTGATGTCAAGGTTAATGTCATTGATGTCAAGGTATATCTGGTGAAGGTACATGGTGAGTGGTCTTTGAGGTATGAGCCTTTGTGCTTGATGTGACAAGGGTGCCATGTGGAAAGAGATAATTTAGAGGTAAGAGATAATTTGAAGGAAGTATATTATCTCTTTTATTGGTTGATTTCAAGGTCAATGTCATTGTTCAAGTCAGCTTGATGTTGCTAATATTATCATAAAAATGTTTGATGGTCAAGTGAGCATTAAAGCATGGTTATGAGGCTCTAGGTTTATATGAGGTATTGAGAGAATGTTGATTAGAAATAGATTATTTTAGTTGTGTCAAAAAAATTTATAAATATTGATCTTGTTTGACATCAATGAGGTAAGCATGTTTGAGTACTATTTCTTGAGTACAAGGTGTCTTGAGAAGCCTAGTCATAGCAAGCATAGTCATATCATAAGCATGTGTATGGTGAGCATGACGATGTATGTATAGAGGTATATGCAGAGGTATGACATTATTTGATGTGAATTTATGACATGTTATCAAGGTTTATAATCATAAAGGATAGTTTCAATGTGAGCCTATAGGGGTAGGACCTAAAGATCAAGTCTATAACTAGACCACTTCTAGACCCTGCCTGGGTCTAATGAGGAATCATGGTCTATTTTCAAGGAATATGAAGGATTTATGATAATTTTTAATAATATATGAGATTTTTTTAGTATGTGAGAGTGGTGGAGATCACATGGAAAGAGGCATTAAGATTATTTTTAAGGATTAATGTGATTTACAAGTCAAGGTCTAAAGATCAAAGAGAGAGAGTGTGGCCTAACAAGGGGTCATGATCATATTTCAAGATTTTTGAGCTCATGTGAGCATGGTCATATGTATGATATGTTTTTTCAAGCATGTTCACATATTTTGAGGTCATGGTTTGTAATAAAATGAATAAAAAGTGGTTTTAAGGTCTCTCAAATACATAGAATGATCGTATGCAAACTCGAGAAGGAATTTCAAGTTTTCATTAGCATGTGTAACCTTTACATGGGAACCTGATATATTCATGAAATATGTATAAGTTTCCTAGCTCAAAATTATAGGCATTTTTCTTGGAATGAGGAGCTATGCTTTATGAATGATTGTTAAGAGTGAAAATAGGTTTAAACCCTCCTAAAACCCTAATAAGGACCTGATGTTGAAGATATTGATAAAAGGTACCTAGAATGGATTGGTATGATCATATAAGATATTGTAGGTTGTATTAAACTCTTATAATCACCTCCATGTATGATTTATTTGTGAGGTGTATGAGTGGATCCTATAGGAAAGTGCTAGTTTCTAAGAGATTTATTATAGCAGTCAGATTTGACCAAGTCAAAGTTTACAAATTGATGAAGGTTGAATATTGAGACTCATATTTGATGTCCTTTGTGGTTTATATATTTTTTATATTTCTAAAGTGTGTTAAATTTTTCATCTAAGTTATCCAGATGCTAACAAACCTAATGATGAAAAATAGTGAGAAACCTAGGTAGTAGTGAGAAGATGATTAGGAATGTGTTATCATGAAATAGTGATGAAACCAAGTAAATGGAGGTGTTGTTAATTAATTTTAATACATGATCATGTTTTTTATAAGTTTTTTATTTTAGTTATTATAGTGAAAATGTTATTCATAAGTTGACCTGTCTGGTTCAAATGAGACAATGAGATACAAGGTTATGAGATTGGTCTTCAAGACCAATATTGTATTTTAAACATATTATATTTATATCTAATAATAGTATAATGATATAATAAGATCATATAAATGCATCATAAGTATCTTTAAATAGCCATACAGGTGATTGAAGGTCATTATCAACATGATTATGCTTTAAGGTAAATTGGTAGTTCTAGGTAAACAAGTTGTAGTGATGAGTTTGAGGATCTATGCCTTGATTTGATGTATATAATACATATGGAGTTGTTATTTATGAATTTAAATTAGTTCTCATTATTTTTAAAATATTTTAATTCATATTAATAGGTTTAAATGTTGAAGCCAAAATGGCTTATCTGGTTTTGGTTTGACTATGTGAAATAAGATCAAAATATTGGTCTACAAGACCAATATTTGACATTAGATATTATGATATTTTAAATTTATATTGGCATAGATATGTCAAATAATATTTTTAAATTATCATTTGTCATGAGAAGTGTTATTTTAGGTGTTGAATATCAAGTTGTTCATGACTGGGTTTTAGAGTGTTTTGGCAGTTCTGAGTGTGTAATTTGCAAAGAAGTGTTTGAGTCCTTTTGCCCTGAGTTGTGAAGTCTAAATAACATGGTGATGTTTTTAATTTTATTTAGTTTCTATTAATATTATTTATTATTATTTTTTTATCTAATTTTTTTTTAATCTTCATTAGTTCAAGATAGACTTTCTATAGGTTCACAACCCTAATTATGAACAGTGCTACAAGGAGTTTTCATGAAGGGATTGGAGCTAAAAAGTGTCATGGACCTAAGATGAGATTAGTATGGGTATATTTAATTTTAATATTAATTTTTCCTACCATGTATTAATTTTTAAAGTGTTCCAAGGAGATCAAAGAGTAGCGTGTAATAATGAAGGTCTAACTGAATTAGGTCTCCTTAAAGCCTAAAAGAGCTTTTGGTCTTATATGTTGTGACCAACATATTGTAATGATTGATTAATGTATGAGACATTTTATGAGTCCTATTTAAATTTAACCATGTGTTCAAGTGTTTATTTCTAACCAAGAGGGATATGAGCAAGAGGCTTGTATAAATACAAGGCAATTTTAGGCTTATTGTGTGTGATGAGAGTAAATGAATGAAATAGCATATTGGTAAGTATAAGGAGGTGTTTTACACCATATAAAGAGAATATATAAGCTATTATTAATATTTTACATAGGTTTTATGTATTAAAATGAAGTTCATATGACCTAATCAATATTGAATAGACCTAATTGATTAAAGAGGCCTAGAAAATAGTTTGAGAAGGATAAGAGTGTGAAGAGATGAAGAGGTGGTCATCATCAATTGGTTGATAAATGAGGTATTATAAATTGATCAAATAAATTAGGTGATTGAGTTAATTTTGAGTCATCTATGGGGCTTTTTCATCCTTTCAAGTTGGTGCTTGCTAAATCCTAGCTAGGTTGGTGCTTAGCTAGTTAGGGTTAGTGCTCCATGTGGAGTTGGTGCTTCACTAAATTGTGATCTTTTGATTTATAAGACTAAAATCCATTTTTATTTATTAGTGTATTTTCTTCCCCTTGAGGTTTTCCCATGTATATGATGTGTTATCTTGTGTAATCTTGTTTCATGTTTGTATGGGTGATTCCTTATGCATTGTTTGATTTACATGTTGATGTGACAGTTCATGAATATTAAGAAGGAATTGAAAGAAAGTTTTAAGACACTAATTCACCACCCCCCTCTCAGTGATTTTTCTTCCAACAAAATGTACCTAAACTCACCAAAGATATTCATTGAATAAAATAAATCTGTCACTAATGCATAAAATGGCCTTAGGAGTCATAACCCAATATTTTACTTGCTAAAATGGACTTAGTTATTTTCATAATTGAGGTGCATTAGATATAATTCATCTTAATTATATATATATATATATATATATATATATATATATATATATATATATATATTCACTATTAGATGATCATAGTATGGGTTTTAAACAATAGAGCACTATTTTCCCCACAAAGTCATCATTTGTTGTGGCCAACAAAACCACCTTTTTAAAAAATTGGGGATACTCTAAAAAAATTTAAATTAAGTCCTCCTAGATTTTTAATCTCTTACATGCTGACCTCAAACCTTTAGCATTCTCAAACTCCTATTTCACTTTGGTCTACCAAGTGCTTAACAAAGTTGGTAATAAAGAGTTTCTCTCTGCTAAATATCCATATAGTCATTTGATGTTTAAACACAGTCAAGCCCTTACTTTACTATAGATAAAAATCAAAAGATTTTTTCATACTCATAAATATTTTATTATGCTAACTTTTTTCTACATATTTGGACTCATGATTGGTTTTCCCAGAGTTACAGTCTCTTGGAGTCCTAATCAACACTACTTAAAGATTTATTAGTGAGTAAGCTTTTAATTGTTTACATGGATTTATTTTAATTTAGTCATTTTTATAAATCCTGTAGAAAATATTGATGAATGAGGAATCACCATGTAGCTTATTTATTAGAGTTTTTAGTATCTTGAACCTATTAGAGATGTTAGAGATTAGGAAAGCCTGACCAAATGAGGAAGTGCCATGTGGATCCTATCAGAGCTATCAGTATCATAGACCTATCAGAGATGTTAGATCCTAGGATATCCTAAACCAATGGGGAAGATCCTTGTGGATCTTGTCAGAGTTTTTAGTAACCTAAAACTATCATAAATTTTAGAGCCTAAGATATCTTGACATACCATATCATGCCACTTGGCACTTATGTATAAATTAGTATAAAATTTCAACGATCCTTGAGAAGGTTAAAAATAACCATAGTTAGATTTATATACCAATTATAAGATGTCATACATCATTATGATCATCCAAGTGTCCCATTCTAGCTCTCAAGTAGGTAAAATGTGATGCCCAACTATGCTTAGGTGGCACTAGCTACAAGTAGGACCAACCAAAAATAGACACTTGGCACAAGTTGAAGTAAATTGGGATGTCATGAGGGAAAACTAAAGGTGTGCCTACTAAATCCCTCAAATTAAATAAATGGGTAAATATTCCTTGATTTGATTATTTGAGATGTCTCATCATAGTCACCAAATCTAGTAGGCAGCACAAAATTGAATTTCTTATGTTAATTCCCTATCAAGAAATGAATAGGTGGATCCTACCACTACCTCAAATTTTAATTCATGTTGGGTGAGCTTCTAAATGACATGAATTTAATAGATATGTGTGTATACCTAAAATTTCCCCAATGAAAGATAATTTATCATTATTCATTATCAATTTTCTAGAGTTTGCCTTCTCACTTTTAGCTCATTCTATATTCCTATGCACCCTCATTTCCTTAGAGTTAGACACTATCAGGATTTCCCCTTTTATACCATGGTTGCTTCATCCTCTAACCCTAAGGTTGAGCTAAAATATAGAGATACCACTTTCCCTGAGATCTTAACCCATTTTAAGCATTATAATAAAATATTTAAAGTGATTGAAGTTGTGCCCAAAAAGACCTCTAATGATGATGAAGATGAGGTTGATTTATAAGATCCCATTAGGGCATATGAAATATGTGGGTTACATAAAGTTTCAAACAAGCTATAGATTTTCCCCTATTATAACCTTTTTAACAATATTCTCCTCAAATCCAAAAGAGTGTAGGTTGGTGCCAATAATGTTGTGTGCTCTGTAGGTTTCTAGAACAAAATTATAAACATCTCAAGAGCCACTTTCAAGGAATATTACAACCTCCCAAATTTCACAATTACCTATTACTTAAATACATTTGATGCATGGGCCAACACCTATCAAATTTATGAGGTTTTATAAGATTGGGTTGATAACCCTGATATAAAGTGGGTCAATAAAGAATACATTGATTCCTACATGGTCTACACCTTCAAGGAAGGTATCAATGCATATATGATCCTACTTGATCAATTATTTAGGGTAAGTGATTATTTTCACATTGATCTCCTTTAGATGCCCCTACTTGGCATCATCCTCAAAGGTGAGGATATCCAAAACCTTACAAGCATAATCAACTTCTAACTGGTGCACCATGTCATAGAGGCTTAAAATGGCAGTAATTTCTAAATGATTAGATATATTATGTATGTTGTCTATGTTATTATCATGTTTAATCCCTCTATTTTTCCACCTTGTACTATCGAGGGTGAAATATTACACGTGGTATTCTATAAATTATATGTCCACCATTACTAGAATCACATCTATAAAATATGTGATTATTTATACCCTATGGTTTATATGGATATCAATGAGGTGGCAATGCCCCAACTCTCCAACAAAATTAGGAAAACACTTGTCCCTATCGGTGACTAATGGTACTTTGGGTATGATCCCATCATTTGAGGTGTTAGGTTTTTTTAGGGCCCCTCTCTACTTACACTACCAATTTTTAGACTAATTGGTTGATCAAGAGATTACTTATCAGCTATTAGAGGGCATCTTTATCCACTCCTCAACTACCAACAAAAGTCTTGCCCAACCTTCCATATCATCATCCTTTGTTGAAGAAAATAGAAATGGGAATGGACTCTTATGCCTTGGATAGAGAAAATCATATATAATGGGACCTACATGGCATGATTAGGGCCCATGTGGTAAAATATCAATCTCAAATCAATATCAATTATATTCATGAGCATAGCAATGAGGATGAAATCCACCTCAATCTAGTAGATGACAAAGTGGTGTTCATTATAATCAAGGCTAAGAAGAAAAATGGAAAGTAGGTAGAGACCAAACCATCCACTTAGAGTGCCCCTATAATGGCACCTAATTTTTTAATTAAGATCCTCCAAGGGGTCCCTAGGTCCATCTCCTCCATGAGTCTCACCTACTTGGGTATCTACTCTAGTTCTACCACCTCCTACAATTTAGGTAGTTGACTACAAGATGAATAAGTTCTATGGTTCAACATCAAAAGAATCTTAGAGTTGAGTCCAAAATGTGATTAGAAAGCATCTATATAGATCCATCCTCCACCTTCCACCATCCCTCAGTAATCTAGTGGAGTACCCCAAGGTTTGCCTTTCCCCACCAGGCCCACTCAGGTGGTGCCTCCCTTTTTTCCCATTTTGACTCCACCATAATTCCATTAGGTACGTCTAGCTCTATCCATGTACAACATTATCACATCCTAATTTCCATCCACCCAACCTATTCCACTAGAAGGGATCCCTAGGACTCACCTTGGGCCTTTAGGAATAGTGACTGCCTAGACTTTAGCACTTCCACTAGTCCTTCCACAAGTTTAGACACCTCCTAGTTCTCCCATTTTGATAACTTTTATGGAACCCCAAATAAATATTGCAACTATGTGCATAATTACATCAATTATAACCACTTAGTAGCACCTATAGTCACTCTATAAGCTCCCCAATTATCCCCAGCCACCACTACCACCACCACTCCTATTACTACAATGTAATTTGATCTAAGTAAGAGGCTCAATAAGAATCAAAAGCTATCTCATGCACTTCATCCTCTTGTTTTTCCTTGTTTTCCTCCCATGCCTCCCTTTTCCATTATCTCAGATGCTCAATAATTTAGATTGAACTAGCCAATTTCATCTTTCCTTCATAACACTCCTATCCCTAGTTCTATCAGCCCATAGGTCAATTTAACCCAAATCTAATGGCATGCATAGATGTTCTAATGAGCTTCCTCATTTTTCTTCCCCCTTTTACCCTCATGCCTCCACCTCCTCCATTTCTCTCATATTATGATTCATACTTATAATAATTGTAAATATGTAGAATATAATGTAAATCAACACAACATAATAAATATTGGTGGGACAAGATACCCAAATATTCAATATATAAAAAAATATAATAATCACCCTTAAGGTAAGGCAAAACCATATAATACTCCTTTAGGAAGGAATAACTCCACAATATCTCTTCAAGGGGACAACCTCCAATATCCTCTTATAATAGAAGAATCAATTCTTACTTGATTGATTTACAATGATATTCACCTCCTTTATATAGACCTTTATATAAATAAAAATGGATGGGTAACCTTATAATCCTAATGTAGGTCAACCATTACCCAATGGACTAATTCCACAAGTTACTCATTTATCCTAATAAATTGGACCCATTTAACTAACAAAGAAGGATGTGTACCACAAGTCAGCATCACTATCAACCCATATATATTAATATATAATATACCTAGCTACATAGAATTATTTCCCTCTTTGACATGTTTCATCCCCAAAACATAAGAAGAAACCAAATAATGACTGTGCTTCAAATCATTGCATACTTTTCTCTAAGATTGATCATTCAAACACCCATATGTGATCTTGGTAGGTGATAGTTCTCCAACCCTATTTCCAAATTCCATCATGTCACTATGATTCCATTCATGATCATAATTGTACCACCTTGGTGTCCATGCATAATTATTCATCTTTTGATGCCATGTACCATATTCTAATATGCTACTCTAATTTCATGTATGACCATAATAGTTATTATTCCATGCATAGTCATAGTTATTTTCCCATTGATTTTATGTTTTATATGTTTTTGCACTAATCTAATTCCACACTTGACCATAGTAGTTATTTTTTGGCTTTCATGCATAGCCATAGTTATTTCTCCACTAATTAATTATGTAACCATAGTCATTGATACTTTGATTTCTTATATAGCCAAAGTGATTGTATTCATGATACTCCCTCACATGGATCCATGATTGTTGCCTCTCAATATGATGTGGGTGTCTATATACCTCAAATTTTTCTAATACTTTTACCTTATCAACATTTTATTCTACCTCTTCCACCTATTTATTTGGTTGTTCCTTTGTATCTTAAGTAGATAAAGTGTTCTTATCTGCTTGTATTATTTCTTCATCTATGTCTTCATCCAAATCTTCTTCTTTACCTACCTCAATCTCATCTTCATGATATATCTTGATTATTCTTTTTGCATTTAAAACTATGATATCCTATAAAGTGACCTTGTTTTTCACATGTATGAGCCTTGAATGAACATTTCAATGTTAACATAGTCACCCACTCCATGAGTTGATCTTGGGTGGAGGCTCTGATGTCACTTTTTATGATCCACACTTATAACAATTATAAATATGTAAGATATAATGTATATAAACATAACACAATATATATTGGTGGGCCAAGATACCCAAATATTCAATATATTCAAAACTATAATAATCACCCTTAAGGTATGGCAACACCATATAATACTCCTTTAGGAAGGAATAGTTCCACAATGTCTCTTTGAGGGGACAACCTCCAATATCCTCTTATAATATAAGACTCAATGCTTTCTTAATTGATTTATAATGATATTCACCTCCTTTATATATACCTCTACATAACTAAGAATGGATGGGTAACCTCCTAATCTTAATTTAGGTCGAGTATTACCCAATGTACCAATTCCACAAGTTACTTATTTATCCTAATATATTGGACCTATATAACTAATTAATGGGGATGTGTACCACATGTTAGCATCTCCATCAACCCATATACATTATTATATCAATCCCTATGTACATAGCACTTCCTTTGTTCCCTTTGCTTCATTTGTTCCTCCTCTTCCCATGCCTCCACCTTTAACCTCTATCTCTACCACCATGCTTGCACCCCTTCCTACCCTGGCAATTGCCACAGGATTGCAAGAGATTAAAATTATTCTACAGGGTGATAAAAAAGTTCAGTGGAAGTTTGACATGAACTTATAAAACATATGAGGAGGATCTTCTCTAAGATATTTACTCAAAGAGGAGACCCATTAGTATGGTATACCAAGCATGACTCTTATCTCTCATAAAATTTAGAACATCCAATAAAGGGGAGAGGGTTGTTGAGGATCTAGTGTTCATGATCTGCTCCACTAACATGTCTAAAAAATATTATAGAGTACATGGAGTGGGTCCCAATGTTTGAGTCATGGGTGAAGAGTCCTTCCCTAAAAAACTCATTGGTTGGGTCAAAGAGGCCCTATTACAACTCTTCATGTCTTTATAGTAATTATTTAGGACCTTGACTATAAGAAGGATGTTGTTGCTTACACAACATGTGCCATTTTTAATCTAAAAATGGGGACCCTATTTTGCTTTGGAGGATGGTCTTTTTCAGCACTAAGAGGATTATGCTCAGGCTATTCTTTTTAGGATTAGAGGAGACTATGCCTAGATGGATATTTTATCTTAAAACTTAGAGTAATGGACCAATCATTTTCTTTCATGCTTTATAGAATATTTTTTTGAGTTGAGGTTGTTTGAAAGTTGAGTCTATATCTCACTAATCATTTGATGAATTTTAAATGATTCTTAATATAAACATATTTATCTAAAACCTTTGCCATTTGATAGACTTGATTTTCACATGTATATGGTGACCCTATTTTGCACTTTGGATTTGCTACTTCATACCACATACTCTTGCACCATCCTTAGTTAGAGTTGTGCTAGGTCTAGGTCAACTAAGGATTGGCTACTTTAGGATTAGTCTGCTCAACAAAACTAGGCTAGTCGACATTAGATATCGGTCTCTTTTTCTCTTTCTCCTTGCCTCTCTCTCAATTTATTTTTGTAATCAGTTTGTTAATTTAGATTAGTTTAGTTTCTAAGTTATAATCTAAATATAAGCTTATTTTAATTACATGTTCTTTTGTTTATTATAGTTTATGTATTATTGAACTTATAAGAAATAAACATTTTCATTTTTAATTGGATATTTATTCATAGTTTAATTATTTTATTGTTTCTTTAGGTGTAAGTAATTTATTTTTAATTCATATTGATCTTCCTTAAATACACACCGAAGACCCTTAACATGGTATGGTCACAATGAGCTAACTAGGTTACACTATATACCAAGACTTGGTAACCAAAACCTTGAGGAGATTTTTTCACACAAGTATCCTTTTAAGAGAGAAATTGATTAAAAACCCCTACCCTAGTTGTTTTGTCAAAATACCCCATGGCCTCTTGACGATTTTGACAATCAGGCAGGCTGTCAATTTCAAGATAATACTTTATTAACTACATATTTAATATGATTTGCAAAATCAAATCATAGTCTAATTGAATTATGAATAAGGAATTAATAATGATCAAGGCATGTGCATTGTCATCAAACATAGGTCATAAAATACAAACTCATCCTTAAAGAGGCAAACCAATTGATTATGCAGAAGTGTGGGTAGATGGTGGTTTTGATATAATCCTAACTACCTTTAGCTACCAAACTTTAATTGAGGCATGATTAAATTGTAAAAATACTAGGCACACCTTAATTTTATCAAATATTTCGAGCTACCTACTGAACCACATTCCCTCAATCAATAACAATTGTTTATAACTACCCCATCAGTAGGTAAATTTGATTGAGTTTGAACTCCTTAGCCCTGCATGTCTATATAAGATCAACTCTTCAAAGTAATAAGGGCTGGTTTTTTTAGGACTAATACGATTATGCTTAGGTTATTATTTTTATTATTAGAGGAGACTATGTCTAGCTAGCTCATTTTGACTTAGAACTTAGAGTATTGGATGTTTTCTATAATCTATTTTTGAGTTGAGGCTATTTAGAAGTGGATTTTATAGCTCACTAAGCAGTTGATGAATCCCAAATGATCCTTAATAAAAAATATTTATCTAAAAGCTTTCCCATTTTATAGACTTAGTTTTTTCATGTATTTAGTGACCTTGTTTTCCATTTTGGCTTTTCTAATTCATTTCATATAGTTTTGCATCATCCTTAGTTAGAGTTATGTTAGGTCTAGGTCAACTAAGGACTGGTTACTCTAGCATTCATCTTCTCAATAGAAATATGATGGTCAACATTTAGTGAATTCTTTTTGTATTTCTCCCTACCTCTCTCTCTCTCTTTACCTTTTTATCAATTTGTTAGTTTAGATTAGTTTAGTTTTTGAGTTGTAATTTGAATCTAACATTTACTTTGATTACATGCTCTTTTGTTCATTATTGTTTATGTATTATTGAACTTATAATCAATTATTTATTCATATTTAAATCATTTTTTGGTTCCTTATGTGTAATCTATTTATTTTCAATGTATATTGATCTACCTGAAATACATAATGAACACCCTTGACATGGTATGGTCACAATAAACTAATTGGATTAACCTACATACCAAGACCTAATAACCAAGACCTTAGAGAGATTTATTCACACAAGTATCCTTTCAAGAGAGGAAGGGATTAACAACCCCTTCCTAAGTTGTCATGTCAAAATACCCCATAACATATTTGTTGTTGCTTAAACAACATGCCCTATTTTCAATCTAAAAATAAGGACCATCTTTTGCTTTAGAGGCTAGTCTTTTCCAAAACTAATAGGATTGTGCTTAGGCTATTATTTTTAGGATTAGAGGATATTATGCCTAGTTGGATCCTTTTATCTTAAAATTTAGAATAGTAGACCAGTCATTTTATTTCACGCTTTTCCCTATTTTTTAGAATAGTTTTATTAGTTGAGGTTATTTGAAAGTTGAGTTTGTATCTAACTGAGAATTTGATGAATCCCAAATTATCCTCCTTAATAAAAACATCTTTATCTAAAAACCTTTCCATTTGATATACTTTTTTTCACATGTATATGGTGATCCTATTTTCCACTTTGGCTTTGTTACTTCATTCCATACTCTCTTATACCATCCTTAGTTGGATTTGGGCTAGGTTTGACTCAACTAAGGATTAGTTACTCTAAGATTCATCTAATCAATAGAACTAGGCTATCCAACATTTGATAACGAGATATTTCTCTTTCTCCCTATGACTCTCTTTTTTTTTCATTTTTTAATTAGTTTGTTAGTTTAGATTAGTTTAGTTTCTAAGTTTTAATCTAAATCTAATGTTTACTTTGATTTCATGTTATTTTATCTATTATTTTTTATGCATTGTTGAACTTATAATCAATAGACATTTTCATTTTGAATCAGCTATTTATTCATAGTTAAATTATTTTTTTATTTCATTATACATAAGTTATTTATTTTTAATGCATATTGATCTACCTAAAATACACACCAAAGACCCTTGACATGGTATGGTCACAATAAGCCAACTAGGTTACCCTATGTACCAAGACCTACTAATAGGGACCTTGGGGATATTTGTTCACAAAAGTATCCTTTCAAGAGAGGAAGGGATTAACAACCCTTGCCTAAGTTGGCATGTCAAAATATCCCACAACATATTGTCACTAGGAGTGCTTGAATGGTGTATTTTAGACTTTTTTTGTCTGTAATAGCTTAGCTTAGTTATTTTCTAGGTTCATAAACTAGAAAAAAAAATTATTAGAGTCTTCCAATGGATTTAGATTGGCTAGGAAGATGTTATTGTCTTGTGAATATTCTAGGACCTTTTTGTGACTTGATTAAAAACCCCTACAAATTTTGTGTAAAGTATATCCATGGTGGGAGTTTAACTTCTAAAGAACACATTAGAGCCTTTAGAGAAGCCCTTATTAGAAATCAGATTCAACATGAGGATGTGATATGTCACCTATTCCCATTTTCATTAGATTAAACTACTTATTTTATTACTTTGGTCTACCAGAAGGGTGCATCACAACATGGGCCATCTTTGAGAGCATATTACTTAACCATTTTAGTGTTCTCATTGAGCCTTTTATCTTTTTATACAAATTTTTCTTGGATCATTTCTTGAAAATAGATAATACAACAATCGAGTCATATCTCCAAACCTTGGATCCTCTAATTTCCATGTTCATTAAGATGAACCCCTCTACTCTCACCTCAATAGCATTGGTCAACCAAAAGGCTATCGATGTAGAACATCTAATGACTCAAGATATTTCTACCCAAAATCATTTATGTAGCATGACTACAAGTCATCCCATGGGCTAATATGTGCCTTACAACAAAGCATTTCTCCAAGCCTTTATCCAGCCAAACCTTCCAGTGACAAATGATAGTCTTGCTTATTTATTTAATGCCTATGACTCAGTTAATCATGTGTATAATCAACAAGATATTACTTATAATTTTATTAATTTATTATCTTTAGGTGCTAATACTAATCAAGTATTTTTTGTTGTAGGAGACAATCTAGAGGCAATGCATAATCCAAACTATGAAGTTGTATTTCTTAATGCCCCATCCAGAGTCTATGAATATAGCTACATTGCTAATGCATAGTTGATCATGGATGTTGAGGACATCCAATATTTCAAGAATGATCCAATTATCTAAAGTAAATAGTAGTAATGATGATTAATTTTAATATGAAGAAGTAACAGTTGTAAAAATCAGCTTGACTGTTGAGAAGCAAATTGATAAAGATCCATATAAACAAAATGAAATTGACATCTCTTGTGATCAGCCAAAAGAATAATTAGAAGAGTTAGATACCATAGATGAAGAAGATGCATACTATGCACCTATCACATTTTTCCCTCTTCTATTATTCTTATATTTAATAGACTAATTTAACATGGTTAATTTCTCTATGGTGGTAATGAGACTTTCCCTGCATCTTTAAAAGGGAATGAATTACAAGTAAACTAAGAAAAAAGAGGTTGTCCATTTGAGGAGAACAAGATGTAATAATTCAAAATTGATTATCCCTCACCTCAGTTCATCCTCACCTCCAAAGAAGTTTATCGTACTCAAATGCTTCTCTCAGTAGTAAAGGAATCAAAGTAGGAATTCAAGAACACATTAGCCTTAATGAATTCATGTCAATGGAAGTTTAACCTAAGAATGACCTTATTTAGCCTAGCTCTCCACATACTTCAACCACTAGTAACAAATTCATAAGGTCTCTAATATGGTAAAATCCTAAAACACTCCCATGCCTTTTGGATTTTAAAGATAATGATGAAGATGCTACACAATCATCCATTTGTATTAAAATTCAGCTGCCAAGTGACTCATCTCCTAGCTATCATCAAGAACATGCCACTTTCAAGTTATATATTCCAATAATTTTTTTATGTATGAATACCCAACACTATCCTTCACCTCAATACAATGTATGGGCTAATGTATTTTCTAAACCCTATCCCTCATGTTTTTTACATTCTAGATGCAAACATGATGCATAATTATGCAATCCTAATTTATTTAAATTACATGAACTAAACTTGGATAAATCTTTATGAAATAGTGTTTTCCATCATATAGGACAAAATATACACAATTATATGTTTCATTTTATCTTCTTAAAATCTTAAATAATTAGGCATCTAACTGGTTCAACCATGCACTTGCTTGAACATTTCTTATAAATACTTTTTATTTTTCCTTCTCTTTTGCTTTATATCATTTTTTCATGTACCTTGTTTGTTAGGTTAGGTTTGATTTGGTTTATTTTTATATTTTCATTGTTGAGTTTGTCTCAACTATTTTTTCCCTATGGTCCCCTTACTAATTAAATAAATAAAATGAAAGGTTATTGTAAAGATAACAGAGATGGCATTCAAAGAAATTAATTGTAATTTTACTCAAAAATATTGTATGAATTTTTATTATTTCTTTATTCATTTCTTAAATTATAATTTTAAATTATTCATAAAAAAATTTGTGAACTTTTGAATAGTTATTTTCTTGTTTGAAGCCATCTAATGCACCTAAATAAATATCTAAAAAAAATTACAACATTGCTACCATGTATGAAGCCATCAAGTTGTTATGGACATGATGGTTTATTTTTACCTATGTATTGGTCCCAAACCCTTTATGGTTAAATTTAAAAAGAATTAAGCTAAAATGTAAAATATAAAATTCTCTCCAAAAGGGTGATCTTGGCAACTTCCATTGTAGGATTTCAAGCCTAGTTGGTAGTAGAGCAAGGCCTTTCGAAGTGACCAAAGGTATCTTTGTCAAGACTATAAATTCCTAGATAGTATCAAATCAATGCTCATACCACTTCCCTGCCAAGCTAAACTAAAAAAAAATTCCATTCAATAGTTCTAACCTTATGCAAATCTAACTTACTATGTGTGAATGTAAATAAAATGAATAAATCACTCACACACATAGAGATAATTTTGATAGGATTATATCTTAGTATGTCATCATATTTATAAAATTTGGTGCCTTTGAATTATGTTTTATTCTAAGTGATAACTTGAAGCTAATGCTTTTTCTTCTTATGAAATCAGAGATTCTAGATTCTTGAAATACCTAGGAGTATTTCCTAGCAGGAGTCACCATTTATTGTTGTTTACCTAATATGCATTATTTTAGTTTAAAAATAGGTGCCCTCTTTTTCTTTGGAGGTTGGTCTTCTTTATGACTAATACAATTATGCTTAAGTTATTCTTTTTAGGATTATAGGAGACTATGTATGGTTGGTTCCTTTTATCTTAGAACTTAGAGTAGTGGATCAGTCATTTTCTTTCATGTTTTTCCCTACTTTATATAGTAGTTTTTTGAGTCAAGGTTATTTGGAAGTTAAGTTTTTAGCTCACTAAGCATTTGATGAATCCCAAATGATCCTTAATAGAAACATTTTTATCTAAAAATTTGGTCATTTTATAGACTTGGTTTGCACATGTATATGGTGACCCTATTTTCCAATTTGAATTTGTTACTGTATTCCACCTACTTTTGCACCATCCTTAGTTAGAGTTATGTTGGGTCTGGCTCAACTAAAGATTGATTAGTCTAAGATTCATCTACTCAATAAAACTAGGTTGGCCAATATTAGATAGTATAATATTTTTCTCTTTCTCCTTATCTCTCTTTTTTTTTTCCTTTTTTTATTAGTTTGTTAGTTTAGATTAGTTTAGTTTCTAAGTTATAATATAAATCTAACACTTACTTTGATTGCATTCTCTTTTGTTTTATATTGTTTATGCATTGTTGAACTTATAAAAAATAGACATTTTCAATTTGAATTAGTTATTTATTCATTATTAAATCATTATGTTGGTTCTTTAGGCATAAGATATTTATTTTAATGCATATTGATATGTCTGAAATACACACTGAAGACCTTTGACATGGTATGGTCACAATGAGCTGATTGGGTTACCCTATGTACCAAGACTTGGTAACTGATACCTTAGATAGATTTGTTCACACAAATATCCTTTCAAGAGCGAAAGGGATTAATAATGTCTACCTAATTTTTCATGTCAAAATACCCCACAACATAGGGAACACCTCTAGCAATCCTAGGCATATTTGGAGAGGATCACCCATGAAGATAGCAAGTGTATAAATCTTGTTGTGGTTATTAATAAAGTCATGTTCCTAGATCTAAAGCTCATGCCTCTCTCTAAGCTCAAATTATACCAGACCTACACTAGAAGCATGAGAGATTTAATTTATTAATACTTATCAATGGCTTAAATGATCATGGAACCTCTAAAAGAAGGCAAGGAAAATATTTTAACTTCAAAGAAGTCAACATATCTATGTTATTCAATTCAGATGGCACATTTCTTGGAAGAGGTGAGTTTGACGTCCATCTGGGTTACTTTGACCAATTCATGAGGAGAGTATTAAAATCTAATAAGGTTATGTCTAAGTTAATTTTGGATCTCTTGACCCAATCCTCGACTAGTATTATCCAAGTGTTAGAATTAAAAGTTTCACTTGGGGCCCCACTCTAAGTGCATCAAAGGCTTCTGACCCAATTAGAGGTAATCTTACATGAGTCACCCATGATCTTGGCTAAGCTAGATATGGATTTTGATCTTGTGGTAGCCACATTGGCCATCAAGGAAACATAGTCTAAGCATTTTAGAGATAGTTCTACTCTAGTTCATTAGTGCATCGACTAAGTGGGATCCCAAACATATTTTAAGAGAAGTTGATTTTTTTTTTTTGAATCTTTGTAGTTATAATAACTTTGAGAGGCCATGATGGCCAAATATAGGATTCTCATGATACTTTGAGGTGATCCCCATCCTCTATATATTTTAAACTAAAATCCCTTATAATGGTTGGCATTTCATATGTAAATAAACTCTATTAAAATTGAATTCAAATTGCATGCTTTCTATTAGACTAAGTTTTGTTTATCAATGAATGTAGTCCATCATTTTTAGCTTTAAAGGAATGTTGATGTTAATTGATTAATCATGTGCTTGGTTATTAAGAATGAATGTAGTATTTGAAATGTGTTTTATTATTTTAACTCATTTATGAATTCTTGTCATTTTCTTTACAATAATTATATTCTGTGTACCTAAATTTATAAATTATATTTGAAAACCCTATGTAACTTACTAAAATCCATTCTATGTTTTTAATTTTAATGTATATTTCATGAATTAATCATTTATTTTTGTTTTCCTTAGACTATTTCCTCATATGATGATGATTTTGATCCCCTGGTGAAACTTGGCACACAGTGACCCAACTGTGTATGGGCACATGACTTAATTATTAAAGAATTATTACCCTTTAGAGCCTAGAAAAATCCTTATCTACCTTACCCTACTTCCCATTTTGTGTTTATTATATGAATCCTAACAATTTCATCTTTACATTTATAAATTTTTAAAGTGAAACCCAATAGTGCTCATGATTAAAATTGATTCAAGGTAAGGGTTGTAATCATTATATCAAACTAGTATTGGACCCCTGATGGTAACATTTCATATCTCAAAGATGTATTTAAATTAGGTTACATTATAGATCCCAATACTTGTAGATGTGCCCTAGATTGAACTAGCTTCAATCCTGAAATTGAGGACAAATGTCTCTTATTGTCCCAAAGATCATCTTGAACACATAAACTCATAAGTGTCTCAAGACAAGATTTTGGATGAGATAACACAAGGATTATAATCTACTTTACCATATTGAGTTGTGTGATGATGAATTCAAATACATATTGAGTTTTAAATCACAACTATCCTACCAATGATGATTTGGGCATGCAGAGTCCAACCCGTGTTGCAACAAAGAAATTTCCAAGGGTTTCACCCTCTCTAGTCATCATTTTTTCACTTGAAAAACATGATGGTTCACTTGCATGAAAAGGTGTATTCGATCTTTATTATTTAATATATTAGTTTCCTATATTTACTTACAAATTTTTATCCTAAAGATGGATTTATACATGTTTCATTGTAGCATGAAGCATAGTTCAACATGTAATCTACATTTATAACCATTCTTCAAAAGTAAGCTCAAGCATTATACTCTTTCATTTACTTTAGTACTTTCACTTTGTTGTATTACTATAATAGGGGGAATTAGGCACTAAAATTAACATTTAATGATAAAATAATGCACTTGTGACCACTCTTTATGCACACTTAACCTATGATCAATTATATAGTTTCAAACTATTATTCCTCTACTTTTATGAGGATGACCCTCTATACTAAGGCAACTCTAATACTAAATATTCATATTACTCATTCCAAGCAACCTATACTCATTAATTTATTGATTTATAATTTTAGTTTAGTTTTCTCTATTCCTCAGATAAAATTGTTCCTTCAAGACAATCCTTTGGTTTGATCATGTTTGAATCTGATGGTTTCATCCTCTTACCAATTAATGACTAATTTCTTGAATTCAAGTTCATTTCAATGGGTTAGCCATACATTTCAAAAGTCTAATTTGAATAAATCCAAAAAAGTTCAATATACAATCACATTTTATACCCTTTGTAAGGGGGGGTTCCATTATTTCAAATACCATTTATTATCTAACTACACAGAGAGAAAAAAGTACCTATTCTTTCAATTCTAAGTCCACATAACCCAAGAAGTGACGAGCTAGGTATAAATATAATAAAAAGGTCACGAGTCATTTTTTAATCACATAGTCACACCAAGATTTCATTATCATATAAAATTTCACTAGTATTATACACACACCATTGTAGCATGGAATAACTACATGGATGATGGTCCCTCTTTGGAATATTAGTATGTAGGCATCACTCAATAGACGAGGTGTTAAATTCAAGCACAACCCCTTCCCCTTGATCATTTCCCCCATTTATATCATTTTTCCATCTTTTAATTGAGATATGGTTTTGAGTGAAGATCAATGCACACAACTCCCACAGTGAAGTGAATACATTTGCATATACACACAAGACCTATATGTGAAGGCACACCTATCAAAATTTGCACAGAGGGAAAAAAAACCTTAGAATTCATCCATGCCATATAGACATTAACATAGGTTTTTCAAGTCCAAATAGTGATACCTTATTCTAGTATAATGCATAATCATGTTCCTAATTCAAAATAACCTCATGTAACCTCATAGTCATTGTTGCAATCTTGTAGACCCATGTCCCAACTAAGTCATTTATTTCTTAATACTTTCCTCTTTTACCACATTTATAATAATAATAATCTTTGAATTAGTCATGTGTATTTATTATATATCTTATGCATAATGATTTTCTCATAAGTTTATCTTAATGAGATTAACACTCCTTAATCAAAAATTTGATAAAATAGATACAACACTAAATTTACCTCCTCTTTAAAATAATTGCATGAGCTAGACACTAAAATGTGTTGATATATTTATATATGTGTTTCCTATCACAAATAACTACATCATAAATGACACATAAATTATTGATCTAGTTTTAAAATTGATTTATGTATTGGCCATCTCGATATAGTTCAGTCCAATTTTTCTACACTAAACTATATCAATTTGTCTAATACTATACCAAAAAAACAAATCACCTCCCAAAGATCCAAAATTTACCCTAATTCCTAAAAATTCATGTTGTAAGATAGATTTACATATAATTTTATATTAAAGGTAATCCATATGTTGATCTTAAGGTTTTTATCAAGCATAATCTTACACTGTTTCACTCTACATCACATGTTTGGGCATCTTATGATACCCATACTCATCCCACTACATATATTTGGGTATCTTATGATGCCTACCCTTATCTAAATTCAAAATTAGGGAAATTTAAAATGTGCATCCTTACGTCAAATTACCCTTAGGGAATCTCATGATGCCTGGTCTTCCTCCACATTACATAATCATAAAAAAATCTAACTTCAATACATTTTTAAAGAGCCAATTATGTGTTATGCTTATTAGTTGTTACAACCACTCAAGTTTTACTTAGAATAATACAGTGAAATTTTTTTTTAAAGGTAAATACTTAACATTCATTCACTCAAACATAGTTATAATAAATAACTTTAGCCAATTATATAATCAACAAATTAAAACATTAACAACACTAAAATTCTCATACTGAATGCAATATAATATATTACAATTGTAATAAAATTAAATACATTAGGACTCAGCCACAGTTAGTCTACTGATATAGCAACTAATGCTCAAGAATATATAAATATAATACTATTACATTTCCATTAGGCATTTAGCCTTAATATAATAAATAGATACCAAGCCCTCTCGAGCTCGAGTTGAACTAACTCGTATATATCAAAATCTCAAGTGAAGTCTCCAGTTAATTAGTATTGTTATGGAGAAGGAAAGCATCAATAGATCCCTTTTCCACACCAACCACAAACCAATGATCCCCTGCATAATCTCCTATTAGGTAATGGCCCTCTCTTTATGGATAGGTAGATAGAATGGTGCATGAATCTAGAGAATAATAAATTACCCAAGTGTATATGATTTCTAAAAACTAAACATGTAGTGTATCATAGAAAACCCATTCTATTTCAAGATATCACATTGACATGTAAACCATACATACCAAAAGATAATGTCTTATCAAACATTATTAAACCATAATATTCATACTAATTATATCCTCCTATCAATCATATCACATCATATTCTAAACATAAGAGTAATAAAAATGCACATTTATTTCATCAATGTATGAATGAATCTTACATTATTTTCTAACTCATATTAGAAATAATGACTACAATTTATACCACCCACATAAAAATACACATTTAACTATAGATTTTAACTACCATAAAATTTTTTTTACAAACTACACCCCATGATAACCCATATTATCATAGTCTAGTGTTCCAAAGCATAACTACTAGTTTTCTCAAATCAGTCATATAAAGTAGTTATAAATACATGGAATCATAAGATTTTATACAAGTATATAATTCAAATCATACAAACACATAAAAATCTAAACTAACATTCATTTACACACTCAAGGTTGTATATACACATAATGATGTCTTACTAATTATTACAAACATAATATTCTAGTAATAACTAACACATACATTTAATCATTCAATGTGAGAGTCTATACATACAACTATAGCATGTACTATTTGGGTATAACATACCTAATATAGTATAACTCTATAACATCTTATAATATCATAAGTCATTATGCATGAGCACCCTACTCCAACATACACTAATAATCTTATATTATAAATTTTAAACAAGTAAATACAAGATTATACCACCCAAATACACCCTAAACTATACTATAAAATATCCATCTTAAGAAACACAATCTCTAAACACATTTTACGATGCACTAACATATGTTATGTAAAAGTACTTATGCATATTAGTAAATTCAAAATACATACTACACATAAGTTTTTAATGCTATTTGCATATATACAAACATTCAATCTTAATCTTACATTTTGTCCATCAAATGCATATAATAAATCTCAAACATATTATGATTACATATATATCAATGTATAACAAAACATAGTCCATACAAGATCATATCATCTACGTATGTTTTAAAAATGAACTGTTATTACATGCATGCCAAAAGTACATATTAGTTAATTATCAACCAATTAATTTTAATCATAATATTCCCAATAGCAATATAACAAGCTAATTATGTAAATATATAAATACATATGTTTAATTATTTCAATGCTATGCAATGAATCCATAGTCATTTAATTCATAAAGAATAACAATAATCCAACACTACATCGATATAAATATGTCATTCTTATAATTTCATACCTCTAATGATGATACATTATATAAGGATCACCCTTTCCTCTTAATTTAGGTGTCAAACTTGCTAATACAGACTTACATATTTGGTTCTAATCACAACCAATTATAATTTGCATTCTTATAATATGAAATAAGTATGTTAATAATAATAACTTGTCTTTTCTAGTTTGAAGTATTTAATTGTAACTTGGTTTTCAAGTTCCTCAAAAACATATATAAAGTTATAATGTATATCTAAGTTTACCTCAATGCTATAATGTACCCATAAATACTTAAATATTCATTTGTTTAATACTAGGGCTCAAATGAACTAGCCCATAAAATATTTTACAAACATAGTTTTTTTATTCAAGACTTGATTGTGTGTGTGTGTGTGTGTGTGTGTGTGTGTGTGTGTGTGTGTGTGTGTGTGTGTGTGTGTGTGTGTGTGTGTGTGTGTGTGTATTAAGCTTATATATATATATATATATATATATATATATATATATATATATATATATATACAAGTTAAACCCATTTCTCAAAATAAAAAGTAGTCTTTTAAATCATTATATATATTCCCATGAAGGAGTTGTCTAGTATTAAATCAAATTAGAAAGGACTCTAACCATTTATTTAATATTTTCACTAGCAAAAACTCAATGCTTTATTTATCTTAACACTTAGTAATTTAGTACTTAATATTTTTCTGATTTACTAATTCTTTTTTAACCAATTATATAGAGCATTCCAACATTGATTATGTATTAGAGAGGGGAATGAAAGGAAGTGAATTAGGATTAGAATAAATACACTTCTCAAGAATCCCATGATAGTCATGCTCACTTCTTAAGGTGCAACTCGAACTCAAACATAGCTCAGCCCAGTAGCATAACTCCATTTAAACCATGATACAAAAATATGAGACAAAAATAAAGTTTAACCGAACATTCATTCTTTCATTAAAGAGGGAACATAGTTTTATTTATTATTTCATTCTTCGTAGAAGATATGGTGTTTTTTTCCTTTCATTAATCATTATTTTATATAAACAAGGAAACTACACTTCCTATCGCTACAGTATATTATAGAGACTCAGCATTTATTTATTATTATCTAATATTTTAAATCAAGACTCAGCTATTTCAATATATGGCTAAGCATTTTCACTTATAGATTCAGCATTTTAACTTGAAGACTCGACATTTTATTTAGTGACTAGGCATCGTAGGTATATAAAAAATGCAGTGCAAGGCTATTATAAATGAAATTTAGATCTTTAAAGGTAAAACATAGCCCTTTTAAATGTGATGCAGGTGTGTGTGTGTGTGTGTGCGCGTGAGCGCGCGCGCGCACACGCATGTGTATGCATGTGTGTGTGCATGTGTGTGTGTAACACAAAACATACTAACTCACAGATGTTTATTAAATAAGTGTTACCTAATTTGAAATAAGATGTAACCTATTAATAATGGAACATAGGCCATACTAAATAAGAGGTAGGTTCAAAAGATAAGCACAACCATTACAAAGTGAGGCATAGGTAATATGCAAATCATAAAATTAATACACTTAAAACATAGGCTTTTATATATAAAATACAAACCTATCAAAAAAGGTGTTGATCTATTAAAATGAAATGTTGACCATAAATATAAGATGTTTCCCACACAAAATATTTAAACTCAATCAATATTAATACTAAGATGCTGACCAATTTATAATGTAGTCCCGTATAGTGAGATGCAAAGCTTAATAAGAGTAAGATGCAAACTTATACAATTGAAAAATGTCCCAAGTCTAAGTAAAGGTGAAAAACAGCCTCAAGAAGTACATAGAATGTAACCAAATACTATAATCTCAGCTTAATTCACACCATTTTACACAAAGGAATGTAATTTCAAAACCTACCTTTTTAATAATTACTGAAATAGGTATATGTCTTTCTCTTAAGTTTCCTAATCTCTCTCTCTCAGTTCACCTTTTCTTCTTTATATCCTCCTTCTCTTACTCTCTGTATCTTCTTTTTAAAGCTCCTAAATTTATAAAATTATTTTTTCTTTCCTTCTATCATGGCCTTTCTCTGCATTTTATTCTTCTCTTAGCTTTTTATCTATGCATGACATCCTCATTCTCCTTTTTATTTCATTAACTAAAGTTATCTTTTTATCAAAAGTCATATTATATCTTCAACTTCAGCTTTCTTAATGAATATAAAATATATTTTTATTTAATAATAAATATAATTACACCTCATTCCAAATTATCTTAAATTTAAGACTAAGTTGACTAATAAGATAATTATATCTATTTTCCTAACTATCATGTAATTTCATGCATGCATTTCAAGACTAAATTTAGATTAGCATAACTCATGGTTAGTACTCTAAGATAATTCTAATTCTATGAAAGTAATCACTAAAAGGATAATTATTTAATTAACTAATATATATTAAGTTATTAATTACTTCTTATTGCAAGATAACCATAGCTACAATAATTTATATTTATCTAGTAATTAAATATCTATTTTATTGATTTATTCTCAAAAATCAAGAGAATTTAATTAAATTAATCTAATGCATATTAAGACTAAATCTACATATAAATATAATCACATACAAAATTTATTTAATTATGCACTAACATCTAAAATATGCTATGTATATAACATTTTAAATATATATTGTGTGTAGGATCACTAGAAATTTATCTGTCATCACTCAATCATCCCATCTAGCCCATCCTCACTAATGATGCTCTCCCTCATCATGCTCTAATGGTAGGATAAATCCTACATCCACCTCAAAACAAGTAGGTAGTTAGCTTGAGTCATCATACATATCAATCAATAATGTAAAATTAATAAATACATATCCATAATGTACAAAATAATTAAAATATAGTTGTCACATTATATATACTAATCAACACTATCATTGTCCCATTATGGTATATGTCAAAAATCTCAAATTAAAGTAATAATAATAAGCTAATAACCCTATTAATCTAGAGATTAAAAGTTATAAATCATAAGTTAAAATCAAGATGTAACATCCTCCCCCCTAAAATTGGTCTTCGTCTCGATAACCCTTATTCAAACAAAAGTTTTGAATAATAAATAAAGTTTAAAAAGATAAAAACATAGTATCTAGTATCAAATAAAGTAACTAAATGTAAATTTTACTTGAAGAACTCATTATAGTTCTATAAATTAGTATTATTTTTAGAGTATTGGTCCCACAAGACCCTGCTCTGTGACATTTCCTATTATGTAATCAAGTTTTACAAATATCACTATGTTGATTGGTTCTATCATGACCACCCCAAGGTCTAGAACCGCAAGACAAGCCTAATAATATCTCAATAAAATTTTCACTAACTTCCCAAAAACACATGAGATCATCACAAAATTCAAAACAAATGACCAGAAAAAGTTCCACAAAACCTTCTAGCCCCTATGCACATCTCTCTAACCTAGAGAGTGTATTTTTCATACCAAAGAAAAGTATTTAGGAAACCTAGTGAGAATTATGTGTATAAATTAATACTATCACTACTCCATGTAGCTTCAGATAAGTATAATATGTCAATACTGTCACTACTCCATGTAGATCTGGATGAATATGACAATAAATAAAAACTAGAAATACTACATTTTTAATGTGTACAAAATCATGGAATACCCATCCATAATATACATATGTATGGACATACAAATGAATTTAATAAGCCCATTATCAAATATTAGATTCAACAAGTCCATCTATCAGATCTAAACTCAATAACTACCTAGTCAATTTGAGGCTAAGTAGGATATTGTCTTATCACTTAGAACTCATGTTCCTAAGTCAGCACTCTTCCTTCAGGTTTCCATGACCTGAAGATCTCCATAATGTGCAAAATTTTCAATGAAACATTATTCTATATCAACACATCATAAAGCAATATTACATGATAAATCATACATACATACAAAAAAAATTATACAATCATTTTGATATTGTATTAAGTTACCACTAGCCAAACATAACTAGTATCATATTTTGAAACTTAGCCTATAGTATTATCTTCACAGTTAAGATGAAATAATGCTAAAATTATCATAATATATAAAGGTCAAGGATCATACCATCCTTACAAATTTATATGTAAGACAATGTTTCCTTGCTTGCACAACTAGCACATAAGTTAAAACGTTTATCTAAACCCTTTTATACTATCAAGATGTTCTACACATATTATACCTTACTTGCTCCTGAATAAAGTTACATATATAACTTTTCAAAAGAACATGTTTCAAGAAGAGAATAATATCAATCTCAACAAAGGTATATAATAACATAATAATTATAATCAATAGAATTAGTATAAATTCAAGGCTTGTAATTCCTTGAGATCAAGTTAACAAATTAGATAAAATAGTGACTCTAAAAAGTCACAAGTGGAAAGTAGAGAAATACCATCTCAAAATCTCCTATATAACCTCATATGGTAAAAGGAAACATCGTGACCCAAGTTATCAAATCACTATTCACTTACCAAACTTGTAAGTGTGGTATCATAACTTACCTCTGAAACTAGAAATAAAATTACTAACCATAAAAATGCATCAATCTATCCAATCCTACAACTTATCTCAACAAGAAGTAGAAAACACTATCCCATAACCTCAAGGGAATAAGATCAAACAACATTTTAAAAAATAAGTTTTTGTTTTAAGAAAAGCATTAAGTCAACATCCTATAAATATGAATCTTCTCGATAGCTTAGAATAATGTAATAGGAGAGTGAGAACATAAAAAATCACCTTTAAGCTAACTAAGAGAGATGACACTTCTCCTCAAATCTATATAAATATAAGGATGCTAATCCAACCCCTAACATAAAGGAATTCTCAACCATGACATCTATAATCAACTACAATAAAATTCCCACCATATAAAGTGGTACCAATCTAAAAATAGTCTTATAAAAATTTTCATTCCTAACATTTGTATAAATAAGACACAAAACTTAAATCATAAATACTTAAGTGAGAAGCACTTCATGATTTTAAAACACTCATAATACACAAACACAAATGGTGAAGGTGATTCAATTAACAATAAAGACATAATCACACTTGAGGTGTTCAATTCAAAAGATCAAAAATATGGTAGGAAAATCTTGTTCACAACTTAAAAATTAAGTTATGTACTCTCCTACCCATACACATTATAAATCCATCACCAATGAGACACTTTATAAATCAAGCCTTTAACAACTCTAAGGGGATATAAATGCTATTAGGGTACACACTCAATGTACCAAACATATATTCACATTTCTCCTCTCTGCTAACCAGAAAGGTATGAAAATGCTAATGGACTCATTGGGTCTTAAGGATTGAGCCACAACTCTAATACCACATGTTACAACTACTCAATTGGTACTTATAATAATGTAATGAAATTTTTTTTCCTTAAAACTAAATGCTTAACATTCATTCACTCAACCATAGCTATATTAAATAACTTTATCCAATCATATAACCAACAACTTAAAACATTAGTGGCTCTAAAATTCTAATATCGAATGCAATATAATATATTACAATTATAAGGAAAGTAAATACATTAGGACTCAATCATATCCAGTCAACTAAGATAGTAATTAATGCTCAAGAATATACAAATATAACACAATTACATTTCCATTAGGCATTCAGCGTTAATATAATAAATATATACCAAGCCCTCTTTAGCTTGAGTCGAACCAACTCATGTATCTCTGAATCTCAAGTGAAATCTCCTGGTAAGTAGTATTGTTGTGTGGAGAGGGAGCATCATCTGAGCACTTTTACACATCAACCATAGACCAACTATCCCCCACACAATCCCCTATTAGGGAATTTCCCTCCCTTCATGGATAGGTAGATAGAATAGTATGGGAATCTAGAGAATAAGCAAATACCCAATTATGTATGATTTCTAAAAACTAAACATGTAGTGTATCAGAAGAAACCCATTCTATTACAAGATATCGCACTGACATGTAAACCATACATACTAAAAGATAATGTCTTAATAAAAATTATTAAACCACAATATTCATACTAGTTACATCCTCATAGAAATTATATCACATCACATGTTAAACATAGGAGTAAACAAAATATACATTTATTCTATCTAAATATGAATAAATCTTACATTATTTTCTAACTCATACTAGAAATAATGCCTACAGTTTATACCACCTAGGTAAAAATACACATTTAACTATAGATTTCAACTACCACAAAATTTTATTTACAAACTACATTCCATGATAACCCATATTATCATATTCTAGTGTTTTAAGGTATAAATACAAGTTTTCTAATAATCAATCATATAAAGTAGTCATAAATACATGGAATCACAAGCTTTTATACAAGTAAATATATAATTCAAGTCATACAAACACATAAAAATCTAAACTAACATTCATTTACATGCTCAAAGTTGTATGCACATATAATGATGTCCTACTAATTCTTACAAACACAATAGTCTAGTTATAACCAACACATGCATTTAATCATTCAACAGAGGTGAGAGTCTAGACATATAACTATAGTATGTACCATCTGGGTATAACATACCTAATACAGTATAACTCTATGACATCCCATAATATCATAGATTATTTTGTATGAGAATCTTACTCGAACATGAATCAATAATATTATATTATAAATATTAAACAAGCAAGTATAAGATTATACCACCTAAGTATACCCTAGATTATATTGAAAATTAGCGATCTGAAGAAACACAATCTTTGGACACATTTTATGATGCACTAACATATACTATGTAAAAGCACTTATGCATATTAATAAACTCAAAATACATACTACACATAAGTTTTCAATATTCTTTGCATATATAGGAATAGTCAATTTTAATATTACATTTTGTCCATTAAATGCATATAATAAATCTCAAAATTATTATTATTACATATATATCATGTATAACAAAACACAATCCATACAACATCATATTATCCCGGTATGCTTTAAACATGGACTATTATTACATGCATGCCAAAAGTACATACTAGTTAATTATCAACTAATGGATTTTAATCATAATATTTCTAATAGCAATATAACTAGCTAATTATGGAAATATATAAATACATATGTTTAATCCTTTCAATGTTATGCAATGAATCTATATTCATTTAACTCATAAAGAATAACAATAATCCAACACTATGTCAATATATCATTCTTATAATTTCATACCTCCAACGATGATACTTTATACAAGGATCACCTTTCCTCTTAATTTAGGTGTCAAACTTTTTAGTACAAACTTACATATTTGGTTCTAATCACAACCAGTTATAATTTTCATTCTTTTAATATGAAACATGTTAATAATAATAACTTGTCTTTTCTAGTTTAAATAGCAGTTTAAAACATTTAATCGTAACTTGGTTTGCAAGTTCCTCATAGACATATATAAAGTTATAATGTATCTATAAGTTTACCTCAATGTTCTAATGTACCCATAAATATTTAAATTTTCTTCTATTTAATATTAGGGCTCAAATAAACTAGTCCATAAAATCTTTTAAAAATTTTGGTTTGATATTCAAGACTTGATTGTATGTGTGTGTGTGTGTGTGTGTGTGTGTATAAATCTTACTTATATATACAAGTTAAACCCATTTCTCAAAATAAAACTTAGTCCTTTAAATCAATATATATATATATATATATATATATATATATTCCAACAAAGGAGTTTTCTAGTATTAAATCAAATTAGAAATGACTCTAACCATTTATTTAATATTTTCACTACCAAAAACTCAGAGCTTTATTTATCTTAACACTCAACAGTTTAGTACTTAATATTTTTGTGATTTAGTAATTCTTTTTGAACCAATTATACAGAGCATTCCAATGTTGATTCTGGATTAGAGAGGAAAATGAAAGGAAGTGAATTAGGATTGGAATAAATATGCTTCCCAAGGATCCCATGATAGTCACGCTCACTTATTAAGGTACAACTTGAGCTCAAATGCAGCTCGGCCTTGTAGTGCAAATCTGTTCAAACCATGATATGAAAATATGAGGCAAAAATAAAGTTCAACCAAACATTCATTCTTTCATTAAAGAGGGAACATAATTTTCTTTAATATTTCTTTTTGGAATATACGATGCATTTTTACTTCCATTAATCATTGTTTTATAAAAATAAAGAAACTACACTTCCTATCGCTACAGTATATTAAAGATACTTAGCATTTTATTTATTATTACCCAGCATTTTTAATCAAGACTCAATGATTTCAATATAAGGCTAAGCATTTTCACTTATAGATTTAGCATTTTAACTTGAAGATTCGACATTTTACTTAGTGACTAGGCATCGTAGGTCTATAAAAAATGCAATGTAGGGATATAATAAGTGAAATGTAGATATTTAAAGGTAAAACATAGCCCTTTTAATGTGATTTAGGTCTATATACGTGTGGAAAATAACATATACTAATTCACAACTATTTATTATATAAGTGTTACCCAATTTGAAATAGATGTAGCCTAGTAATAATGGAACGTAGGGCACACTAAGTAAGATGCAGGTTTAAAAGACAAACACAACTATTACAAGTTGAGGCACAATTAATATGCAGACCATACAAGTAATACGTATAACTTATAAATTTAAAACATAGGCTTTTATATAAAAAATGCAAACCTATCACAAAAGGTGTTGGTTTATTAAAATAAAATGTTGGCCATAAATATAAGATGCTACCCACATAGAATATTTAAACTTAATCAATATTAATATTAAGATGTTGACCAATTTATAATGCAATCCCATATAGTGAGACACAGGGCTTAATAAGAGTAAGATGTAGACTTATACAATTGAAATTCATCCCAAGTCTAAGTAAAAATGGAATACAGCCTCAAGAGGTAAATAGAACACAACCAAATACTATACTCTCAACTTAATTCACACCATTTTACACATAAAAATGTAATTGAAAAACCTACCTTTTTAATAATTGTTGAAAGAGGTAGATGCATTTCTCTTATGTTTCCCAATCTCTCTCTCTGAGTTCACCTTTTCTTATATGTATTCTCTTTCTCCTATTCTCTATATCTTCTTTTCAAAACTCCTAAATTTATAAATTATTTTTACTTTATTTCTATTGTGGCCTTTCTCTGCATGTTATTTTTATCTTAGCTCGCTATCCATGCATGGCATCCCCAGTCTCCTTTTCTTTTCATTAACTGAAGTTGTCTTTTTATCAAAAGTCATAGTATATCTTCAACTTCAAATTTTTTAATGAATATAAAATATATTTGCATTTAATAATAAATATAATTATTTCTCATTCCAAAATTATCTTAAATTTAAGGTTAAGTTAACTAATAAGATAATTATATCTATTTTCTTAGCTTTCATGTAATTTCATGCTTGCATTTCAAGACTAAATTTAGATTGCCATAACTCATGGTTAGTAATCTAAGATAATTCTAATTCCATGAAATTAATCATTACAAGGATAATTATTTATTTAATTAATATATATAAGTCATTAATTATTTCATATTGCAAGATAATCGTATTTACAATAATTCATATCTATATAGCAATTAAATATCTATTTTCCTAATTTATTCTCAAAAATAAAGACATTTTAATTAAAGGAATCTAATGTATATTTAAGATTAAATCTACATACAAATATAATCACATACAATATTTTTTTAATTTTGTACTAACATCTAAAACATGCTATGCATATGAGATTTTAAATCTACTATGTGTGTGTGTAAGGTCACTAGTAATTTTTTTGTCATCGTCCAATCATCCCATCTATCCCATCCTCTCCGATGATATTTTCCCTTGTCATGATATGAGGGTAGGATAAATCCTACATCCACATTTAAATAATTAGGTATTTAGTTTTATTCATCATAAATATCAACTAATGACGTAAAAATAACAAATATGTATCCTCAATGTACAAAATAATTAAAATATAGTTATCACATTATGTATACTAATAAAAAATGTCACTATCCCATTATAATATATGTCAAAAATCTAAAATTAAAGCAATAATAATAATATTTTAACCCTATTAATCCATGGATTAAAGGTTATAAATCATAGTGTGAGATCAAGATATAACATTAGTTTGATTTCTTGCACAAAGTTTCTTTCTTATACATAGATTATATTGTTTCATGCTAACAATTTCTTAAACATTTTTATTCTAAACTTTTGTTGTAACTTGACCTAGATTTACCTATACCTATGGGTATTTTAATAACAACACTAGTATCTATTGGCCATTTTTTGACCCACATACAAAGTTTTGACTAGATAATTATGTAGCAGGGTTCCTGTTGAGAGAGTAGTCCAATGGCTGAACAAGTAAGTAGAGTTCTAGATGGAATGAGTGGACCAAATATATCATATAGAGTGAAAATATTTTGAAAAAAATTAATATTTATTAAATTATATTTTGTGAAATTCTAAGGGATAGGTCTATAAAGCAAGGAAAAAGATTCTTAAGCATGCTTCATGGTGAAACCAAGAAATTCAAGGTCATGGAACAAGTCTACACAAGATCTAGGTTTTTGTAGTTCATTCATGCCTTCAAGGATCAAGAAACATTTCAACCATGATTTTAAAATATCTTATAGACCTTGGGAAAGCTAAGTACAAAAAAAAAATTTGGATAAGTTTTTACTTGAGAATTCTTTCAGCTTTCATTGGGCTAAATCTAAATTCTTTTGAACCTTTTATTTAATTAGGTGTTCATTCTCTCAGGCAAACTATTTTAGATCTTTATTTTGCTAAGTTAAAATCTTTTAGATCTTTTATTTGGCTAAGTGCTAATATTTCCTTTGAGATATTCAGTTTGGGTTTTTTGACTAAGTATCAAGAATTGTTTCAGACATTTTATCCAAAACAAAAATTTTGAAGGGTCATTTTTTAAGGAAAGTCCTAGACAAAAGTTTTAAAGGGTATTTTTTGGGGAAATTGGTCTAAAACAAAACCCTGAAGGGTCATTTCTTTGATAAATTACCCTAAACAAAAATCTTGAAGCTTCATTTTTCAAGCAAAGTGTAGAAAATAAAACTCTTAAAGGGTCATTTCTCTGATAAAATTATCTTGAGACAAAGTCTCGAAGGGTATTGATTTTAGGAAAGGGGCCAATTCAAAAGTCCCAAAGGGTCATTATTTTGGAAAAGTGTACAATACAAAAATCTCATTGACAATAAGTCCAAAGGAAATAACCTAAGGAATTTGTGTTCTAGTAGGGTAATGGTGACTTCATAAACATCAATTTTAGGCTACGATGAGTAGCTATTTAAATTCAAAAAGGTCTAGGATGGTCCTGAAAGTGTCAAATTCAAGCACAAAAAATGATTGTTAATTTTTAAATGTCTCAAAGATATTTGCATAAATGTCAAATTAAAGCTTAGTAATCATCCATTGGGGATCAAATATTAACAATCATGTGAACATCAAATATGTTCGTTTAGACATCAAATATAAGCACACAAACATTAAAGTGAGGCCTCGTGAAATAGATGTTTGATTTCAAATATTCAGATCAGTGATCCACATTTGATCATATATAATATCCAATGGTGAGTGGTGCTAATAGGTTAATGGGCCTAGGCAATGGTGTGCATTTAATCATGTATCCAAGATCAATGGTGAGCATAAGGTCAAAAAAGTTAGCAAATCCTGAGGGAAAATGCATACATGACAATTGGCACAAGCACATTTAGTTGGTAGAGGATTGATGATCAGTGTTTATTCATATGAGCATGATCTAATAGATTGATATTGGTCAATATTTCAATGATCCAAGTTAATTTTTGATAGCCAATAAATAAAGGACAAGCCGAGGACATTTTTGACAAAATTCAATGAGCCATTTTTCAATTGAGACAAGTAAATACAAAGAATCCAAGTTCGAAGGCAACCCAGGGTTGAACCAAGGTCACATTTCAAAGACCAAGCATTACCATTTGAGATCCATGGAGATAAGATAGGTATTTTTAGACCTATTTCAATCAAAGGTCCACATCTTATTTTCAAAATAAGATCAGGTATTGAGATGTAAGAAAACTAATATATGACATTAGTTTTTAGTCTATAGTGAATCTGTATTAAAGACATAGTGTAATAGAATATCTTATCTTCCAGAAGGGTCATTCCCTTGATAAGTAAATATTTATGGACACTTGAAATAGATTGAATAGTATTCTATTATTTCCAAGGCATGAAGAGTTGGTCCTCATCAGTAGATTAGGTAAAAATGGCATGAAATCCTAAGATGAAGAACTAGTGGTTGAATAAGGATCATGGAGTATTAAATTCTTTTATAAATCCTTTGAAATTGTGCCATATTGATAAAATCATGACTCAACATCTTTGAGAATTCTTATCCATCAAGAGCAATTGGACCTCATTCAATGTTTTCTATCTACTCAGTTCTTTCTCTCTCTCATCCCATTTTTCTATAAATACAAGCTTTTAAGCATTGAAAATTGCTTGGTATTCCCTCTCTTGGGCATGAGTAGACTCTACCCATATTTGATCTTCATAACCTCTTAAAATAAATAAAGGACTCTTTTTATATTTTATTATTCTGATATAGTGTGTCAATGTCAAATTGATTTGCATATGTGGTAGAAATTTCTACCTTGTCAAATCCTGAATCTCACCTAGCTACTAGTTTATCTTTTTGTGTAGGTCATGTTTAGTGTTTAATGTTATTTGACTAAATTTATAAAATGGATAAATTGAATGGTTATTGCCTTTAATCAGGTCTCTCCATCACTTCCCTCAAGTTTTTGATCATTTGGTGAACATCTGCATGAAATACTAATTCATAAACATCTATTTAGAGTTGCAGATCTGATCTCATTAGTGTTTTTTATAAGTTCAGATAGAGTGGATGAATAATCACATTATTGGTACATCACTCCTTTACATGTTTTCATGCATTATTACCCATTTCTCACTTCCTTTTCCTATTTATAATTTAGTTTAGGTGATATATCCATAAGGAATTTAGCATTCTCTATAGTTCTAACCCTATGATAGGTGACCCACAACCTAGTGTTAGTCCCACGTTGGACTAGATTTGAGCAAAGGACCTCAACAATCCCCTTCTTAGTTGGGGTGAAAATATAGAAAACCAATAGTTTTAGCATGCTCGATGGGACTTATTAGATATGGTCTTGGTTAAAATTTTAGTTATAGCAGTGTTCTTCATGAATAATTTGGTGATTTCAAGCTTAAGTTATTACTTTTAACAGTCTAGATAGTTTCCAAGTAAGTCTATTTCATTACACTATCCTTATGTTGTTTTCATGGATATGTATGAAGAAAATACCTATGTTATACCTCCTTATCATCCCTATGATGAATCATACCAGCCCTATCATGATCCATATGAGCCTTGTTATGAGCTTAATCAGCCTTACTAGGATTTTATTAAATCCATGATGAGCCTTATCAAGTTTAACATGATTATTATTATCAAGATCATGAATCTTACTTTCCATATGAACCATATCAGTCTCAAGACCATTTTCACCTTTTCCATATGGATATGATGTTGCACATGATTAGCCTTGTCTCCAAGAGAGAATGGATGAAATAGAGATCAAACTACTAGCATATGCAAGAAAAGTTTGTTCAAATTATCATTATGAGGAAGTGAATGGGTTCTTTCTAAATGTATCCAACAATCTAGAGGAGAGGAATGAGTTGTGTATTTTTGTATTGGAGAAGATGGAGGCTTGGGAAAGGCAAAAATATGAGTTGAACTAGTTTTATCAAGAACCCTCTTGTATTCATTACCAGTATTTTTGTGTTCCTTATTCTCGTGAAGTTCTTGACCAAGCCCAGTGTGTGCCAATGAAGATTCCTAGTTGGAGTTAAGAACTTATTAAATAATATATTCATATTCTAATTAAAGAGCCTATTAAAGAGGCTAAACCTTCATATAGTCCCCTTTATTCACCACTTACCCCTCAAGATCAAGTTTTCCATGAGGACAAAAAAGTTTCAAACCTTAACAAAGTAATGAACAAGTGGAAAGAGCAAAATGTATAATTTCTCAAAATTTTATTTTCCTTCATCTTCAAGATTCCCTAAATTGTTCCATTTCTCTCAATATCCCAAAATCTAATCTTGATCAACCTCCCATGATTCATACTCCTTCTCAATCAAATTAATTTCATCACCCTCCCACCATCTTCCTTCTTCAAGAGGAGCCTATTCTATGAGAAATAGAGGAAGAGGTTACAGTTGTAAATCAAGATCTTGAGGAAGAGAAGAGAATGCTTCAAGTGTATATGAAAAAGAGTTATTGATTGATACTTCACTTGAGGTACAAGTTGAAATTGATATTGTATCTGATATTTAAGAAGTTATCTCAGGTATGCAGGAAAAGGCTGATCTTGATATAGAAGAATTAAATGAAGAATTGGTACAAGTTGAAGTCATAAATAACATTGAGATATCTCCACTTGAGAAGGATCAAGATACCTTTCAGAATGATATTATTCATATTGATAAAATTAAAGATAAAAAAAGATGATTGGTAGTTATATCTTGATTCTCTATAAGAGATTGAAGAGCTTTGTAAAGATATGTTGCCCATTGGAGAGCATGTTATTGATAAGTTTGATCAGGAATCACCTATTCAAGATCATGATGTAGCTTGGGTTGACTATTCAAAGCGCTTTAGATAGCTTGATGAACTTGTATCATTTGGTAATAAGGTTGGATTCACTCAATAATAATGCATAGATGAGATGTCACTTGACAAGGTTATAGTTGACAAGCAGTATGAAAAGAATATTGATGTGCAAAATGAATTCATTTTTTTTTGTGCCTAATTTTTTATTGATGGCTCATTTTAGGATATGTTAAGATAAAAAATTGGAAAGAATACTACATCTTCAAAGGTCATGTTCAATAAATACCTTGCTTTACAACTTGTACCTTCCCATAGAATGAGTAAATTCATGTATTTCCCTTTTGATCCAGCTAGATCATGTTTTGTCATGCTTAATTAGATTAGTTTAATTGTATTTTTTCCTAGATAAGTGCTTTATTTGCACATTTTATTTATTAGGATGGTTTACCTACTTTATTTTGTTTCCTTCCCTATTTTGGTGGAGTTTATTGTCTTTGAAAATCAAGAGGTCTCTTGTAGTCATGATTCATGTAGAGAGTCTGGTGTTCAAGCATAACATACATGATGCCTAGCTAAGTTTCCAAATATTTTGGCCATTTTTTGGACCACATACAAAGTTTTGACTAGATAATCACGTAGCCAGTTTCCTATTAAGAGAGTGGTCCAATGGTTGAACAAGTAAGCAGAGTTCTAGATGGAATGAGTGGACCAAAGAGATCATGCAGAGTGAAAATAATTTAAGATTAATTGAAGTTTATTTTGTCAAATTCTAAAGGATATGTATATAGAGAAAATAAAAAGGTTCTTGAGTAGGCTTCATGGTGAAACTTGTTAAGCACGGGATATACTAAGAGAGGAGGGGGTGAATCAGTATATCATATATCTTATAAAACTTTCCCTTAACCAAATTCCACTTAATCAAACATTCAAGATATGCAATAAAACTCAAACAATAAACACCACATAAGATAGAGAGAGACACCAGATATAACATGGAAACCTAATGTAGGAAAAACCATAGAGAATAATCTCAAGTATATGAATGAGCACCAACCCAAATAATATTTTCAAGTACCAACTTGCAGGAGTACCAACCCCTTTGTTGAGCACCAACTGAGCAACTATTCATGAGCACCAACCCACATGAGCACCAACCCCTTTACTGAGCACCAACCCAACAACTATTCATGAGCACCAACCCATAGGAGCACCAACCCATAGGAGCACCAACCCCTTTACCGAGCACCAACCCAACAAAAAATTTTTGGCACCAATGCCTTTGTCAAGCACCAGCCCAGAAACTATTCGTGAGCACCAACCCATAAGAGCAGCAACCCCTTTGTGTATACCACACAACTATCTCTCAATGTTGCTATCTCAACAAATTATAGTTCATTACAACATCTCTTTCCTCTCTCTCACCTTTGCTCTTCTAAGCTAGATATAACAAATACAAATCATATTCATCTCTCACAATTGCTCTTGTAAGCTAGATATTACAAAATCAAATCAACCTTTATCTCTCATGTTACAAATATCTTCTCAATCCTTTAGTTATAGCTTTCCAAATGACCTTTGGCCTTCCCCCTTTGTGACCCTTCAATCCTCATGGAAAGTAGCACCAAAATTGTATGACCCTTCATATCCTTGCCTTTGAAAAGTCATGTGGTGACCCTTCATGAGCAAAAACGTCCTTCCCTCTTTTATCCTTATCTTGGTGACTTTTCGTATTCCTCAAAGTGTCCCTTCATGAGAAATTGTGCCCTTCCTCTTTTGTCTTCACTTGGTGACTCTTGGAATTCTTCATGGGAAAATGTGTCCCATCCTTCTTTTGTCTTTACCCCCTGGCTCTTTGACTTCTCCATGGGCCCTTCTTTTGTCTCATATGCAACCAAAAATATATTCATTAATATTAAATAAATATTAACTCACATTAGCCAAGATATATCTATTACAAACATAATTAAATGAAATGGGGCCTTTATCACCAATAATGCTAGACCTTTGACATCAATGACAATATTTCCAACAAAACCAAGTAATTCAAGGTCATGGAACAAGTCTACATAAGCATCGGGTTTTCATAGTTCATTCAAGCCTTCAAGGATCAAGAAACATTTTAAGCATGAGTTTATAAGAGCTTACAGACCTTGTAAAAGCTAAGTACAAAACCTTTTTTGGCTAAGTCTTTACTTGGGAATTCTTTCATCTTTCATTGGGCTAAAGCTAAATTCTTTCAAACTTTTTATTTAACTAAGTATTCATTATCTTGGGCAAATTGTTTCGGGTCTTTATTTTTTTAAGTTCAAATCTTTCAGATATTTTATTTGGATAAATGCTAATATTTCCTTCGAGAGATTTATTTAAGGTTTTTTAGCTAAGTATTGGGAATTATTTTAGACATTTTATCTGAAACAAAACTCCTGAAGGGTCATTTTTTAAGGAAAATCCTAGAAAAAAGTTCTAAAGGGTATATTTCAGGTAAAGTGGTCTAAAACAAAAGCCTGAAGGGTCATTTCTTCAATAAAGTTCCCTAAACAAAAATCTTGAAAGGTCATTTTTCAATCAAAGTGTTTGAAACAAAACTCCTAAATGGTTATTTCTTTAACAAAATTATCCGAAGATAAAGCCTTGAAGGCAATTTATTTTAGGAAAGAGGCCAATGCAAAAGTCTTGAGGAGTCATTTCTTTGATAAAGTGTCCAAATAAAAGTCCTAAAGGGTCATTCTTTTGAGAAAGTGTCTAATATAAAAAGCCTATAGATAATAAGTCTGAAGGAAATGACCCAGGTAATTTGTGTTCCAGTAGGGTGTGGTGGTTGTACAAACATCAATTCAAGGCTGTGGCGAGTAGCCATTGAATTCAAAAAGATCCAAGATAGTCTTGCAAGTGTCAAATTCAAGCACATAAAATGACCTTTGGTTTTCAAATATCTTGGAGATGTTCATAAATATCTTAAATTAAATCTCAGTAATCATCCATTAGGGATTAAAGATTAGCAGTTGCATGAACATCAAATATGTTTATACAAACCTCAAATATAAGCACATATATGTCAAAATGAGGCCTCATGAAATATCTTTTTGATTTCAAATATTCATATCAATGATCCATGTTTGATCATACATAAGATCCAATGGTGAGAAATGAATGATAGGTTAATGGGCCTAGACATATCAATGGCATGCATTCAATTTTGCATCCAAGATCAATGATGAACATAAGGTCAAAGAAGTCAATAAATCTTAAGGTTAAATGCATACATGACAAGTGGCACAAGTGCATTCAGTTGTCATAGAATCAATGATCAACATTCATCCAGATGAGCAGGATCTAATGGAGTGAGATTGGTCAATATGATAATGATCCAAGTCAATTTTTGATAGCCAATAAATAGAGTGAAATCCCAAGACATTTTTGATGGAAGTCAATGAGTCATTTTTTAGCCAAGACAATTAAATAAAAAGAATCCAAGTTTTAAGGAAAACTAAGGTTGAACCAAGGTTACATTTCAAAGACCAAGCATTACAATTTGAGCTCCATGGAGACAAGATAGGTCTTTTTAGACCTATTTCAGTCAAAGGTCCACATCTTGTTTTCAAAATAAGATCAAGTATAATAGAATCTATTATCTTCCAAAAGGGTCATTCCATTGAAAAGCAAGTATCTATGGCCACTTGAAATAAATTGAGTAGGACTCTGCCAGTTCCAATGCATGAAGAGTTGGTCCTCATCAATAGATCAGGTGAAAATGGCATGGTATCCCAAGATGAAGACTTGGAGGCTGAATAAGGATCATGGAGCATTAATTTTTTTTACAAAGCCTTTGAAAATTACCTTCTTAATAAGATCATTACTCAACATCCTTGAGAATGTTAATCCATCAAGAGAAATTGGACCTCATTCAATATTTTCTATCTACTCAGTTCCTTCTCTCTCTCATCCCTTTTTCTATAAATACAAGATTTTAAGCCTTAAAAATAGCTTGGTAATCCTTCTCTTAGGCATGACTATACTCTACCCAAATTTTATCTTTATAAGCTCTTGAGATAAATAAAGGACTCTTTTTAGATTTTATTATTCTGGTATAGTGTGTCAATGTCAGATTGATTTGTCTATGTGGTAGAAACTTCTCCCTTGTCAAATATTGAATCTCACCTAGCTACTAGTTTATCTTTTTATGTAGGTCCTATTTAGTGTTTAATGTCATTTTATTAAATTTAAAAAGTAGATATATTGAATGGATAGTGCCTTGAATCAGGCCTTTCCATCACTTCCCTCAGGTTTTTGATCATTTGGAGAACCTCTACATGAAATACTAATGCATAAATGGCAATTTAGAATTTCAAATCTGATCTCATTGGTGTTTTTTATAAGTTCAAATAGAGTGTATGAATAATCACATTACTCGAGCATCACCTCCTTTACATGTTTTTATGTCTTTTTACCCATTTCTCTCTCCCTTTTCCTAGTCATAATTTAGTTTAGGTGATAGATCCAAAATAAATCCAGCCTTCTTTGATGGTTTGACCTTATGATAGGTGACCCATAGCCTAGGGTTAGTCCCATGTTGGACTATATTTGAGCAAAGGACCTGAACAATCGCCTTCTTAGCTAGAGTGCAAATCTAGAACACCAACAGTACCTATTCTTAGTCTTTATGTATCTTGTGATTTTTACACCTCTTATTTTTTCAAGTTGTGACTTGCATGGTAAGACATTGGAAATCAAACAAGTCCTCTTTAAAGAATCCCATCATTTTTATTTTTTCCTATAGTTACACATCTTACTTTTGGTTTAGACATTGTTTCCCTTGCAATTCTTTGGTATCCTTTTATAGTCACTTTCTCCTTATTTTACTTTTTAAAAATGCTTCCCTTATGATTATTTTGTATCCCTTTATAATCACTTTCTGTTTATTTTACTTTTGTCCATTACTTACCTTCTAGTTATTTGGTATCCTTTTACAATCACTATCTCTTTATTTTAATTCTAGCCATTATTCCTTTATAATTCTTTGGTGTCTTTTTTCATTGTTATATATTTTAAGTTTTGACATCTTCTACTGTCTTTGGTATACTTTATACCTTTATATTATCTATGCCTCTTAGATTTCCAAGTTATGAGTTACATGATAATACCTTATAAATACAACCAAGCCATCCTCATAAACCCCAATCATTATTCACTTTGATATTGCTTATGCACCCAACCTTATCTAGGTGTCTTCTTATAAAGATAAGGCAATGGTTTATAGTAGTGTTTTGTCTCTTAGAGTCAAATATATTCTCTTGTGGTAAAACTTTTATATACTATGTACATGTTCTCATCAACATTTTATCCTTTATTTTGATGAAGTCTCAACATACCTATCATTTTATTTACCTTTATACATTTTTTTAATGATTAGGGAAACCCAATATTTTTATGCTCATTTCCATGATCTTAATATTTTTCACCATCTTTTTAGACTCATCAATTTTGGTTTCAATATTGCACTCTTTTCTAAGATGCAATTCCAAGAGTATCCAGGCATATTCATCTTTAGGTTCCCTCTTTAGTGTCTATGTTTATGCTTTATTTTGGTAGTAATTTTTATCACCCATAGTTGGTTTTATAAATCTATATGGAGAAAAAGAGAAATTTCTAAAAGATTCAAAATCCATATGTTAAACAAATAAAATGTTAAAAGGAAAAATATATCTTTAAAAATTAGATAGCACCAAAGGGCATGATATTATTCATGGCACACCCCCTATTCTATTTGAATCTTAAACTTCACAATTGGCCTCATGATAGAGTCTATGTCTATTTGGGTGTACTAAGCCAGTAGACTAAGGTAGGGGGTGTATAGGCTTAGTTTACTAAGGTAGGGGCTGTATATATATATATATATATATATATATATATATATATATATATATATATATATATATAATTTCTATCACCCCCTACTCTCACATGCAAGTACCCATAATTCATATTAGACTAATGACTCTTTAAAGGGTTATGAGGAGCATAAAACACATTTTTGGAAGGTAGGATCATTTTATTTTTCATCCATACTACCTTTCATATATATATATATATATATATATATATATATATATATATATATATATATATATATATATATATATATATATATATATATATATATTATTTCTATCACCCCCTACTCTCACATGCAAGTACCCATAATTCATATTAGACTAATGACTCTTTAAAGGGTTATGAGGATCATAAAACACATTTTTGGAAGGTAGGATCATTTTATTTTTCATCCATAATACCTTTCATGGGATGATATTTTTATTTCGCTAGTTAGCTTAAGCTTATGCTTGTTAGGTAGGGTTCTTTAGGGCCATTGATGTTGAAAACTCTTAGTCTTTCCAGCATGATTAGAGTGTAAATTTTCTAGTAAATACCATATTTTCACCTTGGTGATGAACTATTTTCCCTCCCTCCATTTATTCCCCCTTGACAGGTAAGTTTATTTATAAATGTCTCTCATCTTCTTTACTTCCTATTCTCCACCACTTTTAGACATGTTAGCATTGTGATAGCTTTAGCAGTTTCCATATTAGAATTAAAATTGCATCTTTGATTTGTTTTGATATGATCTTGGTGATTACCTTATATTTCTATGACTTATTTTAGTTATATTTGGGACCTTGAGATTTTTATTTGCCTTTTTACATGTCATTCAGTTCCATTTCTCCCTTTCATGTTTTCATATTTCATCTTTTTGTGGGTCATTTAGTAATATATTTTTTTTATTTATATTTTTAGGTTATTTATTATCCCTTACATGATGAATTTATGATTTTCCCTTATTATTATCTACTTCCTTGGATATTTTGGTTATAATTTAGCCTTATCAATCTCAGCTTGCTAATTTTTTTGGGTTTTACAATCATTTATGAGAGTTTTCATTTTCTTCCATTTATTGACTATCATGTGTACATGCACATTAATTTTATTCAAGTTTTAGCCTTGTATCTTTAAGGTTCCCAAATATAGTTAATGTGCCTACCACAATCAAGACTATGGTATTTGAATGCATCATTTATGTGAAAAGGTAAGTAAATATATGTATATGTTACATTTAGTTGTTCATTTATTTTTAGTTATATTTTTTTATTTCTGTGTATCTTTCCCCAAGCACCATCCCATGTTACAATATTGTGACATGTGATGCACTGTAGGTGGGGTATATTTATACACTTGATATTTTTCATATTTATCATTTTGATAATAGTTTCTCTTGAAAGGACTTGTCAGTGCATCAATCTCCATAATGCATGTCCTAAGGAGTGTACTAGGAATGGGATTGGGTCAAATTTTAGTACATTCTGATAGATTTCTACATACTATTATTTCATACCTTCATTACTATCACTCTTACCTCCTCTAATTCTCTTTACATCTTACATATTTCTTTATTATACATCTAGCTTTGTTATCCACCCTATATTATTATAGTATCATCCAATTCAATACTATCTATTTCATGCCTATTTATCCCTATACTATATTAGCCTAGCTGATATATTTTTAATTTTGTCCCTATATTTAGTATTATATCATCCTAGCTAATATAGTATTGAATCAATCAACATCCCATTCAATTGTGTTGGCTTGGTCGTTACCATTGGCTTAGATTTTATGGTTATTTTTAGGTTTGGATCCATATACATATGGATCATAATTATCATTCCCAACACATAGAACACTCATCTACTTTTTTTGTGATTGAATTTATACCCATAAGTAGAAAAATGATGATTTAGAGGCTAAATTCTTGTTCTTTGAGGTAAAGTCTTATTAAATGTCTTTGAATATTAGTATGAGAAGTCAAACCAAGTAAGTACACCTAGTCTTTGGATTCCCCAACTAAGAACATCTAGGTCCTATTTTTTCCATTTGAGGTCTTCATCCTAAAACATATCTTGAAAAGTGCCACTAGAGCCAAGGGGGAGATTGATGCACTAATGATTCAAACCAAAGGTATCTCTATCCTTATTCTATTTCAATTATTTACTTAGTAAATATATTTGTTTTTCTTAGTTTTTTATTAACATGTATATTTTTTCCTTGCTTATTTTCTCCTTATATCGAATAAGTTGGTATAACTATAAGGTACTTTGGCTTTCCATTTCCATCTTAGGTTGCATAAACCACTTATGGTTAACCATTTCACCATTTACCCTTTTGTTAATTTATTACTTATATCTATCTTTGATCAAGTTTTCCCTTGTTCATCATTTTCATGTATTTTTTTTCTTTATTATATCCTTGATACACCTTTATTATGATTTTTTTATCATTGATTCATCATAAGATCTAGTTAGAACCATACCCCATATCTTATGCATATGATTTCCCTATATTATATCTATGGTTACATTGATCACCATTTTATACCATCCAAGTATACACATGCTTTATATTGTTTTCCTTTTTTTTTTATCCTAGTCTATAGAGAGAAAGAGGATTTTTGTATTCATCATTTTAGCATGTGTATACAATAATCATTGTAAATTATATATATATATATATACACCTTGCATACCATGCAACATTTAAACCTATAATTAAATACTCATATTATGCTATATTTTTTGTACACAAAAAGATCAATCGATATGCTAATGCCATATTCTAACCTTGAGATGTCACTAATACAATGTCATCCTCAACACCTAAAATTCATTTAGAGCCATAAAAATGCATATTCCATGTCTTTTTTACATTATAACACATAAAAACTCATCTCAAAAATTGTCATTCATAGGATTATGGTCTAATAAGTGAACTACAATGAGTTTATTGGTAATGACATGACCTTTTTTATAATATTTTGTTTATAAACTTAATATCAAACTCCATAAGTTACATGAACCCTTTAGTTATGTTTTCATATAAATAAGGATTAGACATTATATATCTCAAATGATCAATCTTGGAAATAACATAAGTCTCATTATTAGGCATGTAATTTATAAGTTTTTGTGTTGAAAATATAGCAATTAACCATAACTTTTCCACTAAGTTTTATTAATTTGCATATTCAACCAGTGTAAGACTAGTGTAATAAATATATATTTCTCTTGGTTCATCATCATATTATGCTAAATTTTTACCTAAGGCATGCTCAATGCTATATATGTTTAGTAACAATAGTCTATTAAGTATAAATTATATCATAACTAGAGGATAAGATAGATATTCTTATATTTTATCCAAAAAAATGACATTGTTCATCCCATTAAAACTTCGTGCCTTTGCATAGTAATCTAAAAAATAGTTGAATTTTATTGGCTAACTAAGATATAACCATTAAATCGATTGGATTTTCTATGTAAACTTCTCAATTATTTTAGTCTCATGGGCTACGACATATAAACTATGGCTTTTAATTTCTCAAGATCATCTAAACATTTAAATAACTCTAGGATAAATATTTTTGAATTAGTATTATCAAGTTTATATCATAATCCTTATGCACTTGGATTATAATTTTAGCATGATCAAGAAGAAGATTGGAAGCTTGAGGAGGGATGTGAAATTAAGAGGAAGGAAGAGGGATATAAGCATTGTATATCCTCCCCCATTAGGTTGTTACAACATCTACCTCATTGAAAATCATAAAACAATCACCACTATAAGGATTATCACTAAGAATATGGAAATAAAATTAATCGATGGAAAGGGTATCAACACATAAATTGTTATTTTCACATCTAACCCTATCATGATTTAATCTACAAGCTAATGTTATATGATAAATTTAAAAAAATAACCATAGAAACATTGATAAACATTAGTCTAATAACCATATCATCAATCTAAAAAGAATTTAAACTATATATATATATATATATATATATATATATATATATATATATATATATATATACATACACACATATACACACATATGTAAATGTGTGTGTGTGTGTGTATGTTTACATACATAAATACATATGTATATATGTATGTATGTATGTATGTATATGTGTGTGTGTGTGTGTGTGTGTGTGTGTGTGTGTGTGTGTGTGTGTGTGTGTGTGTGTGTGTGTGTGTGTGTGTGTGTGTGTGTGTACACACACACACACAATAACACTTTGTATATTCCAATTAATAAATAAATGTAATATATAAATTTAATCTACCCATGAGAAAAGGGAAGAAATAAAATCCTATCCATAAGTGACTAAGGGAAAGAGGGCCAAAGGATAGCAAAGGAAACATGGTCTAATAAAAAATAATCCTAATGATAAGGCATAAAAAATGAGAGGGTTTGATTAAAACCGTGAAATAATCAAGACTAAGAACATTAGGTGCTAAGGGGTGAATGGTATGAATCCCTAGGTTGGATGATCAATAGGATTGGGTTCACAAAAAAAATAACAATTTCATCACAATGGTAAGTAAACTATGAAAATCATGCTATAACTAAGGCATATCTAATATAATATAGCCAATAACATTCAAACCTAACCTAGTGCCTAAATTAGTAATTGAAAGTACCAAGAAAAAATTGAACAAGTAATAATAATAAAAAAATATAAATATGGAGAAAGAAAACTTAAATGAACACACTTGGTGACTGTAACTAAATTTTAAGACTAGAAGTAGGCTTCTAAGATTGGTAGAAGGAAAATATTGAAATGTAACTACAATCTAGAAAAGGGAAAATTTGGAAAATTATTGAATTTGACATGGTATGGAATTAGTTTCCAATTATAACCCTATGTTGGCAATACTAGACTAGGCATACGATATTAAAATTTACATATTTTTCAAGTTCTATAACTTTCTCAATTAATTTGAAAGAGATAGATAATATATAGGCTTAGTTTTTGAAAATTGATGGGTATAATTTTCTTCTTCTTTTATTTTGACCTATTTATCCATGATGTCTCAAGAGAAATAGAAATATGCAAGTTAGTTGGATTGGGAAACCTTTTGATAAATTGTAATTATGTGTCCTACATGCTTAGAATCAAATATCAATGAAATTCTAGTGCTTGTGAGTGAATCCTAACCCAAGATGAGAGGTAAGACTTGAATTTATCTCTGTAGATAATCAAGTGTAACTATATGTACTTTTCTAGTCCTTATTTTGGTACAAGTATGCAAAAATATGGATCATTTGAATCACTTGAATTTTTGAAGAGTATAATTATATTATTGATAATGCACCTAAGACTTTTACAATTCCTTGATACTTGTTTATTTTTATTTAAATTACCCTAGGATGATTCATGTATAGAAATATAAATTTTAAAATTAATATCCTATTGGCACACAAGCTGACACAAGAAAATATGGAACCCTAAAATCATTTGTTTATGCATTGATAAAAGGAGAAATAGGGCCCAAAAATACAAAAGTATCACAATCAACGAATCACCCATTGTTATCCAAATGCAAAAACGTTAAGGGAAAGATGTGATGAGCCCTCCATACATAGATAAACATAAAAGAGAGATAAGCATAACAAGAATAAAATAATGGGACCACATAGAAGAAATGAGAGGTAAAAACACACAAAAATTGCACCAATAAGTACCTAATTTGAACCAATTATCCATATGTGTAAAACCACACTAAAATTATTACAATAATAAGCCTTGTACCAAAATTACGTTTCCACACTTTCTTTGATGTGCTTTAATAATTTAGTTGATCCCATCATTGACCCATATTTCTCTATTTGTCCTACTCATGAAAACTAAATCCATAAGATACAATCAAGGACTTCCAAACACCACATCAGAGGAATAAAATGTAATTACATCTAATTATATCCCATCAACATATTATGGGTTAATACCATATTTGGATATACATTAATTAGTCACTTAAAATTATGCACACATTTTTACCCAACCCAATGCATATATATGAGGATGATATTATGTTTTGTAAACCAATATTCTTAAAAATTTCATCTAAAATAAAATTACAATATGAGTTAATATGAGATAATATCAAGAAGTATATTTATCTTGGTTTTCTTAATTTGGATCTTGATTTGGAATAGCTTGTTCATTTCTTCTCTCTCTTCTTCCTTGATAATTACATTGGTAGTGATGCAACCAAACATGTCATCAACATTTGAACTATCCTTTATCTCCATCTTTGATTACTCTTTCAAGTATGCCATGGGATTCTTGGAGATTTTCTTGGTCAATGGAATTTATCTTATCTTTCCACTTACCCTTGTTGTAGCCTTTATAATAATGAATTATAAATTTGTCAGACTGATTTGTGGACTAATTTTTTTTTTAGGATTCTCCCTCTGCTTACTTATTTTCTTCCTCAATATAGTAAGCCTACACAAATGCTTCATAAATTTCCTTTGGCTTACTTGAGATGACCCATCTCGTTAGACATGTATTGAAACCTCTCGTGTATTTTGTCAAGTTTATTTCATATTCAAAGTCCAAACCCATCAACATACATTTTATATATAATTTAATGGTATAATTATGTACGCTTTGAACACTTCCTTGCCCAAAATAATATCACTTAATTTTATAATCTATTTTACTTCAAATAGGATAAAAATTATTATGCAAAAAAATAATTGAATTTATCCCACCTAGTTATAACTATATTCTACTTCTTTTCAAAATAATTTAGATAAATCTCCCACCAAATTAGATCATGCCCTTCCATTTTGATATGTTTAAAATAAAATAAAAAATTATCCCACCAACATGATTAATATGGCTCCATGTTTTCCAATTATTTCTTTAAAAATTCAACATCTACTCTCCCTTCGAAAGATATAATCTCAAATTTGGTTTCAACATCAAAAGGAGTATTACTAAATGATTTTACATTAGCTTTACCATTTGTTTTGGAATCTACTTATGTTCACCCAAGAACTCTTCTTCTCCTTTTCCAAACTTCTTGGCTATAGCATAAACCACCATGTCCATAAATTCTTGGTTCCCTAAAATGACCTCCTATTTCTTGATGAGAGTATCTTGAGAAATCACTAGACTTTCCATGCATGAATCTAAGGAAATAACACTCTTAACAATATTTTCTTCACCTTATTTTTCCATTTATTTCACATTTTGATTGCACCCTCTTGTTAAAATAGTAGGATTACAAGGAAGAAACTCTTTTTATTTCAATATTATAAATTTCATACAAATCAATCACAAAATTTCCACAATATCCAAGATTAACATTACTTTGATACAAAAATGATCTGTAATTTCCTAAGTACAGTTTCTTGATATAATTTAAAATACAACAATATGTTGCCTTATATTATGCTCCAAATTGATATTTTTAAATAATTTTGTGACATAAAATTAGTATCTAATTATCTATGCTCAACTATGTAGGTTTGTCCACTCTTCTTAAGAACATTGAGATTCTTAGCTTTGTGTCATCTTATACCATGCACAAAGACTTTTGGTACCCTCATGCACTAGTATAATACCTTGTGGACTACCATACAACTATCTCTTGATATATAACTTTTCCTAAACTCAGTGACATGTGCATAACCTCACAACATCCTTGGACTTTGGTGCACTACTTAATATATTACCATGCATTTTATCCTACTTCACAATATACCATACATAATCAGTTATACACAGTATCTCCAAACTCAAAAACCATGTGTTGGCTTCTCATTATTACAAAACATGCCAAGTGGCACTTTCCATGTTCATGTCATGACATATAACCTATCAACATACCATGACACTAACATTCCAACTACCAAATTTGCATCAAAATAAATCATTGCTACAGTAGATCATGAACATGTCATTTTTTATTTTTTAATTGCCTTCTTGTAATTATGTATATATCATAACTACCTAGCCCTTAAGGGATCATATATGCATATTAATAGTAGAGTGTTATCATATCTTGAGTATCTATAATTTACTCATATTTTACATTTTCCTTCAATCCATTTAAACCAGAAGGAATTGGAATTTATCCTATGATCATGAGAGACTACATTCCCACCCTTTTTGAATAATGTGTGCATCTTTACTTTTCCCTATCCTTTTACATTATACAAAGATTTCATCACTCTAAAAATACTTTTTCAATATAATGTGTTTTCATTTACTATTATACTAGTTTTATTTTATATATTATATAACCTATAGATTGTTATCGAATACTACATGTGTTGATACTCATAAATTCACCATACACTCCACTCATTACGTAAGTGTAATAGTTGGGAAGTTCCACCACCTGGTGTAAAACACTGGAAAATCCCTTAGGATTGAGAGGTTAGATCCTCCTACTCTATAATTATTCTAATGTTTGTTTGGGGTGAAAAGGGAGAATAATAATACAAAAAAATTGTTACAAATTTAAAATTAATCATTCCATAATAAATTGAAAATAGTAAAATAGCACATGTGCATAAAATAGGGGCATAAATGAGCCAAAATATATATATAATCTTGAACTATTACACAGTTGCATATAAATTTATTAGAAATGAACATAAAAATGAATAGATAACAATTATTGAGGCAAACATATTCACAATGAAAATCTAAAGAAAAAAATGGAAGATCCATGGGATGAAAGGATAGCCCCATCATAAAAAGACTTTATTAATACAAAAATTAATAATAATAGGAGTAAAAGGGCTTTATTTTTTACATTAGCATGCCTAAACATTTCAACCAACATCAAAGAACTACGTGTTAATTACAGCAAAATATTATTCCTTTGGTCTCTCCAGTCATATTTTATGTTTTTTTCCTACAAAATTATTCCCTTGGTTTTAAAATATGGGTGGAAGAAACCAAAACAAATAATTTTAACTTTTTCCACATTTATATTCATGGGAGTTTAAAAAGCTTTAAATAAAATAATCTTGGCCTTTTTAGCTTAGTTATTACCATAGCTTTTCATATTTCAAAAGCTTAAAATATTTTAAATAAATGTGTCCCCTTATGTTTAAATAAAATTGAATACCTATATCCTTCTTAACCATGCATAGCCTTAAGTTATTTTTGATATAAAATCTTATGGTCACCTTGGCTTATGCATAGGTTTAATTCCTTTTTAATTAGAAGATGGACTAGGTGTAGGTTTAATTCCCACACATGTATGATAAATGGATATTAATGTAGGGATACTTTAAGGCAATTGGCATTATTATTAAATACCTTCACCATGTTTTACCTTAATTTGGTTTTTTAAATCTTAATAGGATAAAAACTAGTAGAATAATTTAGATAGATATATATGGCATTCAAGCATACATATGAATGTAAAATACATAGATTTATGGCAATGATTTAACAAGTAGAAAATGCTAAATATATTAAGTAAAACTAAGGGATGAATAATTAACTTTTATAGGTTAATATCTTACTATGATTGTATTGTGGAAGTGGAAATAAATATAAATCAAGCATGTGGTTCATTTAGTTCAAGAACTGAGTCTCTATCTACATAGGATCAATTCCACCAGATTAGGTCAATATTAACCATCAATACTGACATACATTATTTAGTAATGACATATGTATAAATTATGAGCTGCAACCACATGATCACCTATACTTATTTTGTTATGCTCTGTATTTATGATCCCTAACCCTAATGATATGAGTAGCTCAAAAAATTAGTCTCATTTACCTTACAGCCCTAGGTTTGTTTGTGAGGAATATAAACCTAAAAAAATATGAAAGTGTAATGGGTTGATCTAACACCAATTGCTCTCATTTTATGATTTATTATTTCCTACATATCCCATACTCTTAAGGATGGAAATCAAGCCATGCATAGTTCTCTCACCTAGTGTGATTGTGAAATTATGCTCTTTTGTTATATGTATGTAGCTAATGATTTGGATTTTTATAACTGAAAATACTTACATTGAATTGGATTTAGTGTGATTAATACTTGGCTTGTGACTACTCTTAATGATAGGTTTTCAGTTTGGGAAGAATAAGGTATATTTTCTTAATGTGAAATAGTGTATAGATGTGTTCTAGATAATTCATAAGTCCCTTTTCAATGAGAACTTGATTTGTTTATATACCAGTCCAATTGGGTGATTTATCATGCCACCAACAATTTAGGAAAATGGGTTGACCCTAAGGAAATGTTTGATTTCAAAAAGCAATTATTTTTTGGAGAGGGTTGGTTACAATCAGATTGGGTTAATATCAATTTGTCAACTAACAAAACTAATCTATGTACAGGTGGACTAAACTGAAGGTCTAGAGATGTTTGTGTAGGATATTTAATATGTTTCAAATAGATATTGAGGTCCATGTATTTTCATAATAGTATAACAGAAATGGCATCTCATAATATAGTATATAAGTATAAGAGAATGGCAAATTAGGACCATGCTTGTGCACTCAATTCATGTGGTAAATGTGTATCAATCTCGTCATTATCAATTACTTAATACCATATTTTAGTATCTATAAATCCCCCTATTTTCTTATAGTAATGGAATTTATATATTAAAAGGAAAAAATATACCTAAGTGTATATGATACACATTTTATTGGTTTGAAGCTCCAATTATACAAGTTACTTAATAACAAAACCTATAATCATGTGTAGTCAATGTCCAAATTTTGAAAATTTTAATCTAAAAATTGAATTTTAAATTTTTTTAAAAAGTAAAGGAAAGAGTACACATGTATGTTTTTGAAATCTATGTTTTCCTTATAACTTGTTGGATATTATGATTCCTTGTTGAATAATTGGAGAAAAGTATGCTTCCTTGTTGAGGCACATAGAGAATTGGGGTGATTGTGCCCAAAATAGATGTAAGTATACAATCCCTTGGGTTGGGAAAACAACATGACCCAACCCTCCTGAATGTGGGGATAAGTACATAATGTACTAACCTAAATAACTAAGCAGGTAATAAATAAGGAAATGTATGATGGGTTCACTTCAAAAAATTGAATCAACCATTACATATGGCTTATAGATTCAATTGTATAGTTTCACTCAAGTTCACTCCTTGCTAAAAAAAATCATGATCAAAAGGGAATGAATAATATGCATGCCATCATCATGAATGCAGGATTGATTGTATAACTTTTTTGAATTTCTCTTAATTTATGAAAAATACATGATTTAATAGAATGAATAGTGTTTGTGCCTTTATCATGATTGGATATCTGATAATTTTGAAGTGGAATGAAAACCATTTACCATTCAACTATAAACTATGTTATTGTGTGTGTCTATGAAATGATAGCATGCCCCCTGAATATGTGATAAGTTATACATAATTATATGCATATATATGTTGAATTTGAGAATATATATCTCAAATGTATGTGTGTGAGGAAACCTATAATTTGTATTCCTATAAACTATGTGCATATGCACCTAAATGTGTATGAATTTATGCTCAAGTCTCTATAAATTGAGTGCATATGCATGGCATATGTCTACATAATATATATTTATGTACCAATATCTATCATGTAACTGAACCATCTAATAGTTGAACCATTATGAATCTCTAAAAAATTTACTTTGATATTATTTATATTTGTGAGGGATTATGTATCTATGATAATCCCATTGTAATGTTCCCATTTTGAGATGAGGGATGTGTCATTTAAGTCACTCATCTCAAAAGAAGAGTTAATTATATCATGTCATGTATAAATATAGCATCATGTATAATCATGTGGATATTATGTCATCATAGTCATGTATATATCAAAGAAGGCATGTAAATAACATATCTAATGCATGTCATATAATTTACATGTTTAGAAATGTGTATCAATGAAGTATGCAATATTAGGATCATTGAATAATCTACCTAATAAAATCATGTGATATAGATCACGGCACCACTCAATTTCAATAAGTTCAAAAATTAATGAATGCTTAAGTTTTAGTGTTACACATAAGGCCAAGGGACATATACAAGGGACATGAATATTTCTCAAAAAATAAGGTCAAGGACCACACGCAAGGGGTGTAAAGATGTTGCAAATAAGAGACATCAAGGATGTCTCATCAAATATAGCCAAGGGCCACATATAAGGGATATAAATATGTTTTAATCAAGGCCAAAGGGACATACAAAATAGACAATCATAAATTACCCTATCATATAAGAGAGTAACAGCATCAATAGAGCATATAACAAGTAAGGACTAGCCTACACCATTCATATGTATCAATGACACATCATAGTATAATAGCATATCCATGTAGCACCATGTAAGATATGAGTAACTAGAAAGACATGTGTAAGAAATGTAGGTATATCAACATGGTATAATTTCATAGAAATATATAGCATGTAATAGTGAAACTTGTGAAATAAGATCCCCAGTATTGACATGGCCACTGAGTAAAAGAAATTCCAACATTTACATGTTCATGTGTAACCTATATGTCTTGCATCACACTCATATACCATGAAATACATGTGTGTATGTAAATAATATGTTATCCACCAAACATGTGATAAACAACCTATGTAAATAGTGTAATATGTTAATCATTTGATGTTTAGGTCCTGATTTTTATTTTTTTAATATTTGAATATTTTTGTATTTTTTTATTTTTTTGTAATTTTGAAATATTTAAAGTTTGGAAAAGCTAACTGATGACCTCCTAAATGGGAGGATCATGTATAGTTATTATATCTAATAGTTTAATGATCTTCTATTTTGAATGAATGGTACCAGTTATCGGTGTGTCAGAATTAGATAAAAAGTCACATGTTGTGCCATAACTATCATGATCCCTACTCATAGAATTTGGTGTATGATGGATAGGTATATATTCAAAATGACTCTATGGGGTTTGTTTTATAGTAGGATAATGTCTCACTACATGTGTTTTCTATGGAACATGTTCACCTTTCTACAGTCTAACTGATTATGTGTTATATGGATGATGGACTTTGTGAGCCCTATATAACTCTCTGATGTAATCATTGTTGAATAGTTGGGTGTCTAGTAGACCCAACTTCTTTCCTCTGAATAGGGTGTATGGAAATATCTTGCATAAATGTAACAACCATATTTGTATAATAATATAAAATAGGTGACTATTTATCTCTGTAAAATGATCTTAACTAGGTGTAACAACAAATTATAGTGGTGGTGGGGGTGGAGGAAGATATACCACTAGTTATAAAGGGTACTCATACCGTATATATATAACTATGACTACTTTATTATAATGTATGTACTTAATACATAGTTGTATTATATATGGTAATACATGAATTTTTTACATTTAAGGGTGTGCTAACAACATGTCAAAAGCATTGTTAATTTTTAGAACTAATAATGGTGTGGCTAGTATGGTCAAGGCCACATGAAGAGGTAGTACCATATGCCCCAAAGTATTTCATTTTTATCCATATATTTCATTAATTACTCATCATGTATCTTGTAAATCTTGTTTTCTATACCAAAGGAGTGAATAATTGTCATCATACACATGTTCTCACTTGACCCATTGTTGATCATGACATTGTGTATGGGTTGTTCATTGATATAGGCTCGTATGAAGAGTGCGTAAAATTTTGAATCATCAACAACAATATCATTATCATCAAATGTGATCATAATACATTATGGTGAAGTGTCAATAAGTGTACCAGTAATTACATATATTGGCTGATCATTGTCATAGGTGGAGGATGCATTTTGTATGCATGTTGTACTTCTAAAGTATCCTTAGTCTTTGTTATCTCATGTTTAGGAAATGGATCATTAAATATATTCAACTTATGATTTTTTTGTGTTTCCATTTAGATTCCTCTATAGGGGTGCCTAAGTCAATATTATTGTCAATAATAAGCTCATGTATCTTATGTATCAATTTGAAGCATTTTTTCGTATAATATCCCACAATGTGATGATAGTCATAATATACATTGGCATTTTAGTTACATTATGTAGGCATGTTTGTATCAAGATCTTGTGGAGGAATAAGTGTGATAAATTTTCATTCAATTAACTTCTTTAGTAGTACCTGAGGAGGTGATGGTAATATTAAAAATTAGTTTTGTCATGGAGTTTTCAATTGTAGTTAGTTTTTAGGTTGTGATTATTCACTACCAATAATCTTTGCCTCGTTCTTGTTATCAATCGGTTTGACCTTGTAGTTTGGTTTCTTTGAATTTTTTTTTGTTGAATTAGTTGTAGGAGTATATGTACACTTGAGTTTTTCCAAATTTGTAAACTTAACTTATTTGTCCCTTATTATATGGCATAGCTCATTGAAGGATTTGAATCTCTTGAATATAATTGACTTGTGGAGGGCAAGTAGGCTTTACTTGAATATGTATTGTAGATCATTTATAGTGACAACATTGGTCATATTGGCTAGCATAGTCTTGTACCAAATTATATAGTCACTAATTGGCTCATTGGACCCATGTTTGAGTTTAGCAATTTGCGTATAAGATATCTTCTCATCAATGTTGATGGAAAAATGTATTAAAATTTTACTTTCCAAAGGGTTGGATGTTATTACTAATCTGAAATAATATCATATATTCATCACAATGCATTATCCTTTAAGATTTTTTAAAATAACTTGGTCTATAATTTGTCATTATATGCATAATCCAAGCATGTTAAGTGGAATGAACTAAGGTCTTGCTTTGGGTCACATTTACCTTCATATAGTGGAATCTTGGGAGATACAAATAATATTGGTAAAGGATAAGTTTTTATCTCAAGGGATAATTAGTTATAAATCAAGGCATGTGAATCCATGGAATGAGTTGATCTAGATGCACCTTTCTCTAGATGCAACACCTTAGCTTGTAAATTTATAACAGTATAATCAAGGGAATGTGCATTAGGTGAGGTTAATGATGGAACATGCATAGTAATCATCAGAGGCATAAAGTTTTTATGTATAGAAATAGGTATGGAAATAAATTAGAGGCCTCATATTACCCTAAACCTTGGGTGGATGTCACATATGTCACTGGAGGTGTAGACATAAGATTGGGGAATATAGTATAGGTTTGGATAACTTAAGTGGAAGAACTAACTCAAAAGAATTGGTTGATAATAGTAAATGACTCTTATTGTGCCTGAGATGTATCAATCTTAGCTTCATGTGAGAGCTTGGATGTTAGGATGAATTGGATGATTTTAACCGTGTCTTTATGATATTGATGGAGTCCTTAGCAAAAATTGGATAAGGCTTTAACTTGGTTAGGATATACCCCATAAAGTTAATTGGGATCAATTCTATCTACACCTTGATAATTATCTTTATTATCATGTTATAATGGAGGCATGTCAATATAATCATCCTCTTGTACATATACATGAATGATTGAATCATAAAAATAATAAGAAACATTCATTGTATCCATTTTGGATGAAGTTAAAGGAACCTAGTTATGCTCTATGTGGATCCCACATAATATGTTATTATGTCCTAGAGGAACAAGGTAATTAACCTTATTGGATGGCATATAATGGTGTAGACACTCAAAAACTGCACCTTGTCTAGTTGTCAATGTCAAACCACCATCAACCCACTTTCAATCCTCTGATTAGCTAATCATCTAGCTAAATCATTTTAGACCTTTACCATTGGCTTAAATTTTTAATCCATCTATCCACTTTTGACCCATTTTTCATCTAGGCCCTCGACCACCACCGGTCAGCCTGATCAGTGATGGTTACCCTGATGGACACCGATCAAGACTACAATCTTGCTTTAAAGCAACTTCCAGCTTTGTGAAAGACAAGCATTGCACAAATTAGTAACTTTCTTGTGTGAAGTGAATCATCTTTAAAACATTCTTAATTAGCATCTTTTTCCCTTACCTAATTAGTAACTTCCTCCATCCCAATTAGCAACATCATCCTACAAAAAGAGTAGAGGAAGAAGTGAAATGGATCCACAAATGAATTCATGTCCAGGATATTACAGTTTCTTATGTAGGTATTCAGCATCCCTTCAGTAATTAATAAGTAGCACTAGAGACCTAAACCTCTATTTGCATCACTTTTGAAGGCTGAAGTACCATCACTCTCTAAATTGCCTCAGCCCTCCACCACTAAGTTATAGGTATCGTGTGTTTGTTGTCATTGATTCATCTTATTTTTTAACCTCCCTACCCCAACCAAACCCCTTGATATCTTATTATCTCTCCTACAGACCCATATCAAAACCCCCACCTACTTATTCATCATTCTATAACTCTAGTTAAATAGCCTCCTAAAACACCTAGGCAACCACCAACGATTAGCCCAACCACCGATGGTTACCTCAATCGTCATTGGTTACCAAACTATCACTAGTTACACCAACCACAATTATTTAACTTGACCGTCACCAGTAACTATGGCACAAAAATATAGCAAGTTATTTTGAGCCTCTTACCCTCAACCAAACCCATTTTTCTCTATTTTCTACCTAATAACAGTAACCTTTTTGATTTTTTGGACTAGGCCCCATCTATTTTAGCGTAAGTAATGACCCACTTTTGTTATTTTTGGTTTTTTAATTTAAACAAGCATTTATGTTCTCTTTATTGCATGTATTTACTTTCATATCATTAAACACAAGTATCCTTTCTTTTCATTTTTATCAGCTTAATTGTTATAATAGTGGATTGACATCCTCCTAGTAATCACTATGCTTCTTGGATCTAGCTCATGCTAGGCAATCCACCCAACCATCCATCTAACAAATCCCCTTTCTAATGTCTATCTTATTTATAAGTTATTCCTTCATATTCAAAGAGGAGTTCCCACTATCATTGGATTCACGTGCGCACTTTACCAGGTATTTTTCTACACACCCTATTACTAATTTCCTTGCTTTACTTCCAAAACTAAGAAATGAGTAAAATTAACTGAAACATTTTGGCATGCCTGGTGGGACCCAGTTCCCTTTTCTTCCTTATTATTTGTTCATCAAATGAAATCTAAAAATTTCTTTTTATGCTTAAAATTAACCTTTTGCATACATTGATTGCATGTTTGTCTTAGTTCATCTAGTAACTTATAGGGTAAAGTAATTAATTGTAGCTTTCACACTTTTTATCACACACTAAATTGAACCACAAAACAATTAACACATCAAAACATACCAAAGTGAAGTCCGGACTAGAATTTCATCACCTAGTAGCAACCTTACCCCTTTTTGACTGTCCTACTTAGATTTCACCACCAAGAGGAGAACCAACACAGCTCTCTAGTTGAGTATAAACTTTGAACTCGGTATATTTTGGCTAAGCATCTGACACTCTTACCACTATGGGATCGTGAAGTTAGGGGTAGGCCCCAATACCAAGTCATGTATCGAAGTTCAACATAAATTTTCCTCTTGAACACCTAAACAACCTGAAACCAACCTTAGATTGCCTCTTTAGTACCTAATCTACAAGCCAAATTCCCTCTTCACACTTTTTAATGCATAAGCCAAAAGCGATCTAAAAAGAATTCTAGGATTTAACACACTTTTAGTGTATGCATTATTTTCCTTGAATTATTTTCTTTTTGTTTCTCTTTGTTTGAGGTGTGAGTTTCATCATATTTCCTATCTTCTCATATGGTCTTAACTAGACAGCAACTGAGAAACCAGATTGATCAATTACCACCTTCATCTTCCTCCTCCATGGAATACAATTCTAATGATGAGGGTTTAGCTCATCCTTCTCCCCCTCTCACTGGAATCTCAATTTTTTTTGAAGGTGATGTAGACTTCACTGCCTTCCTTGACAAAAATTTGATTGCTCTTCAATACTACCTTAACAACTTACCCAATAGTACCTCTATTGCTTTAGTTCCTTCTACGGATCCTCCTTATGGTATGCCTCCCCACCTTATGGTGGGTACCACCTCAACCCAATCCTTGTTGACCTAAGCCTCCTTTTCTTCCAACATCCCATCTACTACCACTACCCAAACCCAATCCAACATTCTAATCTCCAACCAAACACCTCCTATTATACCCCACACTTCACATATAGGTTTAACTTTACCTCTAGTTACCTATGTTCCACCTACCATGGGATCATCTTCTTCCCCTATTTCCACCCTTCCCCTTGTCTCAACTAACCCATCAACTTCTACCCCATTTTAGAACTTGGTGCTCTCTATACCTCAAACACTTCCACCCATTAGCACTAGAGTCACCACTCAACCTCAACTTACCCAACCTAAACCCACCACCTCAACCATACCTTTAACTCAACCCACCTCTATTCCTCAACAAGTGCCCATGAAAACCTATCAATATGTCTCTAATCCACAAGGGTACATAGCACCTTTCACCCAACCATTTGTGTCAATTAACCCCTATGTGACACCATCTCAACCTGTTGTGACCACTTACCAATATGTGGCTTCTTCAGCACCTTCTATCACTTATCCAAACATAACTACCACCCAACCTCAATAGAATGTGCCCCTTAATTATGCATCTTCCCAACCCCAACTAGACTTGATCAAGATGTTAATCCATAAAATGACCAATTTGGAGTCATCTATCTCTGGATATCATAACCTTTTATCCTATGAACAAATTTGTAATGAACCCATTCATCCATCTGTCCTTATCCATGTTTATCCTCCTCAATGAGAATTTCCAAAGTTTTCTAAATTCCAAGGAAAGGAGGACCCCCAACAACATTTGAGAGCCTTTTGTCATTCTTGTTATTTGATCACATATGATGATGTTATCCTTATTCAAACTTTACCCATGTCCTTATCTAGACCTACCCTTGATTGGTATAGTGCTCTTACCTAGCACTCCATCTTTTGCTTCTCTCAGTTGGCCCAAATCTTCTTAGAACACTTTTCTATGAACATATCTAAAAAGGTTTCTATCACTAATCTCTATTCCATAAATCAATTTGATGATGAGTCAATTGTTGATTTTGTTGCTAGATGGACAAGTCTTATCAACCAACCTGAATTGATTGAGGTCTTATCCTAAAGTTGTGCCAAACATATCACCCCCACTCTTCCAGTTCAAACTTTTAGAACTTTTAATGAGGCATTCACCATGGCACATAAACTAGAAAACCATGCCATTGATGAAGGGAAACTAAAGTTACGAAACAAAAATTCTAGTTTTAAATCCAATGACCCTTCCTCCACTAAAACCACTAACCAACCCAATACCAAAGCAAAATCATCTACAAACTCAATTGTTCTAAAAACCACTCCACCTCCAACTATCAACCAACCACCCCAAACCAATTCTTCAAACTCTCCTTAACAATAAAATTGAAACCAAAATCAAGCTCCTCCAAGACACTATACTCCCATTGGAGAGTCATATGCATCAATTTTGGATAAATTTCTCAAAGACAACCTCATCCAACTTCCACAAATTAAACCACCTCAGCAATCTGATTCTTCTTTCCCCGTACCTAGGTGGTAAAATGAAAATGACCATTATGCCTTTCACTATGTTATAAGACATGACATTAATAGATTTAATACCTTAAAAATTCTTGTCTAAATTTTTATTAATAGTGGAAAACTTGTATTTGATAATCCCAATGCACCTCCTAATTAGTCCCTTGACATTTTCCATAAGCCTTTTCCTAATCACGCTCCTTCTACCCAAAACCATGATAATAAACCTGAGTCATCTCACTCTCATGAGGCACATAAAATCAATGTCATTAATAAAGAGCCCATTATTGAAGAAACCATTACCTCAATCACCCAAATATAAATATTAAACTCACCTTCTATTCTTTCAGATACCCAAATGGAAGAATTAACCACCCCTCTCTTCCCTTAATGAAACCTTAGCTTTATCTACCCCGCTTTGGTGGAAACACTGAACGAGGCAAATATTGCTTTAACCACACCATCTTCTCCCCTTTCACCTATTCAAGTGGTGGAGCTACCCTCCATCCCTATGGATACCCAAATAGAGGAAGTAACCATGTACGTTATTTCACTTGAGGATGCCACACCAACCTCTCCTATCATAGAAATATTTTCTCTCCATTTGAAAACCATCCAAAAGTGGAGATTACCTCATCTATCCAACCATCAATTTTGAAACCTTCCATCCAAGACAACAATGAACAAAACATTCCTTATTCTCCACCAAAGGGCTTAAGTTTTGAAACCAATAACCAAGGAACTAAACCCATCTACAAGCCCTTTTCTAGACTAGTCCAAAGCCTAGAATTCACTTCTCAACCCAATTTTGATAGAGACACCTTTTGAAATCATCTGGGATTACCCTACCAAAGCAAATCTAAATCCTCAACTTCATTTGAATCCACCATTAAGCCCATCATGACCCATTTACCAAATATTTCTTCCAAAACCATAAGTGAACCATCCCAACCACCCCCATCTAAAATTACCAAATCACCTTACACCTCTTTCACCAAACTAATCAAGAACCTAGGGATTCTCCCCATACCTAGTCATGCTCATCCCCCTTTGAGGTTATACTTAACTCCATCTAGTCCACCAAAGGCAAATCCAACTAAACCAACTAAGAAGGTAGAGTCACCCAAACCTTTCCCTCGAACTAGACCTATACCACCTCCATCTCACTTACCTTCCATCTTAGGACCCCATCCTTCTACCATTCTAGCTACCTATTCTTCCTCTAAGAAACCATCCCCCTTTTATTCACCTACACCCATCAAACCATCTGGTTCCCCATCATTTTTAATCAATCTATCCACCTCCACTTTTCCACTTATAACTAAACCTTCATTATCCAATTCTTACACATCCAAGTCTTTAACCTCTACACCAATCATAACCAAGCAAACCCAACCAAAACCACTAACCAAAATCATTCCCCCAACTCCAACTTCCACTATAAAACCTATACCTGAGAAGGTTACCACTCCTAAAACAAAAAACCCATTACTTCCAACACCTTTGCTTGAATCTTATTCAATCATTTTGTAAAGGTTGTTATAAACCTCTTCCATTAGCTTGCCTCCAATCAAACCTTTTGACCCTTCACACCCTAAACCCTCTTGGTTCAATGATAACTTGATCTGTGCATACCATAGGGCACCAAGACATGACACAGAGAATTGTAAATCTCTCTAAACACTTGTTCATAGCCTATATGATGAAGATGATATGTTATCATATGAACCCTTCTTACCCCCATTACCAATCTTTCCATCAACCCAACCCACCCAACCTTTACCAACTCTCCCTCTCTTACCTAAGGATGAGAAGGAAGAACCAAAGAAATCATCAAGCCACCTTATCCATACTATTCATGTGGTGACCCAATCTTAGGCCCAACAAAAAGATAAGGGAAAAGATAAAGCCTCCATTCCATGGACCTACCCATCAACGCCTCAAACCACTAACCAAAACCAAACATCATTACCTCACCTTCACAACCACCAAAACCAAAAGTATCCATTTTGGGAACTTCTCCCTCCAACCCATCTGCATTTATACAATGATTAGTGTTGAAACAACTTCACCAAACATCTGATGAAAATGAGCCTCTACAAACTAATCAAAACTTCACCCTACCATCACCAAGCACTAATCGAGGATCTAGAATATATAGAGGTTTGTCCAGATGATCCTTAACCTCTTGCACCTTTGGTTGAAGCCCTCCAACTGTCAACCTTAGTTACCTTTCAATATTTTGAAATACTACCCCCTAATCTTGAGGACTCTGATCCTCCCCTTTTCATCACAACATATATCAACCAAACCTGCATCAAAAGGGTTATGATTGATGGAGGGGCTAGCATTAACATTATCTCCTCCCATGCATATGACCAAATTAATCTGCCCAAAAACATCATGTCTAAAATCATGGTAGTCCTTTGCTCCTTCAATGATACCATGGCCACCACCTTAAGGACTGTTGTCTTCCATATCCACTTGGGGCCTCGTACCATTCCCAAACTATTTTATGTTATAGAGGGTGAGTTATAATATAATTTCTTACTCAGATGCCCTTGGATTTATGCTATGGGTTATATTCCTTTCACATTACACTCTTGCATCAAATTTGAGCATGAAGGACAAGTTGTTACCATCAAAGCTGATCCTAGTCCTTTTGCCTCTTGCAATATGACATACCGACCTAATGACGTTCCCATTCCTCCTTCATATACCTTGAAATCAACTTCTAATTAAACCACCCCACCAACCAAAACCATCAACACTTCCACTTATAGTAATGATGAAGCATCAACTATCTCAACCATATCATCATCCTAAATTCTAATCAAAGACCCCTTGTAATCTACATTTTAATGTCTCTCTTTGGGAGAATATCAAAGTTTAGCCTTATATGCTTTCCCTACACTGTAAGAGTATGGGAATCTCAAATATGACTCTTCATATGATTCCAACATCATAAAAATTATCCCTTTTGGGTTCCCCAACAATCAAACAAAAAAAATTATCAGGGACTTGATCAGCCACTTCTCGCTCCTACCACTATCTAATTCATCTAACCATTCACAGTCAATTTCTTCTACCTGGACAAACCAAACTTTGCTTAAACTTACCTTTACATGTGCACCTAGAAGGGGTTTGGCCTTGTCTTTTATGAATAGGGACCTCATGAGTTACCCATCATCAAAACTTAAAAACCTCATGAGTTCTTTGGCCTTGGGTTCATACCACTAGAAGAACCCACCTCACCAAAACCCATCACTACCATCAGTGAAGATCTTCCATCCTCCTCAACCACTTTCCTTAAAGTTATAAAACTCTGATATCATCCTAACTAACTTTTTTTTTATCAACATCATTAGTTTGGGCCCCCTAACCTATCAAAAGAATGTCCGAACTAAGACTGCTCCTCTCATCCACCCTAAAATGATCAAACATGATTCCCTTACCATTAACACCATCCAATGCCAAGATGATGATTCCAATCATTCCTACCTCAGTGTGATGGATTCCTCCATTCATAAATCTCTACCTCTTGAGAACCAAAACATGTTGAATGAATCAACCATTGATGTTGATTTGGGAACTCGAGATAATCCTTGCATCATCAAAATCAGCCAATCTTTAAATTCCATTGCGCTACAAGGCTACCCTTATTTCTTTTAAGATTGTAGCATAGTATTTTCATGGTCCTATCAGGATATGCTCAGGATTGACCCTTTTATTTCCCTCAATAACATTATCAATCATCCTGAAGCAAAACCAGTTTAGCAAAAGCTTCATAGAATACATCCTCGCATAGACCTCTTGGTCAAATAAGAGATTTAACATCTCTTATACATTAACTTCATCCAACCCATTAACTACCCATATTGGGTTTATAACATTTTGCCTATCAACAAACCCATAGGGGGACTTCACCTTTACATCAATTTCCATGACCTCAATCTTATCTACCCTAAAGATGACTTTCCTTTACCAAACATTGACCAAATCATTCATCTTATAGATGGTCATGAAATTATATCTCTCATGGATGGTTTCTTATGATATAATCAAATCTTGATTTCCCCTAAAGATCAGCATAAAACTTCCTTTATCACCCCATGGGGAACCTTCTACTATAGGGTCATGCCTTTTAGACTAAAAAATGTAGGAGCAACCTATCAGTGGGCTATGACCTACATCTTTCATGATCTCATCCATAAAATCATAGAGGACTATGTGGATAATCTCCTTGGGAAATTCAAACACTGAAAAGATCACCTAGAAGTTCTCACTATCATATTTGAATGGGTAATCCATTATCATGTCAGGCTTAATCCCAAGAAATGCATCTTTGGGGTCTTATCTAAAAAACTTCTTGGCTTCATCATTTCTATTCATGGAATAGAAATAGACCCCACCAAAGTCAAATCAATATTGTAAATGCCCCCTCCTACCAACCTAAAGCAACTTCATAGTCTACAGGGAAAACTTCTATCCATCTATCACTTTATCTCCCAGATATCAAACAAATTCCATCCCTTTCACCATCTCCTAAAGAAAGATACTTCCTTTAAGTGGGCCAAAGAATGTCAATAGACCTTTGATTCAATTAAGGAGTATCTTCTCTCTCCACCTATCCTCACCCATCCTAAGGAAGACCAACCCTTTTACCTATGTATCCACCACTGATCATTCCCTAAGGGCCATGCTCATTCATCATGATGAATAGAATAAAGAGCAATCTATCTATTACATCAACCACACACTTATTGACTATGAAAACTGGTATACCCATCTCAAAAGACTCTACCTTGCCTTAATTTTCATGGTCTCCAAACTCTGTCACTATCTTCTTAATAATAAAACCTATGTTATCACTAACACTGACCCCCTCAAGTTTATGCACTTTAATCCATATAAAAACCAACGTATGGCTAATCGGCTCATGCTTTTAGCTAAGTTTGATCTTGAGTTCCTTCCACAAAATTTTGTTAAAGGGTAGGTCGTCACTGAATAATTACCCAAAGCCCCTCTACCCGACAATCAACCTTTTCGTCTTGCTTTTCTAGATGAGTCTATTACAACTCTTTCTTAGGAAGAACCCACCTATCAAATGACCATGTTTTTTTATGGCTCTAAATGCCAAAATAGTGGGGCTTTCAGAGTTATTCTTAGTCCCATCAATGGTGAACCTTTTCCCCTTTCATTTAAATTTGAATTCAAATGCACCAATAATGTGGCTAAGTATGAAGCCCTAGTTATAGGTCTCTAAACTACCTTAGCTTTGGGAGTCAAAACTATGATTATCTTTGGTGAATCCCAGTTGGTCATCAACTAGGTCATAAGATCATATCAATGTAAGCATGATGTCCTCTTGAAGTAAAAATATCTTGTAGATGTCCTCTTAGCATCATTTGATCATTACCTTATCCAATATGTTCCTTGATCTACCAACAAATTCATGGACATAATGGCCTCCCTCACTTCCCAAATTCCATCTCAACATGTCAAGTCTAAACTATTCATCACCATCCACCACTTTATCACACCCTCATATATCATTTCAGACCTTCCTACCATTTTTAATGTGGAAACATCTCCTTTTGACATTTGGTACGACCAAACTTTTGACTACCTTAACCTTGGCATCATTCTTCCCAATATTTCAAAGAATGCCAAAAATGGTTTCATTTAGAGTACCTCTCATTACACCATACTATGGGGAAACCTTTACAAATATAGCTTTAATGTCCTCCTTCTCTATTGCCTACATGGCCAGGAATCTTCCCACACCATCAAAGAAATGCATGATAGAATATGTGGGGGACACTTTAGCAAGCTAGTTGTTGTCAAGAGTATTCTTTGTCTTAGATACTATTGGCCCACCCTTAATAAGGACTATTATGACTATGTAAACAAGTGTGTCAAATGTGAATAACATGTTAATCTACATCATGCACCTCCTCATGGCCTTCAAGTATCTACCAATTATTAGCTCTTTTCATAATGGGGTCTTGACCTTATTGGGGAAATCAACCCCCATTATTCACAATGACATCAATATATCATTATCACCATTGAATATTTCACCAAATGGGTGGAGGCCATCCCCCTTATATCTACCAAAGCCAAAAAAATTATCAACTTCATCAATCAAAACATCATTTGTCACTTCATTGTTCCACATAAGATCATCATCGATAATGGAAAATATTTTAAAAACCAAAAAGTATAAGGTCTTTATGATGCTTTAGGAATCAATTTAAGTTTTTCCTCACCTTATCAATCATAAGAAAATGGACAGGCAGAAGATCCTAACAAAACACTCATCAAAATGCTCAATACGGTAGTAAGTGCTTTGGGTCAAGATTGGCACTGTTACATCCCTTTCGCTTTATGGGACTATCACACTAACATTCAAACCTCTACAAGTACTACCCCTTTCTCTCTCATATTTGGATGAGAGGCTATCTTGCCTCTTAAAGTCCAAATTTTATCCCTTTGCATCTCATTACATGAAATCCTTTTCAAAAGTGACTATCATCAAGAACACTTCACACATCTTAAACTCCTTGAAGAACATCACCTTGTTTCCCTTAACCATACTTTTGTCTATCAAGAGTGAATCAAACACGCATACAAAAAACATCTAAAAGAGTGAGAGTTTAACATTGAAGACCTCGTCCTTAAGGAAAACCAACATGTACTTATATGGAGAAAAGCAAAAAGGGCAAGTTTTCTTTTAATTGTCTTGGAACCTACATCATAACCCATAAGTATGGATTGGGAGATTACCATTTGTCCTCTCTTGAGGTTAAACCAGAACTTGAACCTCTCAATGCTTCACATTTGTGTCCTTTCTATGGTTGAAATAGGGATAAAACACATTTATGTATCTAACTTAAGCTCATCCCTTGGTTCATGATATTTTAACTAACTTTCACATCCCTAACTCATTTGGGAAGAATAAATTACAACATAGAACCATGTGATTATCCATCACAACTATGACCTAATCCTAAGTATGGGCACCATGGCTCTATCCATGGCATAGTTCTCATGGATACTTTTCATCTTTAATCAGATGGAATCCCATGGTCAATTGTCTCTCAAACCACTTTCCCCATTTAACATTAACCTCTTGTGCTCAAGCTTTTCCTCCATAAAGGTTAACTTTTAGATCCTAAATAGGCTTGTCCATGTCTAAATTCACATTCAAAATCACTTATGTCTCTATATATTGGATTGCAGATGGCTCCCTTGAAGGATAGTTGCCCAATAATTAACAATTGCTTAAAAATAAATTATTCCCTTGAAGGATAGATATAACAATCAAATTTTTAGACCACTCCCTTGAATTATGGCTAAGAAATAATAATTTGAAGCTTCTCTCATCGATCAAATTCAAAAATTTATTAAAATAAAAAAATGCAACAAATAACCCTATGTCACAATCAAAGCAAGTAAGCCGCAATATTCTCTTATAAGTTCCATTTTTAGACTTCATGCATCGATCAGTCTACATATTATGTTGTAATCATATCCTATGTATGGCATGGGTAGACTTCCCATATTGACCAATATACATATCATTTTAAGGCATGGATTTGTCTATTATGATTCTTTGGTCACCTATAGAAGGGGCAAGTTAACCCACATCAGGTTACCTTTTTCATCTATTTTAACACTCAACCTCATTATTACCATCCTTCTTTGAACTCAAGGGATTATGACCTTACTTAATACAACGTGACTAAGATACCCTCTTTCTCAATCAAAGCATGCTCCTACGAAGCATTCGATAGGCTTGTATTCACTAAGTCAATCCAATTATGATTTCTTGTTGTTTCATCCTTGCCAACTAAAAACATCATGCCCTTTTTCTTTCCCTCTATTTGTTAGTTCATATGTCTCATAATTTTATCTCTTTCTCACATTTAGTTTTTTATCTACACCTACTTCATGTGCCTCCATTATATTCTATAACATTATAAACCTAATACACCTCTTACCCATAAACAAAACATTAGGAACCATAAATCATGAATAATCATAACATATCATCATAACATCATAAAATTATCATCGAACATCATCAACATCACAAAAAAATATTATTCTACCTATCAACATCATCAAAACATATCTATGAAAAACCACAAATATATTCATCAAACACATCATCATATACATAAATAATCATCATCGTATCCATCATCAAAAATGTACACTATGGAATCAACAATAACCACAAGCATGCAAATAATCATATATGTCCTCCATGATCTATAAAAATCATAATCATAATGCATCAATACACAACCATCATAAACATAAGAACATAATCATCAATATAATCACCTATCAGCAATATCATCAACATAATCAAAAAAATAATCCTCATATACACTAATGAGGAAATACATATCATCATATGTTAGTCTATCTCTCTCATATACATCTCACATCCTCGGCACATAAGCTAGTATAAAAATGTAAATCATGTATATATAAATCCTCCCCTCTATCAAGCACAGGGGCACCAGAACTGCTACCACCTACACTGATACCACCTAAACCATCTAGACCTGGACCTGCACTACTATCTAGTGGTGACCCCCATGATATCTCAGCTTGTCCCATTATTAATTCTCACTAACCCAAAGTATTTATTGATGGACCCCCTACCAATCTGGACCTATACTCCCCATAACGTATCACCTCTAATAGCTGAGCTAGCACCATCACCTCATAATATCTAATCTCCTCGATGGTGACAAAGTATCGTTTCCTAATGGATGAGTACATAGCTTTTTTGGTTGACTAGTTGAGTATAACCATGTGTTAGAAGTGGAAATCAGACTAAATCAAGCATGTGAATATTATGGTTTAGGGTCTCTAATTTTATTTATGTATGGTTAGTTTCATCAATCTAGGTCAGTATCAACTATCAATATTGACTTGTGTTAGTCAGTACTAACCTAAGAGTAAATGAGGGATGGTTTTCATGTGGTCACCTTCACCTATCTTTGAAATTTTTGTATGTGTAATGTTGAACCCTGATGATGCATGTAACTCCAAAAATTAGCCTCCTTCACCTTGAAATGTGTTTATCAAGGATGGAAACCTAAAAAAATTAGGAAAGTGTAATGGGTTGAGTTAACCCAATCACTCATGTTTGATGATTGACCACTACTATGTATCTGATACTCCGAGGAGGGAAATCAAGTCACATGTAATTCTCCCACCAAGTGTGATTTTGAAAGTGTGCTCCTTCGCTATATGTATGCATATAATGAATTGGATTTTATACTTAATAATGCTTGTTTGATTTGGATTTGGATTTGGAATGCTTCATACTTAGATTGTGATTGGTACTAGTGATAGATTCACAATTTGGGAAGAATAGAGAAAATTTTCTCAATGTGCAATGGTGTATAGAGTATGTATTAGATAAGTGACCAATTCCCTTTTGAATGATACCTTGATTTTTTTATATATGAGTCTAATTGGGTAATTTCTCATACCACTGACATGCTAGATAAATGGACCAACCTTATGAAAAGGATTAATTTTTAGAAGTAACGATTTCTGGGATAAGTTTAGTTCTGACTAGATTAGGTCAATATCAACTAGTGATATTGATCAAGACTGATGGAACCAACCTATGTACAGGTGGAATAAACTAAATTTTTGGAGATGTATGTGTAATATATTTAGCAGGTTTGACATAGAGAGTGAGGTTCATGTAGATGTGTAACAACTATGTAAAATGGTGAACTCATAATATAGCATGTAAATATGAAAAAATGGTAAATTAGGACCATGTTTGTGGGCTCAAATCATGTGTGGTAAATGTGCATCAATATTTATGTTTTCAAGTACTTAATACTATATTTTATTATCTACACATTATTGTGAATTTTAAATCGTGAAGAATTCAAATTGTCAAAAAAACATGCAATTATTCTTAGGAGCATAGTTTTGAAACAACAAGGTTGTCCACTACATCGACATCCTATGCCTTTTAATTAGATTATTAGTATTAAGGATAAATATTTTATATTCCTATAAACATGAAAGTGAAAAAAAATAAGGAAGGACTAGTATTTGGTTTAGTTTCATAGTGTTTTGAATAAATTTGTAGTAAGAGCAAGATGTTAGGATAATTCCCAAAAAAAGCACTCAAGAAGGCATTCCAAAAAATTTAGAAACTCATTCGGAACACCCTCAAAGAATAATGAAACAAACTCTTTGGCTAGTTATATAAACTCATGGTACAACTTGGACCATAATTCACTCATTTTGTGTGGCATATGTATCTGTCATTTCAAAAACAAATCCATTTTAAAGTGCAAGTCAATCTTGGCATTCCAATGTTCAAAGGTAAAATAAATTTTATACCATTTTATAGTTGAGTTCAAATAATAGAGGCTTACTTCATGTTCAATATCTTCACTGACATAGATAATATCACCTTCAGAGTGTTGAATATGTCCATTTAAGTGCCCCACTAGTGGTAAACCTTCAACACATAGTACAAGAAATAGTAAGTTCCCATTGAGACTTGGAATTCATTTATTAGTTCCATGAATTATGCACATTATCCCCTCGAGCACTAGGACGGTGAATATATAAAGTTCCATTAGTTGCATTAGTGTAAGGATAAATCAATTTAAGAGTATGTTAATGAGTTCAATGACTATACTATGCATGTACATAAGGACTTGATAAAACAACATAAGGTGTTGAAGTGTATCAGTGGGCTCTCAACTTATATTCACACTAACATGCAGTTCTTAACTTATAACACATTAGGGAAATCTTACCGCAACACTACCAAGATCAAATCAAAGACAAATATGAAGCATAATTTTTATTAATCTGATATCATGTGCAAGATCCATCCCACACATAACGCACCATGTAACCCTTCCATGAAAAAGTAGAAAGTGCCATGCAAGGGAGAGTAATATAAGAAGGTTTAAAACACCAAAATACTCCAACATATTTTAAAGTAGACAAAGGAAAAAATAACCAAGGTGTCAAGTGGTGTCATTAACACTACACAAGTTCACACAATGATTCTAAATTTCATGTGTAATAATCATTACTTGTATATTATACATTAGGTCTTACACAAGTAGAATTCTTTGATCCAAATTTAGCTTGCATAAATACCATAACCATTGGCATAGATATCACTAAGGAATGATAACACATCTACCATACAAAGTGTCTATTCAATGGACAACAACTTCACATCATCACCAATAATGGGAACTAGAAGAACATCATTATGCAATATGTAGTTCAGTGCATAGTCCTTGCCAATAAAACACATCCTCAACCATATTCTCTTATATTTCTTAAGCATGAGAAGGATATCCAGGTCTATCAACAATACACTTTCAATTAATCATTCAAGCCCATATTAGACATATTCATTGTGACATCATCCCATTAGAGGTCTATGGTATTCTACTTGGAAGACTATATTTGTATGATCAAGATACTACATATTAAGTTAAGCTATAGAGGTGGATTGTTCATATCAAATATCACCTCTTCAACATATTTGATTCACCTCTAAAAACCAAACTTACTTTAGTTCCTACCAATCAATGTTGCAAGCTCATATCACACATGTAAAAAATATGCTACTTATGGTCCACCCAAAATCACTTGCACAACGAAGCACATTGACAACATGCCATCTATGTAATCATTATCATAGAAATAATAATTTGATAAGTTATTGTATAAATATGTGGGCATATTATAATTATCCTCCCAATATAAATTTTTGGTAAATCATCAAATCAATTTGATCCTGGGATCACCTCTTCCAAACAACCCATTGTATTGTAAGCACATTTGGGATAATGATGAAGTTCAGCACCAAATACAAGAGCATCTTGATCAAGGCAAGATCATGCCTATGTCTTCTCCTTGTGGTAACCAATATTCCTCATGCCAAATAAATATGGCACATGACATTTTTTTATTGATTAATGTGTGCTCAACAAGATAATAGTGAAGAATATGTACCCATTTTCATGTATTGATGACCTCCTAGACCAGATCTAAGTTGCACAATACTTACCAATATTAACTAGAATTTGGGCTATCATTGTGTACCAGTCCATCCTAAAAACATTTGGAAGACAACATTCAAAACAAGAGAAGTATTGTATGAATATCCAATTATTCCTTTTAATTTGACCAATGCGTTAGCAACATTCATGCACTTAATGGATGGCCTCCTAAGTCCCTTCATTAAATATTTCATCCTCTACTTGGATAGCATACTCATCTTCAGAAAGACTTGGGAGGAGTATGTGGATCATATGTCATGTGTCTTAGACACATTTTGTAAGCACAAGTTTCAAGACAACTTAGCCAAGTGTACATTCAACACCACAGATTTATTATCTAGGTTACATCATCAATTGAGCAGGCATCCATTTAGATCCATAGAATACCAAAGTAATCCAAGGTCAATAAACTCCATGTAATCTCCAAGAGTTTAGTATTTTTATTGGACTTACAAATTTATACCATAAGTTTGTTCTTGGTTTCTCACACATAGCATGGATTCTTTATCATATCATGCATGTCAAATCAACATACAACTATACATATGCACAAGAACATGCTTTTGAGAAGCTCAAACAACACCTTTGTAAATAACCTATTCTTGAAATGTTTGACATTTTCCACCCCTTTGAGATCCAAACCGATGCATCTGACTATGCACTTGGAACAATACACACAAAACATGGGCATTTGGTCACAATCACTAAAATAGATCTAATGATTTAGTTTAATAGTACCCAACCTTTCAAAAATAGTTGTACTAAATCATGCAAGTAATTAATTAATGGTGCCACACATCTTGGATAAGGATACAATTATCCATTTTGATCATAAACCACTTAAATTTATGTAAACATAAAGTAAAATGGAGAATTCATACCACATAAAGTGGATGACTTACTTTTATCACTTCCATTTAATGATCAACATAAGAAGGGAAAATAAAGTGAGGCAATAGTTTGCCTCAGCTGTCCACCAGTGCAAGTTCTCATCATAGTGTTTGACATGTGTGGCCACAATTGCTTTGACTAGGTATCTCTCTAATCAACAGATCTTAACTTCACATAAGCTTATACTACCCTTACATGGGGTGAACAAGTTTGTAAATTCTACATGTCTAATAAGCTTATCTAAAAGGTTGGACATATCTATGTTCTTGATGACACACCTCACCAAATGCTCATTTGGGAGTTGCACTATGCTAAGATGACATGACACTTTGGCATTACCAAAACATTGGAAACACTTCAGTAGCACTTCTATTAACCTCACATGTACATAGACATTGAGTGCCACATTGTCTTATATTCCTTGTTGCATCACCAAGCCCAAGAATAGAAAGCTAGGACTTTACACACCTTTTTTTATTTCTTCTAGGCTATGGAAATCTATCAAAATGGATTTCATTATTGGATTACCAATGGTGAAGCACCAAAATGACTAAATTTCCATTATAGTGGATAGATTTTCTAAGTTATCCATAATGGTTTCTTGCAATAAGAGCATCAACATGCAATAAACCACGTTTCATTCTTCAACCATTTTTGGGTCCAGTTTATCTAACCATAACTTGTGGTTTGTCAAACACTTTTGGAAAGCTTTGTGGGATATGATTGATATATAATGGGACCGGTATACAACACTTCATCCTCATACAAATTTAAAAATATAAGTTGTCAACCGTGTACTTGTCCATTTACTATGCATGTAATATAGTACACATCTGCATACTCTAGATGACAATCTGCTCTATATTAAACATGCATATAACATAGTTATACATAACTCTATAGAACATAGTCCATTCCAAACATGTCTTAAGTTCCAATTGCATGCACAAGAAAAGGAAATGAACAAGGCACATAAGTTTTTAAAACACATCCACAAGGTTCAACATATACTCTTGCACTAAAAACTAAAAGTATAAAGTGGGCCATGATGCACATTACCCATCTCATGAGTACAAGGTGGGAGATAAAGTTTGGTTGCATCTTTATAAGGAACCCTTCAATGGTCCTCATAATAATATCAAGCCTATAGACTATGGTCCATGCACTACACTATGTGCATATGGAGAGAACACATTTGTTCTTGACATGCCACTATTCTTGGGTTTGTCAGTCTTCAATGAGGAACTCCTGAAACCTTGTTTCCCACATTTTATTTAGCCAATAACAACTCAACATCCTTAAAACTTGGATCATGAATAGTTATCCACATCACTTAAGGATCAAACCATTGAAGTAATAACAATGTGCAACTACGAAGGCACACATCAGTTAGGTCAAGGCAAAGAAATATGTTGATTAAGTTAAGTGTTACAACCTTAAAAAACTTAAGGTTCGATTTCCATAGCTACCTAAAGGAGAAATAGGGAAAATTATTCCTCAAGAAAGGGTGAATTATCTATGTGGAGCTATGAAATTCTATTCACTCTTCCTCGATATATTGATCTCCTTAGCTTTGTGATGTCTTGTGCCATGCACAATACTCATGGTACTATCACACACTATGACAACACCTTGCAGACTACTATTCAACTACCCCTTGACATGTAACATTTCCTCAATTTTGTGCCATACACGTAACCTATTGACATCCTTATACTTTGGTGTACTACTTCATACTATACCATACATCACACCCTTCTTTTCAACATACCACATATCACGTCCAGACTCAAGATCAACATGTCAACACCTCACTATTGTGTGCCATGCTAACTATCACTTTCCACATGTGTACCATGATAGAGAAACCATCAACATATTATGACATTGGAATTCTAACTAGCACACTTGTGCGAAGGTGAAATTTCACTTGAGTAAAAGATAAATTATTTTTAATCGTTTCCCTTATAATTATCTTCTTGTAATGATGTATTTATTGTAACTATTTGGCCCTTAAGGGATCAAAAACACAACAAAAAAGTACAATTACAGCATGCCTTGAGTATCTAACATTTACAAAACTATAATTCCCCATCAATCTAGGTAAATCAATAGGAAGTTTATTTCCCCTTGTGATCATGAGAACTTGCATTCCTAGCTTGTTGAGTATTATATAAATTTGTATTTTTCCCTATACTTATACATTGAATAAAATTTACACCATTTTGAACTAATTTTGCATTCGAATGTTTTTTATTTTAATTTTTTAATATTTTCCCTTTGCATATTCTATAACCTAAGATTGTTAAGCCAACTCTACAAGGTTTTCCACTGCACTAGCATTCAGGGCCGCATTGTGTGGATTGTGTATGTTGTTGGAGCATGATACAGAACTTGCAATATGGAAATCAAAATGTAAATAATCATGAACAAAAAGATCATAAAGCATAAATCATGCACAACAATGGACACCAGACTTTTAACCTGGGAAACAGTAGTTGGGGAAAACCAAGTCGAAAGTGTATTTATATTTTTCATGTTTAAATGTAGTAGTAAAATATATTATAGAATAATTGCAATAGTGAATTTGTTTTTTCCTCACTTATCACCTCTCTACAACCTTTGTTCCTCTTTCCACAATGAACTAAACACCAATTATGTCACTCATGCACTCGTGTCTTCATCTTGATTCATGCCTATTACCTATCATGCTTTAAGATGGTGTCTTTTTGTGCACTAAAGGTCTCCCAGTCATCTTAGTACTGAGAAGACATCATCATCCTATCATTAATCTACCCATGCAATCATCTCATGTAAAACCATTGTTTTAGGCAAACCGATGATTTTTAAATTACCATAGTGGTTACATAACCGTCAATCTACCTAAACTAGTGGTTATACAACCACCCCCTACATATACTAGCAGTTTCATCACCAGACAATCGCCTTTTAAGGCATGTTTGCTAACTGATATCAATTTTTATATGGTTGGATGGTGAATATGTTTGCCTTCAATGATCCTTATAGATAAATATGAATAATATATAGCACAATAAGTAGTGCTAACTTGCATTAAATTTGTATGTTTATCAATTTATAATATGAAACACACTACTAACATCATCTAAATCACTCACCATACTTGAAAAAAATGGTTTATTTGAGTAGGAATCAACATATTTCATTATGGTGTGAGGTTTTCATCCTAACTTTTAACCCAATTGGGTATAGCCATTGAAAATATGAAGCTATCAATAACAATACATTTAAAAACATATAAAAATTCAAATCAGGTAAAATCATTAAAACATGGCATTGAAAATTACTAAAATCAAAACATGCTTGAGTAGCATATTTCAAATTCAATTAACCCAATATTTTGTGTACCAATCACATTAAATCAAACACTTTTCTCTAATGTTACCCTATTTTCTCTTCTATATTCGAATCCAAATTTTGGCAAAGTTTAGTTGACCAATTATTATGTTTTGAATATCAATATTCAAATCTAGTGAAACCTTTAAAACATGACATCAAAAATCATTAATAACAAAACATTCCTAGTTGAATATTTTAAATTCAATTAAGCTTTCTTTTGTGTCCCAAACATACATAGTTAATGCCTTTTTGTATGTCAATCCAAAATTGAGGCAAGTTGCTATGCCCTTAACCTATAATGTATCTAGGGATATGTGTGGCCGACTTGTGACTTACATACCATCATATTATCTTATTGCACTTCTTGATGTTCTTAGTATGTTCAACCTATGGAATAACCATGGCTGAGTATAGTATAAATAGAAGCTAGTGATTAATATTTTATCATCATATTATGAATTATGTTCTTATTGCATTGTTGTAGAGGTTTTTCCCTTGAAGTGGCTCAGTCATAATATTCAAGTGTTATGCTCTTTCACCAATTATGGATCTGTTTATTATGTTCTTAATTCTATGATATATCATTTTATTTTTGTGAATCATCTAAGTAATTTTATTATGAGTGGTCTCAAAGCTTTGATTTGGGTAAGTTTGTGTGACATGATGTTTTCGAATCTAGCATCTTTAGCAATAGAAGGTTGAAAAGCATAACTTGTGATTTGGGAAGAATTGAATTTTTTCATCGTAGTAATTTTGTTCATGGATTTTTTTACAAAAAGAAAAAAAATTAACCTTTTGCAAATTAGCATTCATCAGATTCGTTTCTATGAAACTATTACAATGGTGTATTCCTCTGGTACACTTTTTGAGTCAAAAAATTTCACCCTTGTGCACATTAGTAGTCATTGGATTCATCTCGATGAGACAATCACAATAGTCTTATCTTCCCCTACACTTTTTTTGGGATGAAACTCTCATAGGGTTTGTGCATAGTTGGTCCTAACACTCACGGATGTGAGAAAGGACAATAAACTCCTAAAATTCCTTACAAAGATGACATGGAATCTGTAACTTCTAATCTGTGTATTTTGGAGGCATTTTAACAACTTAAGTTAGAGTTATATGGCATGGTGTAGAAAGATGATCTCGATTTAGTTAAAGGGGACATGATGGGGCTAAGAGGGGCCATGAATGGCTTGCGAGATCAGTTACAATAAATAACTAGGAAATTGGCCAACTTTATAGCTTGACCATTGCAAAATAACCCTCTACCACTCCAGTTTGGTTCTCTTACTCCAAGCAATCTCAACACCAATCTTGACCTAAAGTTGATGTTGCCAAAAGTGGACCTATCCAAGTTTTATGGTAATGATACACTCAAACTGAAAATTTATTTGATCTACATCAAACCCCATGCTCGCAAAAGGTGGCCATGGCCTCTCTGTATTTGGAACCTAAGTAGTTCATTTAGTATCATTGGTTGTGCTCAAAATAAAAATAAGGGTGTCCCAGTTTCATGGTCAGTATTTTATGATAAGTTGCATCTCCACTATCGCAATAATATCTCCAAAAACTATTTCAGCTAGCTAGCCAAGTTATGCCAAATTAGGACTATAAAGGATTACATTTATCAATTTCAAAATCTATCTTTAGTGTGGCATACATCACTAAGGAAAATCTAACTAACCTATTTGTGGGTCGCCTCAAAGATAGCATCATTTGGAGGGTTACATGTTTAATCCTAGTAATATATTTGAATCCATATGAAGGGCACGCATGGCTGAGGAAAAAGGATTGATCAGATGAAGACCTTTCTCTAATGTCAATGAATGCACTTTCTCAACACCATCATTTTTTCAACCTACCAGATTGACCCCTCAACAAATTAAAGAAAAGCATGCAAAATGTTTGTATTTTGGCTATGATAGTAAATGGAGAAAAGGACATTGATGTGATGAAAAGAACTTGTTTGGCATTAAAGGTGCCAATGAGGAGGAAGAAGATGATGAGGCTTCAGGGGCAGGGTTGGAAGAACCCAAGAATCAATCTGAAGATTCTTAACCTATTATTTCATGTCATGCACTTTCAGGGATTAGTACTCCTTAAACTCTTAAGGTGGTGGGTTCCCTAAAGAAATAGAAGGTGACTATGTTAATCGACCCTTTAAATACACATAATTTCATCAATAGTAAACTAGCTACTCATTTGAATTGTTTCATTTACCCAGCTCTAAAATTTCAAGTCATGATTGCAAATGGTGTTATAGTCAACTATTTTGGGAAATGTCATAGCATTAAACTTGCTATGAGAGACTCCTTGTTAGATTCCCGTATGTTTTTTATTCCCATGGGAGGAGCTAACATTGTTTTGGGAGTGTAGTGGCTCACCACTTTAGGCACTATTGAGATGAATTTCTAGGAACTATTACGTGAGGTTCCATTCAGAAACTAGGACCTTTGAACTACATGGATTACAAGCTAAAACTCTACAACTAGTTATTTCCCATCATATGATGAAGATTCTTAGAAAATGTGTTGAGCGATTTGTGGCATGCTCATTTTCATAGAAGTTCAACCAACCAAGGAGTATGTATGTCTTGATTTACAAAGGGTGTTGGATGACCATTATGTTGTTTTTGGTGACATGCCAAAAAGACTTCCTTCAAGCCGCATGCATGATCATGCCATCAAGCTCATTCTGATAAGTACAACACCCAACATCAAACCCTGCAAGTATCCCTACAACCAAAAGAATTAAATTGAACATATAGTACAAGAGATATTGGATGCAGGAATCATCTGACATAATCAAAGCGAATATTCCTTCCCTATGGTCATGGTGCAGAAGAAAGATGACACTTGGATAATTTGCCCAGACTATAGATAACTCAACAAATATACCATCAAAGATAAATTTCATATTCCAATAATTGATGATTTGTTGAATGAATTGCATGGTGTTGTTTATTTTACTAAGTTAGACCTTTGCTCTAGGTATCATCAGATTCAAATCTATGATAAGGACATACCTAAAACTACTTTCAGAACTCATGAAGGCCATTATAAATTTATGGTCATACCTTTTGGCCTCACAAATGCACCATCTACATTTCAGAGTTTGATGAATATTGTTTTTAGGTCATTTTTGAGAAAATTTGAATTGGTATTTTTTGATGATATCCTCATCTATAGAAAAAATTGGGAAGACCATTTGAAGCATGTCAACTATGACTTTCAGTTCTGGAACAATATCAACTTTATGTCAAATGTTCCACATATTATTTTGGTGTCCAAGAGTTGGAGTACTTGGGTCATATTGTTTCACATGGAGTGGAAGTTGATCCTAAAAAATTCAAGCGATGATGGAATGGCAGGTTCCCAAGACCCTTAAGAACCTCCAAGGATTTATAGGGCTAATTGGTTACTATTGCAGGTTTGTCAAAATTTATGGTAGCATTGCAGCCCCACTCACCTCTTTGTTGAAGAAAGACTCCTTCCATTGGATTGATTCAACTACCAAAGCATTTGAATAGTTGAAAATGGCTATGTGCACAACTCTAATTTTGGCTACCCCTAATTTTTATAAACTTTTGTTGTGGAATGTGATGCATTAAGATAAGGCATAGGGGTTGTACTCATACAAGAAGGCAAACCACTTGCATTTGAGAGTCACCAACTGAAGGGAAAAAATAGGCTCGATCCAATCTATGAGAAAGAGATGATGGTTATTTTGTGTGCAATCAAGCAATGAAGACCTTATATGATGGGTCATCAGTTTCAAGTAAAGACCGATCATGATAGCCTCAAATATTTTTTGGAACAACGATTGTATTTTGAAGAACAACAAAAATAGGTGACTAAAATGTTAGGCTATGATTTTGAAATAGTGTATAAGAAAGAAAAAGAGAATGTGGTGGCAAATGCACTATCCTAGTGGGATGAATCAGTTGAGGCATTGTTATACGCAATGACTATTTAGCAAACAAATTGACTAGAAGAAGCAAGATCAAAATAGAAGAATGGTAGTGCTACCCATTATTTGATTCAAAATCTTCAGTAAGTTCTGGGGGATCTAAAAATTTTACATGGAAAGGGAACACATTATGGTATAAATATAGATTATACCTCTATAAACACTCTCCTCAAACATAAAATCCTTCAGGAACTTCATGCATCTCTATTAGGAGGTCACTCAGGGTTTTTGAAAACATATCATAGAATTAAGCAAGATTTTTTTTGAGGACTCAAGGGGGATATCTAGAAATATGTTACTGAATATATGGTATGTCAACAGAACAAAGATGAAACCATTAAGACCCCAAGTCTTTTATAGCTTTTATCCACCCTAGCTAGCATTAGGAAGAGGTTTCTATGGATTTCATTATTGGGTTACCACGATCTGAGAGCAAAATGTTATCATGGTAGTTGTGAATAGACTTACCAAGTATGCTCATTTTTGTTCGTTATTACAACTATTTATTGCTAGTATAATAGCTTATACATTTCTCAATATAGTTCATAAATTTCATGTTACTCCAAAGATCATTGTAAGTAATCGGGATCCCATATTTATTAATAATTTTTGGACTAAGTTATTTACATGTTTGGGCACCCAATTGACTTATAGCTCATCCTATCATCCTCAATCTGATGGACAAATAGAGACAATCAATAAATGTCTATAAGGGTATCTTTGTTGTTTTGTTTCCAACAAATACAACAAATGGGTTCATTGGTTGCCACTTGTCAAATGGTGATATAACACTTCTTGCAAAATGTCTCCCTTTGTGGCATTGGATAGGTATCACCCCACATCCATCACTTCAGCATTAATGGTACATCCTAAGGTTTGAGCTGTTGAGGAACACATTCACCATCAATAAGAGATACTAATAAGTTTGTGAAAGAGTTTAACAATGGCACAAAATAGAATGAAGCGACAAGTAGATCAACATTGTAGTGAGTGGCATTTTGACATAGGTGATTGGGTCTTTATGCGTTTGCATCCATATAAGCAGATGTCTCTGAAGCAATAGAAAAAAGATGACAAGTTGTCTCTTGAGTATTATGGCCCTTAGTAGATCTTGCAAAAATTTGCTAGTGTGGCCTACAAGTTGGAATTGTCCCTGTCCACTCACATACATCTAGTATTCCATGTATCTTCCCTGAAGAAGGTAATTGGACACAAAATTTCCACTCAAATTGAGTTACCTAAATTGGATAAAAAAAGTTGAGTCATTTTGGAACCTAAAGAGATCCTTCAAAAATGCACTAAGTAATTGTGGACTAGAGCAATCAAATTAAAAAATCTGCATTCTGAAGATGCAACATGGAAGAATGAAGTGTTCCTACAACAACATCCTAGTTTAATTCAACGTTGAGGTCAACATGGTTTTGAAAGGGAGGGGCATGCCATGCCCTTAACCTATAGTGCATCTAGAGATATGTGTGGCTCACTTGTGGCTTACGTACCTTCATATTATCTTATTGCATTTTTCAATGTGCTTAGTATGGTCGATCTATATAACCATGGCTAAGTTAAGTATAAATAAGAGGTAGTGATTAGTCTTTTATCATCATATTGTGAATTATGTTCTTATTGCATTGTTGTGAAAGTTTCCTTCTTGAAATGGCTCGGTCATAATATTCAAGTATTCAGCGCTTTCACCAATTGTTGTTGTGGATCTACTTATTTTATTCTTCATTCTGCAATATATATACTATTGTTGTGAATCATTTAAGTAATTTCATTACACAAGTTTAAGTGGTCAATTTCTATATTTTCAATTTTATACACCCATTGACACAACTTCTAACACGAGCACCAAATCATTAGCAATGTTACTTGTGGAGTGGCACATACTCCAAGGGAAAATGTTTTATGGATTCTCTAATATGGGTTCAAACCAAAAAAAAAAAGGCCAAAATTGTTTACTAGCACAAGGTAATTATTTGGCATGGATCTAAAACCGGTAGCATTATAGAGGATATGACTCTAACATAGGCCTAACACAAGCCCCGAAAAAATGTTTTTGACGCTAATTGTCTTAGTATCAAATAAAATTGGGTTTGGATATAAATTTCTAACATGAAATGGAAAAAACCAAGGAGTGATTTGATCAATATAACAGATCATACGAGTGTTGTTTTATTGAAGCACCCTAATAAGGAAAATATTGAAGTTGGTTACTTATAACTCTCGTGCACCCACTCAACTTACACATCATAGTCATAGGTCTTGTATCTTTAGAGTTATGAATCGTTAGGTTTATTTGGCTTTGCTTTTAGGATTCTACCATACATGCCTCCATAATTCAAAGCCTAGATTTAGAAAAAGGTTGAAAAAAAGGAGTTCAAGTTTTAGGGATTTATTATATTTAAAAACTTTGCACCAACTTGTGCTCTTTTGCTTATAAATCTTTTTCAACTACATTTATATCTTATTGTAAAAAAATGTCACTTCATTGGAAGACTAATACACTTTTATGTTGAACTCTACTTTTATTCAAAATTAAAACTTTCACATCTAAAAATTTGTCCCAAGCCAACTAGATGATCAGAAATCTAACACTAGTATTTTGATAATTGTTTTGTAAATACTTAAATAAGTGTGACTAAGCATTTGTTATTATGCCTTTCTTTAATTTTATATTATAAATCTTCTAATGGAAGCAATTATTTAGCATTTTTAATTTCAAGATAATATTATGTGATTTTTTAAACATTATATCTCACTCACATATTAATTGTGGTGAAGGATCCTGAGATCCAAAGCTTCTTTTTCTTAACATAGGCATGATCTAATACTTTTAAATCTTTTTTGTTAGTTCCTTAAGGTTATTGTTTTCCTTAAAACCTTTTTGTTAGTTCCCTAAGGGTTATTGTTTTCCGTAAAACTCTTTTGTTAGTTCCCTAAGGGTTATTGTTCTACAAAAGGTTTGAGTGATCACTTAGTCATTAGATATTTAAAAGTTGATAAACATTGTTTCAATCAAATGAATTCTTTAGAAAAAAAATAAGGTTTAAGTTTTTCTAAATATTAATAGATATGATTACCTTTAATATTTTATAAATCTCAATAGACTTGGCTTTCGTTTTTATTATTTTAAGATTTTGGAAATAGATTTGCTTACTATAGTTTCAATAATGAAATCTAAATGTGTAAATGGTGATAAGGAGTGCTCAAGACATTTATTGGCTAAATTATCAAATTAATCTATAAACTAATTAAACAAATTCCAAAAAATCAAAGTTCTAATCCTGATTTGTTTTACTTCTAGGACAGCTATTCTATATTCCATTGCTGAGCTACATTCTTAGATTATTATATTTATCTTTTGATTTGAGAATAGTGCTGTTGTATCTCCCAGCTTATGGGCCAACTCTCTCATAGCGCAACTGTTCTTGGTTTGTTCTTATCAAAGAATAGAGAGGGATCATCAAATACCATGTACCAATGCATATTGTAAACTAATATAACAAAGAGCCCAAATCAGACTAAGTTTATTTTGCTTGCTAGATCTATTAAGAGATCTATTGTTAATACCATTGTTTATTTATAGACCCCCACACTGAGAAACCCTAGGACAAGATGAGTGGGACCAATCCTCTCATAGCACAACTGTTCTTGGTTTCTTCTTAACAAAGAATAGAGACAGATCGTCAAATCCCATGTATCGATGCATATGTAAACTAATATAACAAAGTGCCCAAATCAGAATAAGTTCATTTTGCTTGCTTGATCTATCAAGAGATCTATAGTTTTAATACTATTGTTTATTTATAGAACCCCACACTTAGAAACCCTCGGACGAGATGAGTTGCACTTTACATTACAGAACTTACTTTCACAAGAAACCATTTGATATCTCAGACCTAGTTCCATATAGAACCTCTTCTTTTACTGCCCATTGGTAGACATAGGGAGGAAACACATAAACTGACTATTAGAGGAGCACTTTGTGTCGGATTTCTTCTAAACACTAGTGCATAGGTTTCTCCTCATAGTCCATGTTCCCCGCAATTTATAACTCAACAATTCTCAACATCAAACGTTAAGAGAAAGGACCTTTCATATTTTCTCACATAGTTTTGACTCTGTTATCTTTGTAGCTCTCCATCCCCTATTTTTTTGCAGCTCCTCAAGTCAAGTCTTAACGTACTCTCATTTTGAAGTTAGATTATGTACACACTCATTTTGAATGACTTTTTCCAATGGACACAAGTGGGCATAAATATTATATATAATTGGATCGGCCTGAGCAGTTACATTACTGCGTGATTAATGTGTATAAATTTGGGGGTTTCAATGATGTGTAAGTTTATAATATAGCATTTATTAGCTCTGTCCCATTATGACCTTTAATTTTTCTATAAGAAAAAAACTTGCGAGTATAAAGGACGTAATCACAATTAGTCAAGAATATAACCCAACCACAAACCAGCACTCAGAACCCGGAAGAAGTGGCATAATTTACCAAGGGAAAACCCATCACGTTTAAGCAAACTCTACATCACAAATTTAACCAGTGAAGAGACATAAATTATAAAGTTCAAATAAAGTTGCAAGAAAATTAATGATTTATATATCAATCTATGGATTGATCATTTGAACCTGACCCAATAACACCTAATAGCTGGTGGAAATTTAATTGCAGAACAAATCACGAATGAAATCATGATATATCCCAATTTGCAGTTGCAATTTTAAAAATAATGGCATCAGGTCATTTATCAGCTTAATTCTTCATCAAATGGGTCAAATACTAGCATAAAAAAAAAATTTGAGGGGGTGCCAATTCTTAAACTTCCACACAATTGCAATCCAGTAGTTCTGTTTAATAACATCTCGAAAGAGAGACAATCTTTCCGACGCCTTCCGTTGTCCAGCAACAAGTATTAGATCCATAACAAGGAACTCTCCTATTAGACAAAACTTGATGAAAACTAGGACAACTCCTGGATTGATAGATAAAATGAAAATGCTAAGAAAAAACTGTCCCATTTTTGTACAAATAATATATGAATTGATCTAGAGTGCTCAAGTAGGAGACGTCGGGATATTTTCTTCCTGTGTTTTTCCTTTACCTCTAATCATTTCACTAAAGTTACCTCTCATAATCCGTCTGAATCTGTTATCTTCCGGCTGAGATGGCTGTTGTCCAGTGGTATCAGAGACATCCCCTGTATCTTTCTTTCCTAAAAGACCACTCTCTCCAAAAATATTTGTCATTGAGGTCATGCCGAGATGGCTTCCCATTACCTTGGTAAGAGCCTCTAACGTACCCCCAGATCTCTCCTTGATTATTACCTCTAGAGCTTCTTTATGAGCTGGATCAAGTGAATCTGCGTCCTTCAACAAGTTCTGTATTGCTGGCAAAAGCAACTCTCTGACGCTAGCTGTTGCAAGTTCTGTATCAAGGAAAAGATCGACTAGTATCAGATTTGTGTATTTTCTTAAGACCAAAATAGTGCAACACTTCAATGAATACTTTTCCCATAGAATTTATTCTGCAATACCACCAAACACGGATGGTCACATCACACCAAGCATGGCATCTACAATCAATCTAAAGACTAGAGACTCGATCAATTATATTCATTCCAAGGGAAACCTGCCATTCCACAGAAATGATACTTAGATCATTTGAGATTTTCCAAGAAAGGTAAGAATACTCTTACCGTAGCAAAGAAGAATGGTATGTTCATGAAGGATATTTTTTAAATTTGCGTTGAATCCTTGATGACAAATATTAAGAAATATATATCACATGTTAGATCAGGAGCACAAGCACATATAATTCGTATGGACATACATCATCTTCTAAAATTCTATAACCTCATAAAAACTTTACATGACTGAATACGGATCATATCTTTCAGCATTCCATAATAGATCCACTGAAAATCATAAACTCGGACAGGGTAAGATAAATTCATGCATATACATAGGAAAACAATCCTTTCAAATGCCTCTCTCTTTCCAATGGTGATAACCTGAAGTGCAAGTTTCGAATGCTGCTTGCAAAATGATTCTATACTGAAAACATTCAAACCCTGATGGATCTGAAAAATCTGTTGAAAACTGATGAAATATGCTGCATACTTGAATTACATAACTCTATCAAGCTCCATATTTTCTCTAATATAATACTTTGAAATTTGGACATATCGAATTAGTTGCAAGTATTTTCCACAATTAACCCAAACAGGAAAATATACAGACCATAAAAAAAGATTACTTTGCACAGGCCATCAAGATAAACAAATTATTTTTCACAACCTGGATGCTGGCACATCCAACTAGGATTTCTTTTGTATGGCATGTGTTAGTCTGGATCAAACCTAAGAGAAGACGGAATTAACCAAAATAATCTCAAAACAGAACTGCCCTGAAGAATTAAAATCCAAATCTCTGGCACAAAAATATTGCTTTAAAATCTCCGAAGGATAAAAGCTCTATATGGCTAAATTCAAGAAAAATAATCTAAATACAAGGTTGAAAGATGGAATTCTCCACCTATCATGCCCAAATACAACTCTCTGGAACCGAAAGAAAAATCAGTCGTGACCATATAACCATTACAAGTTGGCCTAGCAAAATATAATAGAGGCAATCAAATGTGCTCATTTTATTCTGTTGAACCTCTATATTCATCTTAACCAGAATAAGAAACAGCTTTCAGGGGAAGGGGGAGGCGAGGTGGGGAAGCAGGGTGGGGAGGCCATATGCAAAGTTGAGATGATGCAATGAAACCCCACCCGTTGAACACAGTATCTTTCTATGACAAAACTTCTCATAGAAGATGAAAGACAACATCTAGAATGTCAAGGAGCAATGTGATGGTGTTAAATTTTTAAAACTCTTCCATCAAGCTGATAAGCAAATCCACGTGTGGGAGCAAAAGTAAAAAAACAACACTCAACAAGAAGACAAAATTCGACTATGAACGTAGCAGCAAAATGTCTTCAGAGAATAAATTGTTGCATAAAGTAACACACATTTCACATTACGATGAGACACTACTATACACTACACAAATAGGGAAGAGGCAGGCAATATCATTGAAGGTCCCATATAAAAACCTGAACCGCTCAAAAAGTAAAATCAAGATTGATGCACTGCCTAGGAGACCAAGCTTCTCAATAGCATATGAAACTGCCTCTTTTCCAATAGACTTCACAATTTCATCTACCCTATCTGCAAATCGGTAATTTTAAAACAGAAACAGAAAAGGCTACCACAACAATACACAATATCTTTTAAGAGATATGGTAACACCATTTTTCCCTGAAAGAAAATCAGACCAACATCCTACGAAAAGCTGAGGAGTTGACTAATCCGACTTACACAGTCTCAAATCAGTCTTGCCTGACACATCAAAATAAATCTATAGGAGAATCAGGCCCTTTATCAGGCCCTGCTCCTCACCAGAGATGAAATGACCCAATTATATGACCATCGAGCTTGGGAAAGAAAACCCCAAGACAAATAGGGAGATTCTTGAAGGTCTCTGCAAAGCATGGTTGAAAACTCCAGGAGAAAAAATCAAAGAATAGGAAGAGGGAATCACCATCACCAGGAAACATGAGAAGCGCAACTCCCTCCCTAAATCATCATAAATAGAAAGCTATTCAAAAGTAGATTGCAACACATGCAATTACAAATGGATGCAGTCAAGAACTGAGAGTTACTCTCATGTCCCTGTGAGAGGGTTCAGGAATTTAAGGGGATCTGAACATCCATCATCTGCACATCTCATAAGGCCTCGAGTTAAGAGGGGGCGGAGAGCCCAGGCATATTTAATGAAGGATTATACTTCCAAGGGTTTGGATTGTCATGAAGTTGTCGCAAAGAGTATGGACTATGTTACCAAGATACCGGCACAGGCAGGAGCACGGATGCAGGTACGGGAAATGCCCAATTTTTTCAGAACCTGGGTACGAATCATTGAGAGAATGTCTGTATATAAATATAAAAAACATATCTTAATATGAATATCAATGTTACATTTAAAATTAACCAAAATTAACAAAACACTGCATATTTCAAAATATCATAGGTTTATAAATTATGATTTATGATTTGGGTTATGTTAGTTGTGTATTATTTTTTTCTTATTTACCTTTCAGCACCCCACTGCCACAGGTTCGTTCTGGAAACTGCCCGGAAACATTCTAGAAATGCTGACAAAATTTCCGGGAAGTTTCTGAAGAACCCAGTTTGTTTTCAGAGACAACCAGAACCATGATCGGTACCAGAACTGTTTTGGCTTGGGTGCGGAGGTGGTTCTAGAGAATCCAGTAATGTAGAGCATGGATGCTGAGGGAAAGGTGTAGGCATCAGCCTTGGTGTTTGGGAAGGATTTAATTTGGGGATGTTGACATGGTTTCTTCTGAGTCAAAGTTGTGGTTTGCACTTACAACTCACAAAAGGCGTGTAAATTAATTGGATGGTTTTCACTTAAAGCTCACAGAGGACCTGTAAATTATCTGGGGACAAGCAGGTCTGGGATGGCCTTGGTGGTCCCCCTCATTTGTGGAATTGAACGGGGGCAGTAACTGACATTGTGAGATTGAAGCTACACGTGTAGACAATTATAATGAATAAACATGTGTTTGGTGCCGAATTTGTTATAATATTCTTGTTGGCATTAGGGAATGTTGTAATGACTTAGTGGTTATGTTTGGTAACCATTTGGCTAACCGACAACCATAAGTCTGGTCCTTTAGATAGCTTGTCAATTCTCAGGGTAGGGCACTGGTACAAGGTCCTCCCTAAACTACATGCATTGTATGTACACTACTTCAGAAATAAAGATCTATTACTCTCATATTTTTATGTTATATTCTTATGCTGATATCTTCATATGATGTTAATATACAAATACTACAATAGACATTTTGGCGCCATTGCCTTTCAAGAATTTGGGTCAAGTTTCAAACTATTGGAAGCAAACATCGGTTGACAATACTTTTGATGGAAACTTGAATGGGTCAACCAATCCAAGCAGCACTTGAAATCAGTCAACGAGAAGAACTCATGAAGGATTTGCAGTCCCTGTGGGACTTTACCATGCATCAGCATGTCAAGGAAGAAGCCAAAAGAACCCATGTGCTGACATATTTCATCTGGGGTGAATTGGCAGTAACGGAAGTAGTAGAGTGACTGCTTGATCGACTACCAAGACTTCTTGCCATGCACTACATTATCTTGTGAAACTTTCGTGACGAACATGACTGAGAGGCTTTAAGACAACAAATCTTACAAAGGAACAAAGAAAGGCAAAGTTGTGAAGAGGAAGAAAGATCGGAAAGCCGACGTCGATGCCATTAAACCCAAAAAAGGCGGACAAAGAAGACAACGTGGTACAAGAGATGAAATAGAAATCAGGTGGTCTAAGAGACTCTTGGAACAAGAAAAGCAAAGGAGGTTGCAAGAAGCGACCAATTCATGAAACTAAGGGCAGTAAATCAATAGCCGGAATCGAGGTCAAAGCCCTAGCCGAGGCCGAGGCTGAGACCCAAGCTGAACCCAAAGCCAAAGCCAAAGAGTAAGTTGGAGCTAGAACTGAGAGAGGTCAGTTGCTACCGAAACAAGTAATCAAACACCCTACACCAATCTCAGCTATGTTGGTACACATTGGCCCCTCTGGATGCAGTTGGGGAGCCCCACAACGATATCAATATAATCCAATCAGGTGGAACTGACTCAACCCCCTCCTTTTGAGGTAGGTTTTCTTTCCGATAAAGAGATTGAAAATGACTTCTTCACATAGGAAGAACAAGCCGCATATGAAGCAAATATTCAGGAGATTGATGAATTGTTCATTGAAGATCTAGTGTCGAGGACACCAAGGCAGCCAAAACAACCAAAACTGTTTCAATGGAAAAGGGGGGCAATAACACAGAAAGGGAACTTGGTGAGAAAGACAAAGATCAAATAAGTGCACAAGGGCAAGTCAAGTACAAAGATGTGTCCAACAGTGCTGAAATCCTAGAGGAATGTCTGACATAGGGCATCCTAAGGAGGAAGATCATAGTTGGTGGGCCACCTTAAAAGACTCCAATAACCACACCCATGGGTAGTCCGTCGACTCCATCGGATAAACAAAATCTGCCAATATTCATTGGTGAGAATATAGGTGACATATCTGAAGATCCGGTACCACCCTACAAAATATGCTTCACCATCTAGACTGCCAATGGGCATATAGATGAATGTAAATGGTTAAGATGTTTCCTAGCCACCCTTTGGGGAATGGCTATTGAGTTATACACAGATGCACCAAGCTCGGAGAAAGCAACATGGACAACATTCAAGCAAGCCTTCGAGAAAGAATTCAACTCCTACGGGACGACAACGAGAATGTTGCCGAAATTTGCTACCCCTAACAGCATAAGCACGAGATGGTTCTCGAGTTTCCTAAGTAATTCCTTCGGTTTTCTATTGTAACCCTAAACCATCTAGTGCTTACCCTACCAAGTGTTGTAAATTTCAATGACAATCTCATTGTCGTCCATCATTGAGGAAAAAAAGGTGGTCCCACCCTTGTCATTCAAGGACGCCTATAACCAAGCAATGGACATCAAAATCAAGAATAAAACATCCTTGCACATGAGAAGATGAAGTGAAGATGAGGACTTTGATTCCAATGACAGTGAACCAAGGTTTGTATGAGCTCTTCGAAGGGACATGCTTCAAATAATGAGAGCGCTGAAAAAAACAACGAAGGAAAGGACCTTTGATGCACAGACTACAAAACAAAAGGGCAAATCAAGGCCAACTATCCCAAAAAACTGTTCTTTGAAATTTGTCAAGTTAATGGCCATGAAATCAGAAATTGCCTAGACAACTTGAAAACCCAACATGTCCAAGTTCTCCTCACTCAAGGAGATCCATCGACACCACCTCCCACCCCAACAAAGTTCCAAGGTAATAAGGGAGCGTCCCCCTAACACATCCCATTGCGAATCTAGAAACCAAAGAAATAATATAAGAAGCCAAAACAATACGAGGGGGAGATGGTAGCCACATCCAGTATGATGACCAAGGTTGACCGATTGTAAAGTGTCAGAAGTGCAATCGATAGGGGCATTTCGCAAGAGATTGCTTGCCAACCAAGTCAACACTGGACTTATCTATAGATGGTGTGGGCCCAAGGACCATAAGAACCCCAGTTCCCTGAAGCAAGAAAATATAAACATGATTGACGTAGCAAATGAAGGGATGATGGAAATCACTAGGCCCCAAGCAAAGAAGATATATTACCCCGACCCATGTACGGAGAAAGAACGACTAGTCGATGCAAGAATAGAGGTTGCAAGAGCAATTACTGAGGAACGATGACATTCCTATGAACATACTAGTACGATAACCAGTCGACTCAAGTCTAACAAAGAAATTGCAAGGCAAGTTTTGCAATCTATTGTACCCATCAAAGTAGCAGACAAACTAAAAAGCATTCTAGACCTAATAAATGCTATAACTTTTTTTTTGCAAAGCATGGAGCAAGTGACACACTTAGTGTTTGAAGGTGTGGAAGTGGAAAGAAAAAAGACATTGGACAATGAACCAATTGTAGGACCCCCATTGTCAAGGGAGCAAGTAATTGATCCTGTACTCTAACAATGAATCTAGCCAGACAACCAACAGTTGTGCATATGGAAATTCTAGACCGGAATCTGAAAAATAATTGTTATCACTCTGGAGTGCACCCTGTTTGAGGATGCGCAGATCACACCCTCACTCCAGCTGATACAATTGGAACTTCTCTGAGCGTGGGTGACTCTTTGATGAGAACCTCCAGAGAGGGTCGATTCCCTTTAGATTTTTCAATAAACTTGACCACTGTGATTTTTGGGGTGAAAAGGGAGAAGGAAACTGAAAAGGGAAATATAATTAAAAGGGGGTGATACCCCTGAATTGTCAAAACCCTCTGAAGTTACTGAAATCAATGCACACATATAATGAAATGAAATCTATAATTTTGTCCTTAAGCATAAATATTTCAAATGAAGGGTTGGAAACCTCTTCAAATGGCCTACAAAAGGGTGAGAAAGAAAGAGATAGATGAGGAAGGGACCTGCAAAAGGAGATAAATCTCACTTATACGCTTATACACAATCAGATTACACACTATCTCCTATCAAAACTCAAATTCAGAATAATAACTTCTTTATTGATGACCGGTCCAGCTTACAATTTCTTCTTTCAAACTTCAGGGGTGCCTTTTTCAAGGGCTTGACTAAGCCAATAAATAGCCTTTTTCAAAACCTGAAATAGCCTTAAGTGCAGTTTTAAAAGAGGAAAGGGTCAGTCTTGGTTAATTAACCAAGACTTAACACCTTTTACAATATAGAATATTCAATAAAATCTTTCTTTTACAAAAATGCATGCCTTTTCAAACATTGGCGTAGAAGTATCACCGTGAGGCCAAGTTTGAGAGGTTAACTCTTAAAAAAAAACGAGACTCTCCAAGAAAACTCCAAACATGCATGAATCCAAGGTGGCGTAGAAGAATGGACGGTGGAATTATGAAAGTCAAACTTCTCTTTGCATGATATACTACGCCAATATCTAAATAAGGAACTCCATTTGATTTGTTTGCAAGTTGAGCTGGAAGAAGAGATATTCTCATTTGCATGAAAAACAAGGAAGATATGCAACGAATTTGTCCAATCAACTCCACTTGGACTGCTAGAATGTTGAGAGCCTTGCAACGTGAGAAGAATGCCAAAATTAGAAGTCAAGCCTGAGCTGAGCTGGAACTTGAGCTGGAACGTTTGGATGCATGAGAGAACCATGGAGAAGCATGACTTTAACAACCAGTCAACTGAAGATTTGACTAGTCAACCGTAAATAGCATCTGCTTTGTATGGAATTCCACGTTGACTCCGTCGTTTGCATGCATTTCCTCGGGCTTATCTACTTATGGCTTTTGGCTATATTTGTTCCTTGATTTACTCAGACAAAAAGTCTGTGACTTTCCGTGTCCATTCCCTCAGATTTTTTCCTATGTATTTCCCTGGTTTGTCTTCCATGTAGACTTTTCTCGGGATTTTTTTCCTTTTACTTCGAACCTTTCCTGTGTATTTCCTCTTCCAACTTATTGTCATGTCCCATTTCTTTCGGATTTTTGTCTTTCCAAACCCCCAAAGGAATTCCTTCGGACAAAATTCCTTCGGATTTTTTGTCCAAGTCCGTTGTCATTTTCCCGCGGACAAGGAGTCCACGGGAATTATTTTCTTTGTTCCTTTTGGCTTGTTCCTTCTGGCTTGTAGAGTAACTTTCTCAAAGGGTACGTACCCTTCGGGAATTTTGAAAATGTCTTTCCCAAAGGGCACATGCCCTTCGGGCTTTTGTAAAAGCCCTTAAAATTCATGAGATAAACTTTCTCGAAGGGCAGGTACCCTTCAGGATTCTTGAAAATGTCCCTTCCAAACTTGAAGTGTACCTTCTTGAAGGGCAGGTGCCCTTCAAGATTTTTGAAATTGTCCTCCAGAAGCTTAAAAATGACCCTTTGGCCTTAAAATGAGCCTTTTCGAAGAGTAGGTGCCCTTCAAAATTCTTGTCAATGACCCTTTCGAAGGGCATATGCCCTTCGGATTTTCTGAAAGGGTACTTTTTCGAAGGGCACATACCCTTCGGAAAAAATGAAATGAACCATTCTTTTGAGAGAGAAGCCCGTCAGATTTTTTGACTTGGCCTTTGAACTTTTCCCGAAGGGTACCTACCCTTCAGGAATTTTGAAATGATCCCTCCCAAAGGGCACATACCCTTCGGGATTTTTGAAAGAGTCCTTTTCTTTGAAATGGCTTCTCCCGAAAAGTACTTGCCCTTCAGCGTTCTTGCAATGGTCCTTCCGAAGGGCACATACCCTTCGAATCTTTGCAAAGTGTCCCATTTTTTTGAGAAATGCCTTCGGGCTATTTAAAAACTATCCTTCAGATAGTCAAGTGACCCTTTCCTTTCCTTCAGACAAAAAGTCCGAAGGAAATAAACCTTTCTAAATGATCACTGTGACATTCTTTTGGACTCTTTACAAAGTCCTTTGAAAACTTTCTTCAAAAAAAAAGTCCGAGAAAATTGTCCATCTCTTAGCCCGAAACAATTTTGGGGAAGAAAAACACTTCGGAGAAACACAACTACTGTATGGTCTGAAAAACAAAACTGTAATCCTGCAGAATCCGAAAGAAAACACTTGCCTTTCTTTTGTAAGTGAATCTACAGCCCTGTAGCTTTATAACTGTATATGACATTTCGAAAAGGAGATATGGCCTTTGAACTTGATGTAGGTGTCTTTAAAATTTGCATGGTTGTAGCTCATTAATGACTTCAAAGGAGGCTCCAAAGCAGATTTGATCTTCATTCTTCCTCTGATTGCTTGATGAGATTATTTGCACTGATCATTTATATGGAGACCATTATTCTTGGAACCTTATGACTTCATGGGATTTCTTGACTTTCTTCACTGTATCATATTACCCAAGGCCTGCAAACTCTTTCTCTCATATCCATGTTGCCCCTTGATCAACCCTAGTTCTCTTGAAATAAAACAAGGTGACTTGTTGCGTATAAGTCTTCAGGTATCTCTCATCCTCATCTTTCTCGCAACATCATGACAAAAAACCTAATTGTTAAAACAAAACTGTAGGTGTTCACTTGACTGTTCTTGATGCCCTTGAAGATCTATAAACACCTTTATCAATGTTTATGACCCTTTGATCATGCTTTGGCTCCCTAATTCAGCAGTTTGATCAGCTAAAGAGGGGATTAGACTGTTCTGGGGAAAGTTTTGAATAGTAGGGATAATAATTTGGCCTGTCAAGGCCAAATTACTAACAATAATATCATCTACGAGGACTCTGGAGTGAATGTTCTTCTAGAGGAGACTTAAAAGAAACTTGGAAGCTAACGATGTGGCCTCCAACCTTCCAACCGGTAGAAGCAGACCAATAGGGCATCAAAATATTGGGAGTGCTAATGGGACAAAAAGTCATTATTGGAACCCAATCCTTATTGTTGAAATTTGTAGTTATCCCATTAAAAAAGACGACTTCTGATGCATCACCGGGTCAAGGATGGTTGATAGCAACCAAACCCGACCATAACTAGAAAAAAAAATCATCCCTATAAAGAACAAAGATCAGAAGTTCATCATACATTTGAAAAAATCAAGTTAGTGAGGAAGCACTCTGTACACACCCTGATTTGGTCAAGCAACCACAAGTACTATATCTTTTGTTGCTCTTTCACAATAAGGTCTTCGTGATGAATGTAGCTCTTATTTGCGTGGTCATTTTGGGTCTTTTGGTTTTTCTTATGTCTTGTTTTCCCTATTTGTTACACCCCCAATGGTCCTAAGTCATCCCCTTCCAATCATAGGGGCCCCAAGCCTGTTATGCCCGGTCTTTGCTCTCTTTTGGGACCTCAGGTCACTAGCATCCTTATCTTGAAAGTAGCGCCATTGGCGCTAGTGTCCACTTTTGGCACTAGTGTGCAACGGTCATTTTCTTCTGTGTTTTGGGTCCTAACCCTCCCTTGAGCCTTCTCTTAAGTTTTTATCCCTCTTTTGCATCTTGTCAATCAACAAACAAGGCTCTTACATTCAAATCAAAGTTCCTTCTAGATAAAGACCCTCACAAAATATTTTACATCTAGCAATTACTATTTTGGCACATAATTACATAAAATTAGTCAATAGTATAGCTCAGCATACTACATATTAATCAACTATCACACCTAGACTTGCATGCTTGATTAAAAGGACCTACGCGAAAGTCATTCTAGCATACCATGCACGTTGATTATGCACGTTCCCTATGGGAGAACTACATGCAATCTGAGACCTCTAGCATTGGATTTAATGTAGGCAGCAGCGAAGACAAAAGAGGTTTTGTCTTGCGCGATCATAATATCCCACAACCATATTTTTCCCTTTTGTATTTGATCCAATTGTTGTTCAATATGTGCAGAGGTTCATTAGGGTTTGAAAGAGATCCAGCAAAACAGTGGCACAAAAAAACTTCCAGAAGTACCTGAATCACCTACATGTCTCTAAAACCCTCCCGCAACATCTCAAAAAGTTTCAGGCAGCTCTTCTGCAAAAGGACACTACTGCCATAATGGGACACTAGCACCATTGGCACTACTGTCCTCATAAGGGCACTATTATCCGAAACCTGTTTTCAACTATAGTTCCAGAATGAATAGATCCCTAACTAATCTTCAAGCCCGTTCCAGCCTTTTGACTTATAGATACACATGTTTTGCTCCAGATAAGTACTTTCTCACCATCTTTACTATTTTGGGAATAACCTATCAAATTAACTATTTGTTGTATTCATTTCAAGTTATTACTATATTCATCCCTTTACCAACCTAGGATTTACATCTACTAAGTCCTAAACAATTAAAATATTTGGTGAACCCAACTTACTTCGAATATTGCTTAAAACCCCAATTTAGCCTAGGGTTTACTTTCTTCATTTTTAATGCACTAAATTACCACGCAAATAAGATACTTCATTCACAACCTAATTGTGGAAGAGCAACAACCTAAATTAGCATATGATACTTCTTTACAAATTAACAAAATAAGAGAGACCAATGAATCTCCCTCAACCCCTCTTACTACATTAGAACCTGTTTCTCATCCTAAATTACACGAGGGTGATAGCTTATTTCCCTCTAACCAGGTCCAAGCTATCACCCCTCCAAAGGTTACGGTGACCAAACCCAATACCATTTTACAATGTGGTGTACCAATGGCTAAGATTAATAATAAGATTCAAGAGATAAATGAACCCCTTGATAATGTTCATATACCTTCACAAGAGGTAATATTCTTGATGCATGTTGTGGGTGCTTTATAACAAGTACACCATCTCACATTGGAAAGTAAAACATATCACTCGTGGGAGGATTCCAATGCCATCCATAACAATCCCATCTTGCAAAAAAATTTCAATGCAAAGTTGTCATCAAAGTTACAAGTACTAGCATTACCAACGTTTGATCGACATGGAGACCCATACATCTCGAAGCTGACAGGAAAGCTATGGCACATCGCTAGCAGTTTGATTCTCTTAAATTTATTTTCCAAGACTCTAGAGGGTCGGGCATTAGAGTGGTTTCAGCATTCACTCCCTAATGGTTCACTATACACATGATGAGTTAGAAGAGGTCTTTCTCATGATTATATTCAGAACAAGGGGCCTCGAGTTACATACGAGAGGTTGCCTTCACTACACCAAGGCCAATCAAAAACAGTAAATGAATACATTCTAAGATTCAAAACAAGTATGCATCAATTGATCTACCAATCGGCTGATTTAGAGGTACAATACATTTTTGCTAGAGGCCTCATTCTTTCTCTTAAGGAGAAATTGCTATACAAAACATCCAAATCATTCAGACATCTATGTTACATAGCTCTAGGCTTAGAGAAAAAGTTGGGACTAAGTGAGACACATTTAGAGGCGGATTTGGATGTAGGTTTCCCACAACCACAATCATCTAATCTGGTACAGGAATCCACTCCAACTGTGCTTAAGAAACAGGTGGAACAAAAACAACTCAACAAGGGTAGCAAAGAGCCACTTCACAGAGCATCTCCTACAGTGAGTAGAGCACAAGACCCCAACAGAGGAGCTATACAATTTTCAGACAGAGATAGGCCTCATGATATCTTACATTATTAGATAAGAAGATGATCACACTTCCTTCTACTCATCACCATCCAGCACACCGTTTGCACAAGATGCAGAATAAACCATATTGCAATTTTCATAAGATAAATGGGCATTCGAACAATTGTTATGCACTCCGAGATAGTATTGATCAGTATGTCGACAAAGGCATTATACCATTTACACAGGGGGCATCGAGATCCCAGTCTCCACAATCTCCTAGATCACACTCCTCTACGACTGAGTTATCCTAGGATGTTCCTTTTAATGAGCCATTGGTTACTCATCGTATGAGCCATGTGGTTTCTAGGACACCTACTTATGAGAGATCTCGTGCACCATAGAGTCAACAGAGATGGCAGCTAGTTCACATAGATGCACCTACTTATAGTAACATGGTACAAAAATGAAAAGTAATTCAATCCCCAATTACAATTCAACAGCTGATTAAGATATTTGCCAGAGGTCACAGAAATCAGAACGCAGTTCAACAGCCAATTAAGATATTTGTCAAAGATCACAGAAATCAAAACACAATTCAACAACCGATTAAGATATTTCATAGAGCTTACAAAAATCAAAACACAGTTCAACAGCCCATTAAGATATTTGTCAGAGATCACAGACATCACAACATAGTTCAACAACCAATCAAGATATTTGGTAGAGATCACAGAGATCAAAGCACAATTTCAGTACCATAGTCGATTAGACTATTTGCTACAAAGTCTACACATCTAACTATTAGCAATATACCACAAGCAATATTAGTTCTAGAATCTATTTCTACGCCAACACAGCATCAACAATATGGTCACTTGTTCACCATGTCATTCGAGTTCAGAGAGTGCATGCCACAGTTACATGATCCACACTCAAATATCCTACGATACTCCTATAGCACCCATACTAACAACTAGCATTCCTAATCCACTATACATGTCTCCTTAAACATTCATAAACAGATAAAGAAACCATTAACGTTACTTAGACACATAACATAATTACATATCACCATTTAAACAATGAATATAATCAAACACATGAAAATACACGATGCCACAAGTCAAGATACCAATGTACACAATACCCATATAACAAACATCCATATATACATATATATATATATATATATATATACATACATACATATATACATACATACATACATACATACATACATATATATATATATATATATATATATATATATATATATATATATATATAGTTTTAGTACAATGATACAAGTCACTCAATAATTGGAGCTTGGTCACCAGGACCAACCCCCTCACTCTCACTCTCTAATACATCCATACTGGAGCTAGATGCTCCACCATCCCTCCAAGATCTCGATCGAGACCTGCGTCTACTCTCTTTATCCTGTACAACTGCCAACTTGACCAGCACCTCCACGTGTTCTTGTTGTAGATATATATAGTCATCCACTATCATGGTACCTGCCCTACACAGAACATCAAGTGCGGGCATAGCTCATCTCTGTAACTCCACACGTGCCTCATCCCTATCAGTAGTTGCTCACCTATATGCCACAGTAGCAATGGTTGCTCGATCAAATAAGTGAGCATGAACATCGACAACATCTGTGGCCCTCTCCATTAGTCCCTTGTCCACATCAGGGATATGTCGTGTCAGTACTCGAAACGCAGACTCAGTGGTAGTCTCCTAGTACTCATCATCACTTGGGCCTACACATACCAACACAATACATCAAATACCTACCCAAATAAATAAGTAACGAAGTAAACAAAACATATAGACATACGATAGTAACCTACTCTCCATTGCCCTGATGGGCTCCACCTCCTCCATGATGATCCCACCACCTGGGAATAGTGGTGCCCATCTATGCTCCCTCCATGCTTTGTAGGCATCGGTCACTCCTACATCATCCACATCCAGTATATCAAGCACTGGATCCCGCTTTGCCAACGGAATCGGAGCTAGTTCTACAACTGATGGTCTAGACCTGCTCCCTGGCCTCACTGGAGCCCGAGAACTCCTCAACAACACAAATGGTGCCGATGGCACATCCTAAGTAACACCAAACTGTCGTGTCACTCGCTCGTACTGAAACCTCTCAAACACATTGACCCAACGGTCATGCAACTAGCAGCTCACTCGCACCCATCTCAGTTTGGCACCATCCTCAGGGCATCCCTCATACCCTATAGGGTCTCCATATAATATCTCCAACCATCAATCCATCCAACAACTATTGACACTGCATCGTGCTCCTCTTGGGCATGCGGGTCATACCAGTCCACCTCTCTACAAACCTTTGGGGGTGAGCCCAATCACCTCATCGAGGCAACGTCGGTCTAATCACTACTATATGCTTGTAAGCCCAACAATACAATAATGTAGAAGACCCAATACCACCTGCACACATCTCTTGGGTGAAATGGTATAAATCCTAATACAAGTGGGCTAGCATAGTGAGACCCCACGAGTACACAGTGTTGTGCTCCTCTATATCCTGTACTATTCGATGCATCCTATACGAGATAGATACCCCGCTCCCATCCACAACAACAAACGAAGCCAGTAGAACAGCTAAAAACTTTCGCAACCACGAAACATTCACTGTAACAATCAACGACAACAATACATCATTGTTACTCCCTGCCTGATGAGTCCCCGTGAGCATCATTGAAAAATCTCTCGCAGCCCGCTCTATAGCTCGGTCACAAGTGGCCTCCTATAATAGTGCTCTCTAACCAATAATTGGCAATCTGAAGATCCTATACACATCCTCCAATATGATAGTCATCTCTAAAGATGCATGACTGATCTTCAAGCCTATTCTAGCCTCCTAACCTATAGATACACCTATTTTGCTCCAAATAAGTACACTTTCTCAATGTCTTTACTATTTTGGAAAAAACCTATCAGATTAACTATTTGTTGTATTTATTTCAATCTATTACTATACACAATCCTTTAACAACCTAGGATTTACATCTACTAAGTCCTCCACAGTTAAAACACACTCATCTAACTCGAACCCTGAATTTGAAGAAGAATACTCGATGGATGAGAATCGGGATATAATGGAACCAAATGACGAAGGGGTCTTAGAATTACAATCATGCTCAAAAAATAGGACAAACTCCCAACGGTCTTTTCCATTGGCAAATGGAAGACTATGAGGTAATCCAACCATACTGAAATTTCAAGGTGGTCATGGAAATCACGGAAAGCAAGGAACCACAACAAAATGAACCTTCTTCATCACACTCAACATATCCCCAAGAATTTACAGAATATCATGTTGGGGATGCAAAACTAATGAGGAACCCGCTCATAAGTTTGACGGCATCGAGGATATGGAGTACAAGGAACCCAACACAAACAAGGTGAACCTAGGTTCAAAAGCAAAGCCCAAATTGATTCTAGTAGGCGATGACTAGAACCCAATATTGAAGCCAACGTCATTTTGTATATTCATGGACTATAAGGATGTATTCTAGGAGGTAAAAATACTTAATAGGGGTCCCCCTATAATATGTGTACACAAAATTCCCCTAATACCAAAAGCACGATTGTTAAGAAGAAAATCTTATACGATGAATAAAAAGTATATTGCTAAAGCCCAGGAAGAGATCGGCAAGATGTTAGAAGCGGGTATAATATTCAAAGAAGAGACAAGTGAATGGGTATCTCCCATCGTGATTAGTTTAAAGAAACAACCAGCACAAATAAGAATATTTGTGGACTTCCAAAGCCTTAATGTTGTCACTATCAAGGACCCATTTCCAATCCTATTCACGGATTCCATACTCAAAGGTTGCAGGTAATGAGATTTATTCATTAATGGAGGCTTTTTCTAGCTACAACCAAATCAGTGTAGCCAAAAGGGGACAAAATGAAAACCACTTTTATAGTGGAAGACAAAGTCTATGCTTACATCTAGATGCCACTCGGGCTATGTAATGCTCTAGCTACCTTCCAAAGGATCATCATGCACATTTTTGACAAATTGGCAACATGCAACTCTAAAGCTTTCCTTGATGATCATGACTTAAGAAAATGTATCCGACGGTGTCAAGTTGCAAAGTTGGCGTTGAATATGAAGAGATGTAGGTTCACAGTTCCCCAAGGGAAACTTCTAGCGCATATTGTCTACAAGGCCAGATTGAAGATTGATCGTGACAAAATATGTGTTGCAGTGGAAACATAAGGATCAAAAAATGTCACAGGACTAAAGTCTTTCTTGGGATATGTCAGTTATTACCAACAATTTGTAAAAAAAAAATAGCACAAATCTCTCATTCTCTAAACACATTAACAAGGAAGGGGAAATGAGCAAGCAGTTAAAGAACTAAAGATACACCTTATCAATTCATCCATCCTTGTATATCCAAATTGGGACAAAGAATTCCTTGTTCATGTGGATGCTTCAATTATGCTATTGGAGCTACATTAGCCCAAGTAGGAACCCGAGGACTAAATCACCCTCTTCGTTTTGCAAGCCTACTTTTGCCAAACACCAAGAACTATAGTACTATGAAATGAGAAGAACTTGGAATGGTGAATGCAATGCAAAAGTTTTGGCATTGTCTACTCGCCACACCCTTCACATTTTACATAGACCACAAGACCCTATTGTACTTGCTCAACAAGCCAATCATCCAAGGTCGGATAAGCCGGTGGCTATGTTGATTCAGGAATTCATGTTCACAATCATTGTTCGACCCAACAAGAGTCATGTCAGTGCTGATCAACTCTCTCAAAAAAGGTCCAATGAACTTGTGGAAGGTGTCAATGAAGATTTTCTAGATGCCCACTCATTTCAAGTTGCCATTGTTGGTATGAAAATATCTGGCAATATCTATCTATTGCTTCATTCTCTTGCAATATCAAGTTGGTCAAGCATAACAAAGTAGCCTTTAATGCCTGAACATTTCATTTGGTCAATGGTCTTTTGTACAAGATGGACCCTTGTTATATCATGTGACAATGTCTCAAGAAAGAGGATATTCGGGATGTACTATGGGAAGTACATGAAGGACCTGCTAGAGGCTACATCGGGCCCGATGCAAGTGCAAGGAAGGTACTCTTGGCTGAATTATGGTGGCCAACATTGCATCATGATGCAAAGGAGTGGGTAATGGGATGCAACACTTGCCAATGTACATGGAAACCATTAAAAAGAGACTTTATGCCCCTTGGCCATCTCAACGTCAAGAACTATTCCAAAGATGGGGCCTAGATTTCATTGGACCTTTGAAAGTAAGGTTCACCACTACAAGTACGTTGTAGTAGCCACATAATATTTAACTAAGTGGGCAGATGTGAGAGAATTTCCCAACAACAGTGCACTGAGTAATGTGAATTTCATCTTTGAACAATTGGTCACTAGCCTGGGATTCCGACACAGATCACGATTGACAAGGGAGGCCATTTGTCAGCCATGTGACCTGATTGATGACTTCTGAGTTCTGCATCTTTCATTCACTCTCGAGCCCATACTACCCACAAGCAAATGGCCAACCAAAGGCTCCCAATAAAGTTTTAATATTTGTGATCCACAAGTCATGTACTATAGAGGGTGGTGACTAGGAAGAACATTTATTTGGCGTATCATGGGCCTATCAAATGGCATATGAAGTCACCACCAACCATACACCCTTCCAACTGATGTATGGCAAACAGATGGTTGTTCCAATGGAATATTTAGTACCAAGAATTAGGGTGGTTGTGGAGAACCAATTGGGGGGTGACCAGAGTCTGGCCAATTGACTTATTCAATTAAATAGATTGGATGAGGTGATGACATAGTGGGCAACAAAAGTCATGTAGAAGAGAAAGAAGTATTGGCATGATAAACACCTCCAACAGAAGAATTTCAAAGACGGCACTCTAAACTTGAGATATAAGGGGAGGCACGAAATTTAACTAGGTAAGTTCAAAGTGATGTGGCTCAAACGATTTAAAATTTTAGAAATTTTCAAGAATGGGGTAGTCAAATTTGAATACCTAGATGGGAAACTAGTCAAAGACACAATAAATGACCCTAAATAAAAATTATATCAAGTAAAGATCAAACAAGTCAATATGATCGACATCAAACTTTTTACTACAAAACCTCAACTTGCCAACGATGACATTAGAGCAGGGAAAAGCAAGAATGAATTTAAAATAAGTGAAAAGGATTTGTATGACACCACAAGGTCAAATGCATTGACAAGGCCAATTATGTAAAGATGAACAAGAAATTAAAAGATTTCGAGGCCGAATCAAGCTATAAACCAATTAACCTCATGTTCAACCTCGATGTGTTTTCAACCCAATCCGTACAACCTCCATCCCACTACCCCATACAACCCGTTTCATCCCACCGCCCCATATGATCACCTATATTCCCCTACCCTATACAACCTCCTCTACGACCATCTAATCCCCTGTATGACCCCATGAATTTGCAACTGTAGAAACCATTGCCGCCAACATCATACGGCCCACTTGTTGCTCAACTTTCCCAACTCATACAACCTAGGGCATACGAACTTGCACCCAAACCCACCATTCAACCACTCAACATTTGACCACCACTGACTCGCTCCAGTCAACCATCCATTGCCAACCCCACAACTTGAACATACACCGCAATCATACAACCCACAACAACATTATAAACATAAGTCATCAAGTAAATTCTTACCATTGTACACTCCCATTGCAGCTCCACAGTCACTCACAACAACAGAAACTAGAGGATGAAATAAACAAAAGGCGTTGGGTGGATACAAACCCGTTTATACAAATACACAACACAAGAATATACTACAAAAGTTTGGGTTTCTTCTAGCACAAGTAGATCAAATTTCAACAAACCTAGTGCTAGCTTCAGGGAGCACTTCCACAGTTGAGTTTGGTAAAGCCAATAAAATTCAAGGACCGCAACTCAATTCTAGTGATAAATCCCAACAAAGGGTTGAGCAGGTACTCTTTGGTTAAAAATTATGGATTCGCTATGGCAAATATGAATGCAAACCCCCTCCTTCGAGCATAATAAAACCCACAATGCAGCATAAACATGCCCTTGAGACAACATTCAAAAAAATCAGCACACCCAGACAAGAGTGTATGGTTCCAAGGCAAAACCCTACTTCTACTCCCAAAATGATGCAAACTTCATTTGGAGGGGGTAGCTCAAAACAAGGGCCAGCGTTGGGGATTAAGATGTAGAAAGTGGGTGAAACTGAATAAAAACATAAATCTAAGAATTTATCCACTCCGAAGACACTTACCTAGGAGAGCTACCCGCTACAAATTCCCATACTTGGTCAATAAACCCAACAACCATGAGCTAAATATTGCATTGCACAAATTAGGGAAGAATAAAACCTTCGAACCCTAACAAGTTTGAGTGGTTTCATGTTACAATATGGGCACTTGATGTTCATTTATCCACTTCATGAACAAAGAAATCAAAGTCACCTACATTCCGCAGGATTTCACGAGTGTTCAAGGTGCCTTCCCATAGGTTGTCAGTCACCAAGGCTACCAACACTCACATGACAGTTGCTAAGAAGAACCAAGTTATACAACACCTTTGCAAGAAGGATTTGACCAATAAGGAGTTGGTTAATATAGGGGTAGAGGGGCACCGCGAACTTAAAAATGAGTATTTGGCCTTGGAAGAATGGCAATGAATCTGAGATGTGATCCGATGCTGGTTAGTAGCACCCACTAGAGCCTCTCTTACATTGTTGGTTGGACGACAGAGTAAATGATCGGGTTACGCCAACGTGAGATCTAAAATTTGGGCAGAGTTGCTATCGACTTGAATTCACAAGTTTTTATCCCTAACATTTAAGGCATGAGCAATTTTCCGATGTGTATAAACACAAGCAATTTTGGGAAAGGCATTTCCACCAAACAATTCCTATGACCCAAGTTGACCCTCCATTTGTTTATGATGGAGATAACTTAGTAGTCTACTTGATGACTCCGTTGCAGGGGTACGCCCTCCCCCTCGACGCCCCCTGTTTGGAGACGCTTCCAGCACAAGGACGTCCCGGGTACTCCCGGAGGCAACCGTGGACGTACCGGAAACATCCGGCATGGCCACGGACGCCTTCGGGAGTACCCGGAACGTCTCCGGGCGTGCCCGAGGGATTTTGGCAGAAAAATGGCAAATTTTTTTTTTAAAAACCTCAAAAAATCCTTAAAAAAAACCCTAAAAACTAAGCAACCCTAAATGTAAATCTAGTCCGAACCCAACAATATATAAATAAAATAAATGTTTAAGTATAAGTTTACTATCTAAATGTAAACTTATACTTTAAGTTATATTTTATTTATATACTTTCAGGATGTTTGAGAGGGGTTTCGGACTGCTAGGAGCTATAATGCAAATTCTAGGTTTTGAAGGATCCTATCATATTTCAGAGTTAGTCAGATTCCAGGGTTTCAGGGTTTCAAACTTAGCCATATTTCAGGGTTTCAAGATTTCAAGGAGACATCATAGGAGGTATGAAGGCTGCATGAAGGGATGTATGCGTGATAGAATAGTATGAGAATATCTCTGGCAAAGTGCCACAAGCCGATCCCACCCCATTCCCTGTGCACCCCTTAAGGCATGCACTCATGAGATTCAATGCACCGATGAGCCCTTGTGAGAGAAAGTGTCAGTAAATGATAAAGTTGAAAAATAATGGGAGTGTCATTCATGATTTTGTGGACAATCGAGATGATTTATTCTAGATTTGAATGTACATCTTGTCTTTGAAGTAATGAATGAATATTATATATTTTTAAGAGTTTTATCATTTATAGACAAATATTTTCACACTATGTAGTTTCAAGTGTTTTACTAAAAAAATGAGTAATATATATATATACACACACACACACACACACACACACAGACGTACCCACGACGTATCCAAATCAAGGTTTTTGAAAAATGACGTACCCGCGTACCCGAGACATCCCCGTACCCGTACCCAAACAACATAGCTTGATGAAGCTAGGGAGGATAACAAGGAATGAAAGTGGAAACCTAGAATAGAGACCACCACTTCAGAAGTTGCTATAGAGATTGATGTAGAGCCCATCACTTCAGACTAGAGATTTATGTTAGGTTGTGGAGCTAAAAGCTTCAACCTTTGCAAACTGAAGAACAGATGGTTGCTGAGTTCTACAGGAACCGACGTCGGCAGCAGGACCGACGTCGGCAGAGACCAGTGCAGAAGGACACCGGCGACGGCAGGAAGTCGGCCGACGTCGGCAGAACCAGACTAGCAGGGACCGACGTCGGTCGCCTGTGTGTTCCCGAAGTGTTCGTTTCACGGACAGTTAAGTGAACGATGAGTTTGCATGTTAAAACCACCCAGAGTCTTGGGCTGCGAGGATAATTGTCTAAATTAAGAGTCTAAGTTATTGTTTGAGTTAGGGATCTATTTATAGACCCATTGGCATGTATTGTTTAAGGCATGAAATAGAAAGGAAGAGTTCCTTCTAGTTGTAAGATCTGTGAGTTGCAGGTTGTTGCAAGCTCATTGGGGATCTACATGTAAGTTTGATCTTTGAATTGCAGGTTGCAGGTTCATGAGAGATCAGCTTGAAGTGCTATAGAGTGCTTGGTGTACCGGCAGGGTTATTACTGACTGGTTGGTGAGGTGAACACCAATTCTGTGTGTGAGTTGGTTGTTGGGACCGTTTTTTTGTGTAGGAGAGTGTGTGTGAGAAGAATTACTGTACACTTGAGGTGTGGCGAATCTCTGTAAGGTGAAAGAGTGTGGCGGCTCTTTGATGTATTCTTTTCTGTATAGTGTTAATACAAGATAGTGTATTGTCTCTCATATTCTGTGCTATTGGTGAATTCTAGTTACTTGTGTTTCTGGTTATTTCCGCATATTCAATTGCTTATATTTGGTAATCATACTGTGCTCTTTCTGAGGAGCAAGATCCTAACGGGTGGAATTAGAACAGGTGTGTTTGTTCTTGGATTTATCTCCACCCCCCTCTTGCCCAACAAGTGGTATCAGAGCAAGGTTGTTGGCTCATAGCTTGATACCACCAACAAGTGGTATCAGAGCTTTTGGTTGGGATACTAACAGATTGGTGTAGATCTGGGTAGTGTGTTTTGATTACAGGTTACTCACAGGGCTTCTGTTTGAGTGGGAGTTGAGCAATGGCAGAAAACAGTCAACTACGAATGGAAAAGTTTAATGGCAAGAACTACCAATTATGGAGGATGCAGATTGAGGACTATCTGTATCAGAAAGATTTGTACTTACCGTTGGGTGGGGTTGCTAGCAAACCCTTGGATATGAAAGATGAAGAATGAGAGGTTCTTGATCGGAAGGCTCTGGGATCTGTTAGATTGAGTCTTGATTCATCTGTGATTTCCAGCTTATCACAGTGTAAGACAAGGGTGGAGTTGATGAAATCTTTGACAAATTTGTATGAAAAACCCTCGGCTTCTAATAAGGTATTTCTTATGAAGCGTTTATTTAATTTGCAAATGTTGGAAGGTGGATCTGTTCATAGCCATCTTAGTGATTTCCATGGTTTGGTAAACCAGTTAAGTTCAGTTAATATTGTATTTGATGATGAACTTAGAGCTCTCTTAATCTTGTGTTCATTACCTGAAAGTTGGGAAGGTTTGGTAATGGCAGTTTCTAATACTGTGTCTCCTTCAAAAGTCTTAAAAGTGGATGATGTTGTGAGTGTGATCTTGAATGAAGAGATACGCAGGAAAAGCACAGGTGAATCATCTGGAGATGCTTTGAGTGTTGAAGGAAGAGGAAGGCCAAGAGAAAAGACAGAGCGTGGGAAATCAAGGTCGAAGATAGGCAAAAGATCCAAGTCCAGGTATGGCAGAATAACCTGCTGGAAATGTGGAAAGCAAGGGCACTTAAAGAGAGATTGCAGATCGGGTGAAGATCATCATGAAGAACATGGAGAAGAAGCAGAGGTTGCGGGTTACGTTGCACAGGATGCTCTGGTATGTTCTTTGGATAAAGTAGAATCTTGGGTATTAGATTCTGGTGCCTCTTTTCATGCATCCCCACATAGGGAATTTTTTCATGAGTATGTCCAGGGAGACTTTGGAGAAATTTGTGTAAGGGATGGTAAGCCTTGTCAGATTGTTGGCAAAGGCAAAGTGAAGCTGAAATTGCAGACAGGCAACACATGGGTGTTAAAAGAGGTCATGCATGTCCCAGTTCTGAAGTGGAATCTGATTTCTGTTAGAAGTTTGGGTGAAGAGGGTTGCACAGTAACTCTCACAGCGGACTCTTGGAAGGTTACCAAGGGTACACTTGTTATAGCTAGAGGTAAGAAAGTAGGTACGCTTTATCTATCTACTTGTTTTACTGATTCTCTTTCTGGGTTATCTACTTCAGCTGTAGATTCGGAGATGTGGCTTAATAGGCTTGGTCACATAGATAAGAAGGAGATGCTGGTTCTTGAGTCAAAGAATATGCTTTCGGATTTGGAAGGCATGGATCGTGGTTTCTGTATGCAGAAGAAGAAGGTAAGGTTTCTTGAGGAATCCGATGTTAGTGACAAGAACAGGAAAGCCTTGGTTTTCAAGGAGAAAGTGACGGACAAAGTTCAGCATAACGTGCAGAGGAATTCTGAGCAGAGCAAGGGTGATTTGGACAAGGGTTTGATCCAAAAAGAGCTCACGGGAAAAAGTCAGGTCTCACAAGAAAAACACAGAGACCGACGTCGGCAGGAAAACCGGCGTCGGTGTCCAGACAGGGACCGACGTCGGCTATGTGCAGCCCGACGTCGGTGACTCAGGGCAGAAAAGAGATCGGCGTCAGCCAGAGGAAACCGACGTCGGCAGGGAGGCAGTCGCAGGAAATCGACATCGGTCGACTGTAGACTGAGATGTGACCGGCATCGGTTACTGAGACGAATTTTGGGTGGACAGCGAGTTGTCATGGAGTCTCAAGCGCCCATATGGAGGACTGAAGGTGTAAGTAAGTTCTTAAATTCGTCATTTCCCTTCTTTACACTACTTGTTGCTCACTTATGGCATAGGACCAGGAAGTTATTGAAGAAGCAGAACAGGTAGATCCAAGAAACAGTGGGAGCTTGGCATGGATGAGGATGTGATTCCTTGGAGGAGAACCAAACAGGGGTTTTGGGTAGTGTTGCCAGCTGGAAGTAAGCACTGAGAGATGATTGGATGTTAAAGATGAAGAAGAGTGGAAATGGATACGTGAGATGGAAGATCAGGGTATATGATCTTGTTTTAGCTGCAGGGCAATGGAGGTTTGATCATTGTGTTTCTCTTTACCAGGTCGGATAATATTAGCTACATTATCCTATTTTCTGTATGATGTGCTTGTTGCAGGGTTACACATACAGGTATTGCTGAACTAAAGGTAAAGTTAGTTCAGGTGTTTGTCATGGAGAATCTGGGAGCAGCAAGATTCTTTGGCATGAGTGTGTTCTAGAGACATGGAGGTCTTGTTGACTTTGTTTCAGGATGATTGTGTGAAGCCGGTTAGCACGCCGATGGTTAGACAGTTCATTGAACAGGTGTCTTGATTCACATAATGAGGTTGAGTGCATGGTATGTACTAAACCTGAGTTTTCCCAAGCAGTGGGAGTTGTCACAAGTTTGGAGTCAATCCGGAAGAGTAATACTGAAGGGCAGTTCAGTGGGACCAGCAGCAGGTGCACATGCTATGCAGGGTCAAGTTCTTTTTCTACATGGTTGTAGATGCGGATGTGGCAGGTAATTTGGATGACAGATTTTGCACCACGGATTTTGTGGTGGTTGGTCTTCAAGAGTGATCTTGAGGAGGGATACAAAGCCAAGGGAACAAACTAGACGGTGTACAGGTACAGGTTGCAGCTGTTTATCTCCAAGTGGGAGATTGTTAGGTTGTGGAGCTAAAAGCTTCAACCTTTGCAAACTGAGGAACAGATGGTTGCTGAGTTCTACAGAAACCGGCGTCGACAGCAGGACCGACGTCGGCAGAGACCAGTGCAGAAGGACACCGGGGACGGCAGGAAGTCGGCCGACGTCGGCAGAACCAGACTAGCAGGGACCGACGTCGGTCGCCTGTGTGTTCCCGAAGTGTTCGTTTCACGGACAGTTAGTTAAGTGAACGATGAGTTTGCATGTTAAGACCACCCAGAGTCTTGGGCTGCGAGGATAATTGTCTAAATTAAGAGTCTAAGTTATTGTTTGAGTTAGGGATCTATTTATAGACCCATTGGCATGTATTGTTTAAGGCATGAGATAGAAAGGAAGAGTTCCTTCTAGTTGTAAGATCTGTGAGTTGCAGGTTGTTGCAAGCTCATTGGGGATCTACATGTAAGTTTGATCTTTGAATTGCAGGTTGCAGGTTCATGAGAGATCAGCTTAAAGTGCTATAGAGTGCTTGGTGTACCGGCAGGGTTATTACTGACTGGTTGGTGAGGTGAACACCAATTCTGTGTGTGAGTTGGTTGTTGGGACCGTTTTTTTGTGTAGGAGAGTGTGTGTGAGAAGAATTACTGTACACTTGAGGTGTGGCGAATCTCTGTAAGGTGAAAGAGTGTGGCGGCTCTTTGATGTATTCTTTTCTGTATAGTGTTAATACAAGATAGTGTATTGTCTCTCATATTCTGTGCTATTGGTGAATTCTAGTTACTTGTGTTTCTGGTTATTTCCGCATATTCAATTGCTTATATTTGGTAATCATACTGTGCTCTTTCTGAGGAGCAAGATCCTAACGGGTGGAATTAGAACAGGTGTGTTTGTTCTTGGATTTATCTCCACCCCCCTCTTGCCCAACAATTTACAATTTGGCAGCATTGTTATCGACTCCATAGTCTATTCGCTACGGCTAGGGATGATAACAAGGAACGGAAGTGGAAACCCAGAATAGAGCCCACCACTTCAGAAGTTGCTATAGAGATTGCTATAAAGCCCACCACTTTAGAATAGGCAATTACAATTGGGCGGAGTTGCTATCGACTCAGATTCACAAGTTTTTATGATGGATATATCTCAGTAGTCTGCTTGTTGAGGTTAGGGAGGATAACTAGGAATGGAAGTGGAAACCCAAAATAGAGCCCAACACTTCATTAGTTACTATTTAGATTGCTATAGAGCCCACCAATTCATAATAGAGATTTAAAATTGGGCAGAGTTTCTATTGCCTCGGATTCACAAGTTTTTATCTCTAACATTTAAGGGATGGGCTATTTTTAAATGTCGTGTATACACATGCAATTTGAGGAGAGGAATTTCCACCAAACAGTTCCTATGACCCAAGTTGGCCAATCGTTTTATGATGGAGATATCTACGCAGTCTGTTTGTTGAGGCTGGGGAGGCTAACAATGAACGCAAGTGGAAACCCAGAATAGAGCTGCCACTTCAGAAGAGGAAGACGGAGATTACTCCAATGCATATGAGGATGAGGAGAATAGTGCACCCGTGGTGGGTTTGCTAGAGCCTCCATTCCTGGTTCCTTCTCCCGAACCATTAGATCAACCTCTCACGAAGGAGTAACATATTGAGGATGGATTGAACCAAATAGGTGAGCCAATTAATCCTGTGTCGGAGGAGAGCCTGCTTAGCCCAATGCAATCTGTGGAGCACAAGCAAGATCAGCCATAGCAAGAGGAAATTCCACTGGGGATAGATTCTGAGTTCCACTCTGAGGCAGGGCCCTCAAAGACCGGACCCACTGAGTTTCAGGGATCTGAAGATGGCATTGTGCTGGTATTTTTTCCCCTCCTAATAATGCAAATTTGTATGAAAAGGTCTCCAATTTCTGAGAACCATGGGACCTATGATCCAAGGTCTTCAGGACATCTAGATGTGATAGTAGGACCATCCCAAAATCAAGTGATTTTGGATGAAGTCACTCTCATCCAAAAGCTTGTACAGGAACAAATACCACTTAGAATTTGTTTGAGTCTATATCAACAAAGGATGGCCATAGCAGAATACTTCACGGATGTATGAGGAATGGTTACCCACATTTGCTCCTCAGACTATTACTTCCCTTGTGCAGAACATGTTGGGTTCTTTACGCAGCATTGAGCATACATACAAATATCAGTATTTGCTTCTGCAGTATTTCATGGGAGCAACAGAGGTTAGAGGATGAAAAGGACAAGGCTACATGCAAGAATATGGCATTACTTACTCGATTGGAAGAGCGAAATGGCCACTTCCAATATCGTCTCACCCAACAAACTCAGCTAACTCAAACTCAAGTGCTGAAAGTTGCTGAGTATGAGACCGCAGTCAAGGAACTTAATAGCAAGCTCCAAGTATTTGAGGAAGAGACCAATAAAGCTAAAGGGCAGTTGCAGGAAGCTGCCATGATGGTCAATGGCTCACAGGAACATGAACTCCTGGCTGCCAAACAGTTGCAGCAATGTACCAGTGAGGTGTATGCTCTTAGGGGTGAACTTCAACACATAAAATCAGAAAGGACAGCTTCTTCTCGTTTCATTCCAGTTCCCCCTTCTATGCCTCTAGGAACATCTTCCACTCCCCCTACTTATTCTTGAGATGTTTTGTATGGTGTTGTTGGATGGAACTCCGACATCTCTAAATGGGGTGGATTGTTGGGTCTTGTGATCCAAATCTTGTTTTGTTAGTGGTTAAGCGTTGTTAGTTTGGGGCATGAATCTCGTGTGTGAGACACCACCTTTAGTGTGTTAAAATACGTTTATGCTTTGTTAGTATGTTAGTAGTGTTGGAGGGTAGTTGTACAGGTGGGAGGTTAAGTCTCGTGTAAATAACGGACTACTTTTGTTATATCAACTTGCTCATAGCAAGTATTTAACACGATAATATAACATGATTTTTAATTAATTAAAGTATATGGTATACACCATTTCTGCAACTCATTGCACTTCACGCAAAATAGGATAACTGAGAGATAAGTAAGAGTTGAACTTTTGACCTTTGTGTCTACAATGACTTCAAACCATGTTACTACCAACTCAACTACACTTCTATTTCAAACAAAATTCCAACAACATTTATTTAACCAACCATTTTTATAGCCTTCAAAAATAAATTCACACAGCAAATTGTGACAGCGATTTTCATTTTTTACCAGACAATCATAATCCCCAGCAATAAAAGAATTTACCTGGCAGTGGCTTTATTTTTTGCTTGGGACCCACTTCTAGCTTTCACACCATTTTTAATATCAATGCTCTTTTGGAAGGCAATAAACATTATTAAAACACATGTTTGGTTCAGGCACGTTCTCCCATCCCTGGACAACCAATTTGCATGCTCTTCTTAAATTTTCCACGCCCCTTTTTGCAGCTATATCCTTATGGTTCTCCATTTGACAGGATTTGTTTGGCTTAATGATTTCCCATGCCCCAGGCAGAAGTTGAGTTAAATTTCTGCTCTTCTCACTTCAAATGCATTTGTAAGATCCGAACAGCAGTAGCTAAAAAAAATTAAAAAAAGCAATCTCATGATCCGTACAACAGCCACAAGTGTCACGTTTTGCAGGCAGATTGTCCAAGCATTTTACAGCCAAACACCTCTCTCTTTTGCTTCTAGACCAGCAACTAATTCATGCAATTTTCAGGCTTTTCACACTTTTTCCAGAAATCTGGTCACTTCAAACTAATTTCCAACGCTTCCAAGGAATGTGAAAAGCTTCCAGGGAATGCTTTGGAATAGTATTTGCTAATGTAAGAATTAAATTTAATTCTTATGAAATCTAGAAAATACTATATTTGAAAATGCATGCCGTACAAATTTAAAAAATAGCAGCACTGTACACACAAAAAAATAGCATAGTGCCATACACTTTATATATGCCATATGTATTTCTCTCTCTCCAGAAATCACCAAAAATCTTCAACCTGCTTGCTTAGAGGCTCTTTTCACCACCAATACTTAGCACACCATTCAACTTTAATTCTTCATCTTTCTCCCAATGCTTTATTTCCTTCAACCTCCTTCCATTTCTCTCACGCTCCTATTTTGCATGAAGTTCAAACATGAACATGTAAAGTTGAGTTATCTACCAATGTTAGCCTTTATATGTTACTGGCAAAATTTTATGTTGTCATGATTTCTTCGTTTGCTTCGCATATTCACTCAATGGGCAGCGGCATAAACTTGCAACATTAGAGAAATCACCATGGAATGATTAATTTTCCTCTACATTTGTGAAGGGCAGCTCCCTCGTATGATGGGTTTTTGGTAACTTTTAACCAGACAATACAAAGGAAACAAAAAGGCAAAAAGAATGATAGAAAGTAGAGGGGAATGGAAGAAGAAAGAAAATGGAAAGTAAAGTGAGAAACCCACAATGGAAAAAATGCAGAGAACCACCTTGAGAACCCAAATTTAAATGAAATGGATCATACTTCTCAACAATGGAAACCCATATTCTTAGAAAGGTAAAAAAGACATAATTCAAACATAAGAGTGAAGTATCTCACCAAATGGGTTTCAAGACATGAAATACTATGAAACATCTCTATATTTCTGGCTAGAAATGAACACAAAGTTTCTTTTCCTCCTTTCACACAAATCTTCGTTTGGCATCAAATTGTCCTAAATTGGAATCTTTCTTTCAGCATGTAGATGGAATTATAGAACAGAAAATGTGATGAGAGCAAAGATTTCTTGAAAGCTCCAAGACTTCCTTTAAACTAGATCATGTGTATCTGACACAAAGTCCATCCTCAAAGGTTTCTAGCACAAACCTTGCAAAGGCCAAGGGTTTACAAATAATCAAGAAAATACAAGAATTTAACATATGGCTTTATTCATGAACAGCAAGGCACATTTCATTGATGAAGAATATCAAATACCCATAAAGCAATAAATTTACCTCACACATTCCAATGCATTCCATTAACAATTTATTAAAAAGAACATACAACATAAAAAGTTGCATGCCCTAACTAGAGTTGGACCACATTTCACTTTTTTATATTCGGGCAATCATTACATTATTTTATGTTTATGTGACAAGTAACTTTTGTAAGGCAACTTAGCATGCCGAATGGGATCAATTTGACGTTACATTATCTTGGCTCTAAATCAAACTACCACCAAAATTTACCCTGATGCTTAAAATCACTTTGTCGATAAAGCACTTAGCACCAAACCAAACAAGTCCCAGATCAGATCAACCAAGTATTGGATGAAACAAGCACCAAATCCGATCAACCAAGCATCGGACGAAACGAGAGTTGAATTCCAAAAAATGCCAAATACAATGAACGCCAAATTGAATGAGTGTTAAATGCAACTTGAATGCTCGATGCCATGAGTGCCAAGTGAATAAATACCAAATGGTGTTGACGTTGGCATTGATTTTCTCTTTGTCACGTTCACAGGCATTTATACTTGATAGCATCAATGAATGCCTTTATGATTCTTTTGCAAACTTGACCTGCTTCTTGTCATGACCTTGACGACATCACAAAATCACTAAAACTTGGTTTTTAGTTCACAAATGTCGGCTCTTGAATTTTATCCATGCACAATATCCCCCTAAAAATTTGACTAGGACCACAATTTTGAATGGATTTGTCAAACCTTGTCCATTGGGCTACGAGGTCAACGTTCTCATCTTGCAGATTTTGGATCATACCTATCCTTGAATTAACCCCAATCACCTATTGGGAACGCGATTGGGGGTGTTATCCCAAAGTTCAAAATTTGTGATAACAATTGGCTCTGACTGTAAGACCGCATTCCCTTGTGGGATACAAGAGGGCTCCAAATTCTTTGGTGACCGGTGCCTTATCCACCTTGTAGATTTGTGTCGATGATATGGGGCAAGTGCTTGCTTGTCTTGATCAAGACAACTGGCAGCCAATTTGCTTATCCCAATCATATGAAAATGAACACGTGTTGTCAGGCCATATCACACTTCTTTTAAGAAATTTACTTATGTTTTTGAAAAAGACTATGTTTGTTCCTTTTCCAATTGTTCTCCCATCATCTTCAGAAGGGTGTGTTGCATATTTATGTGCCCTGATCCAACCAACTAACAACCAGTTAGCTTATCCAATCGACTGGAAATGAACACACGTTTTCAGGTTAGATCGCAATGTTTTGAAAGTCTTGTCTATTTACTTGCAAAAGGATGTGCTTCAAAAGATTTTTCCGCCACAATTTATTGACATATGAAGGGCAAACTCTACTTAGTGCATGGAGGTTTGCTTGAAGATCTTTCCAACGCTTCAAACAAGAGCCAAAACGAACACCGTATGTGGAATATGCTATTGAAACAATGCACATCACTTGGCAACCCCTACACAGAAATTTTGATTGATTTTTATAAAAATGACTTAAAAACATATGTTTTGGAAAATGGGTCAGAATTTCTAGGCAGGGTTCAGAGGCTTTTTTGAAGATCTTGAATGATATATCAAAAGTTTTCAAACTGATGGAACTTTTGACTCATTATACTTTGTGGATGATGGTGAGTTTAGCAGCACGAGCATAAGAAGTGCAACACTTGATTGGCTAGGCAATTTGTAAGCAGGGACAAATATGAGCGAGATTATGCACAATCTAAGGCACTGAGCGAGAGCAGTGGATACATCAATGCTTGGGCAGTTTCTTACGAGCCAAGGGAGACTCAACATTAGGGTACTTTAAAAATTTACTTTTACGTTTAAAAATGCATGTTGCAGGTATGTCTTCATCAATATTGCTCAGAGTCAATGCACTTTATCTACAACATCAACACCTATGTAAATTTTGCAAGAATGAACCAGAATCAAAAGAGTGTTTTGTATTCAAGTATCCAATGTGTTATGAGATCCATAGAAGATGTAACTATCTCTTTGGAGGAAAACAAGGCTCACCAAGAGACTATACTAATTATGAGGATCAAAGATGTGTTTTTGTATTCATTAGGTAAATGACTTTCTTAAGAGTCATCAACATAACCTCTTTTTTATGGTTCGACTTCAAAATCCTCCTTTCAACTACAATTTCGGAGATGTCAACGGACCCACTGTCCCACTCAGCGTTAATAAGTTGCCAAAAAAAAAAAATCTCAACAACTTAATTCTTGTGCTTTATGTTATGTCTATTTAGATTTTTTTTGTCTCCTTTTATTTATATGCAGACCTATGATTTTGATTCTCTTGCTCCAAATATCATGGAATCTAGCATATAACATTTTCATAATCTTGTTGAAGAGTATGGATTAGAGCATTTAACAAGGGTCCCATAAAACCAAGGTCATCAAAATGCCTATTCAAAATTCTTATCCACAAGTTTGGCCAGCCATACATGTGATAAATAGCTCTGAATAGCGATGGTTCACAAATAGACTTTCTTTCTTCATCAATGCAACACTTCTCCATTGCACCATGACAAGCAAGGCAATCGAACTCATGGTGTACTTGGAACAAATCATCAAAGTTAATTTGTTTCTTCACACCGACATCCATCAAAGGATTTCTTCACCAACATCCATCAAAGGACTAACCCAACGAAATGTTAAAGAACTCCATATGCTTGTATCATGAGAATTTGAGCTTTGAATTCTCCTCTTCTCTCTTCTCTTGCATGTTTTTATCTTAAATTTACTTTTCTCACATTCCTTTGGACCGTTCATGGTCTCTTGTGGACATTAATATTGAAATTGAATTAAATCTCTCAACACTGCATACCTTCATGCAAATAAAATGCAAGTGGTTTACATGGCAAAGAAATTTGGAGATTCCTCAAGGCGATCAACATGGCGTTTAGAGCTTGTTCAAGGTGTCATCACGACCAAATGACTAGCTTGCTCAACAGGTAAGATAACTAAAACAGCTCACACCTCTCTTGTTAATGCTTGAACGACAGGACGATTTGGACAGCAATGCATAAGAGTCTTCGTTGAGCCTTCGAACAGCCTTTTGCAAACCTTGAAGGCAGTCCAATGAACCCAAATGTTTTATATAAGCTCAGGGAGCCTTTGGCAGACCTGAATGGTGGTTTGGTAAGTTTGGTAGCGCTCATCCAAAACATGTGCTTCACAATCTTTGTACAACAAAGGATTTGGTTGATTTGTCAGTGGAGTAGATTGTTGACTAACATCTACCACACTTGTTTACTCTAATAATTTTGCAGCTCGCCAGGTGGCCGCGATATCATCCTCAGTTGTTGGTTGCCAATGTTGTCCATCAATTCTTTTGCCATTTGCAGGTCTAGTATTAGCTTCAATATTCTCTTCTCCCAAGCTTGCCATGAAGCTTGTATGGGGAACAACTTGCAGATGACAACTCTGACTAGGAGCTCACAGTCAATATATCTCTTGTTCACAGGGTATCCTCGACTCGTCCATATCCTTTCTATTCAGATTCTTATGTTTCGCGACTGCCTCTCGATGTTCTATCCACCACCTCAATCAAGTTTTGCCCTGGTTGTCACACTATTGTCACAGGGATGCTTTGATGATGTGATCAAGCTGTCACATTTGGCTACATCTGTTTTTGGCTTGGTAGTTATGCAATCATGCCACTTTGGACCTTCACGTTAGTTATATGCAATTGTCACTTCTCTTGGCTCGCAAAGACACACGCAAATACAATGACAAGTCTAGCTTCTTAAAATACACTTTTGGTTGATTAGAAAGAGAAAGTATTTGTGGTATCAAAATTCAAATGGATAACCACTCCAAAAATAAGACTCATAAACAGCCTTTGCGACAACCGGCCTTCCTGAAATTGATGGAACACTAGAATCAGATTTAGAAGGCCCACCAAAAGATTTGTCAGCATCAAGGAGTTAATGGAGGCACATCATTGCGTTTAAATGCCTTGCATGCATTCTTATTGGCTTCTTCATTGCTTTCTTATTCTTCACAACCATCTTCGCCTTCTATATCATGTAAATCTCCAGTCCGAACTAAATGTTGCCCTTTTACACAGAGACATATAAGAAGAGGACTTCTAAGTATATTTTTGAGTTGTTTTCAACCATATGAATCATATCAGTGCCATAAATACTGAAAGGGGGTTCACCTGATGTCCAAGTATTTCGGGAATATTGGATGTGAAGATGGAAATTTTGTTCTTGGAAATAAGGATATTCATATGTACTACCATTGTTGTCATGAGGAGGTAGATTGTATGATTGCAACAATGAAGAGGAATCGGGCTCTTTTAAATCCTCGAGACTTACAACACACAGACGTGTTGTATTCTTTTCTACACTTTTTGTGGTGCAAATTCCCTCTAGCTCTGATGACATTTCTTACCTCTAGAATTTCAAGATTACTACACAAGCGAGGTAAATCACAATAATTTTCTGTACTCAAGAATGTAAATTGTAAATCCAATTTCTTAAGGTTACAAGCTTGCAAAGTACACAAAACAGCTTAGTCTCACTCATGCAACTCTCCATATTTATCCACATCTATTGCATTCTCGTTGCTGTTACAAATCAAACCACCACCAAATTCTTGTAGGAGTTTCGCATTCACCAACACTCTAGAGCTCACCACTGCCTCAATATCACACTCGTCGAAGGATGTCGGCAAAAGAGATGCCCAAGTTGAAGGAAGAAAACAAAAAGAGTTTTAACTTCTTGAACCGTCCCCTCGAAAAATAGAACAGCCTCACTAAGTGCCTGCATGCAATCTTGCATGATGGAGTGGGATAACTGAAACCATATTTAACACAATTTGATTTTCTTTATTTTTTTAATTTTAACAAAGGCCTCGGACTTACGTCTTTAGCACATCGGGGAAATCAAGCAGAGATTTCTTGTAATTTTTCCAACTTCTAACACGGTTTTTCCCACTTTGACAAATGGTTTAAGAAATCTCCAATTTCGCAAATGGTTATAAAAAACTCCACTTTGACAAATCTTCTAAAAATATCCACTTAGGCAACTGGTTATAAAATCTCCACTTTAGCAAATGGTTATAAAATTCTCCACATTGGCAAACCTTCTAAAAATCTCCTCTTTGGCAAACCTTCTAAAAATCTCCACTTAGTTATTTGCATGGTGGGGGATGTGGGAGAATGCTTCACACTTTTCCATTTTGATAATTTTGGTATTATCCCCCAAAATTTATACTTTCATCATTCATGGTGGATGTTGACGCGGCGGATTGCACCCTTGGCAAGAGGCTGAGCTCCTGCCTTCCACACGCACAATGGAAACTCCCCTCTTGCCTGTGGGCCTGGCAAAACAGGGGGGGGAGTCTCTAGATAAGGGCTAGCTCCCTTTGATGTATCTTTTAGGTCCTAGATCTCCTACTGCTAACAAATAAATGGAAAAAAGGGGGAGGGGGGGTTGAAAAGGGAGAAAGATGCTGAAAACATAACCTAAACCTAAACTAAAAAGGTGATACACCAAAAAAGTTGATCCACTCAGCCCGAACATACACTCTTCACCAAGAACAAGCTCCCATACACTTCATTTGACACGAGAAATCCTTCTGCATCAGTGAGCTAGGGGTCCGTGGATATACAGGTAGGAAGAACTACCAGAGGCGTTCTAAGATGCACTATGGCAGCCTGTTCACATGCGCCTATACTCCTCTAGGGACACTTCTGGCAAACCTGCAGAAGAAGAAAAGCTCACAATGCACTAGACATGCTGAAATCATCCTGCGAAAGCATAAAGGAAAATGACTTAACACAGAACCAAGGCATAGACACATACGAAAGTGCAAGCTCAAATAGAGGTAAAAATGCTATGTCTCGATTCAAGGTAAAATCCGGCAGAGTTCTGCCTTACAAGCCCAGAGGTTTTTGGGCAGAGCTTTGTCTTACGGGCTAAGAGATCTCTTCTCAAAATGAGAAGTTTACAATATATAGAGAGAGAAGTAAAGGCGCCCCTTTGGAAAAGACTTTGGTGCCCTTTGACAAGTTGGCCCATGTGCGTTGAGAGCATCAGGAAGAGGAAGCCGCTTGATAGATAATGATGTGTCGGCTCCTGCTTTGACTTTGGCATTCAAACATTAATGTGAAAGCATGGGCCGTGCCTCTTTTCTGCAAACAGAGTACTTCTTATATTCACACGATTTGTCTGCTTATAAATGCAAAGTGGAGAAAACAGGGCGTGTCGTTCACTATTCACGCCTCTTGATGACCACTTGGCAGGCACTGTTCCAACCGCTGGAATAACTCCTTCCCCTTTGCCACCTGGGTTGTTTTGTCCGTTTTTGTACTTTGTCTCTTCCTGTTTTTGTCTTCTTTGTCTCCTTCAGCCCTCGAGGCTATCTTCTTGGTAGGTCGCTGAGTTCACTTGCGGCCTGTGCTTAAGATTTTTTCAAAATCAACGGCTATTTCACTGCCTTAAATTTGACGTCTGTGCACCCGTCACTGGGCGTTTGAACTTCCAACGGCTAGTTTGCCCTGCTCGATTTTGACGTCTTCGGGCCCGTCACCCCTTGGAATTTCTTCGGCCTTTTCCTTTCCTTCGGCTTTCTTCTCTTCGGTCGGGTTTTTTGTTTCGGCCATTTTTCCCGCAGACAAAATGTCCGCAAGAATTGTCTTGATCGTTCCTTTCCTTCAGAGTTTTTCTCTCGGGCTTTTTTCCCGCGGCCTCTCCCGAATTTCTTTGGACTTTTTGTCCGAAGGAATTCCTTCGAACAAAAGTCCGAAAGAAATCGCTTTATGCCTTTGTGCCTTTGTCTTTTTATTTTTGCGGGATTTCTTTCGAAGAAATTCTCATCCTTTGCCTTAAACAAAACTCCGAAGAAAACTTACTTTTTTGGCCTTGTTCACTTTTCCGCAGGAATTCCAACTTGCCTTGTGCATTTTTCCGAAGGAATTCCACCCCTTTCGGCCTTCTCTTTGGTCCCTTTAAAAGTGTTACCTGCCCTCCGCAAGGGCACTTGAGTCCGGAACTACCCTCCGCAAGGGCACTTGAAATGGTCCATTTTGCACCTAAGTGTTGGGAACTTGTCTTTCCTGCAGAGTCTGTAGAAACGCCTACAGAGTCCGTAGAAATCCCTACAGAGTCTGTAGAAACACCTGCAGAGTCCGTAGAAACTTTCTGGCGAGTCCGTAGAAACACCTGCAGAGTTCGTAGAAAACCCTGCAGAGTCCGTAGAAACAAGACTTGTGCAAAATCAAAAAATGCATTGGCTCAGAACAGCAGGGGAAAAAAGGGGGGGACCGATTTTGGCCTGCGGACCAAAATGGTCAACAATGGAGATTAGAGGTTACTTTGTTTAATTTGAAATCACTTGCATGATCTCGGACTTCCCAAACATCCACTATTTCATTTTTGGCATTTTGGTAAAGTGCATCCATAATCCCACTTTACCATTTTATTTTTGATAAGTTGGTAAATTGCTACAAACTTCCCGAACTTCCATCACTTAATAAAGTGGCAAATCTTTTGGGGAAATTGAGGAACACAATTCTTTTTTCTTCGAACTATTAGCAAGATGCAAAACAGAGAAGGGGCAATGAAGCACAAGTAATGATGGCACCAAACATCTCACTTCTTCACGAATTTAACAAGGTATGATGAGTACAAGGGTTTTACAGGGCACAAAAGTCTTCTCACAAATGCATTTATTGAACAACAACAACACACACATAAATGAAAAACAAGGAAAAGCAAACAAAATTTATGTACAAGGGAAAATGGACAGTATTAGACCTTTTCAATGTCTTCTCCAATGACTTTAAATGCATCTAGGTCAGTTTTAGGATCCGAATAAAAGACAAGTGTGTTGTGTTTCTCTTCATGAGCTGCAATAAAATTCTCTTCAAGAATAGATTCAGGAAAGGTATTCTTTTCTGAAATGCATCTTGTGGTAGAGACGAAGTCATCGTTGAATGAATCGTTGTCATCATCTTCATGGACTTATTGTACTTTAACATTTTCTTTCTCGCTTGAAATAAATATTGGGCACCAATCCTTTTGCTTCATCTTCACGTCTTATTTTGCTTCCAAGATTCCAATACTGTTGAGTCCTCTAACTTGATGAAGCAAGGATCTTCACATTGACATGAAAATGGAAAAGCAATATTCTCTTCTTTGCAAATATGGAAGCTGAAATATTCATTATTGTCTTTGAAATACATGTGACATATTTTATCAATTTCTATTGCTCGCAAATCAATCAAATGTTCCCAGCAGCTCACTTTCTCCCAAGGTTGTGAAATTGAACATACAAAGCGGGGAGTATTTTATCTTCTTCTTTATTGAAGTTTGGCATGATTGATCAAAGATTTGTCTTTGGAATCTGTGTTCTAAATGTTGAGGATTCTCCATATAAAATCTTTGTCTCTTCATAGTAGCTTCCATTGTTTCTTCACCACATATTGCACATGGAACATGTTTTGAAACCTCCTTCAACATTCCAGACATGATCATATCATCTTCAACTTCAGTGGCGTCTTGTTGTCCATCTTCCATGTCTCACACTTTATTTCTTTTCAAGATGAAACGAATATCCGGGTGTAGAGCAATAATGAAGAGGCAAAGTTGGTTATTGGGACTTGGTTGGTCAACATGAGGGATCAATCTTAGCAATTTGTTGAAGTGTGCCACGAAGTCTCTCGCCCTCTTTCTTTTCTTTTGGATTTGGAAAAACTTGGACATCAAAGCACACACATCCATAGTTGGTTTGAATCTCTCAAGGAACTTGTTTTTCAGGGTGTTCAAATTCACAATGCATCCATATTCTCAGTGCCATAACCATTTAGTAGCAGGTCCAATGAGAGTTTCACCAAAAAGTCTCATAGAGACATCTTCTCCAGCTCCAAGAATTTTGCATGCCACAGTGAAAGCAAAGATGTGATCATCTGCCTCTTGAGAGTCTTCTCTAGAAAACTTTGGAAAGTTCTTCCTCGAACCCAAAGGTAATTCACTATATTGGGCCAAAACTAAAGGAACAAAACAATTTCCCCATGGGATGGGTAAAACTAACACCATAGCATGAATCAAAAAGAAATAAGCAACAGGTAACCACTTCAACAAAGTCATCAAACTCCATTCCAAGGGAGATTCCTTGAAATAATAGAAATCAAATGCAAAAGACACTTCGATCCCTAGCGAAGTCGCCAAAAACTATTGACAAGATTTTTTGTTGCTATGCTTTCGTCATTTGTTTCACAAACTCACCTAACAGGCAATGGCATAAACTTGCGACATTGGAGAAATCACCATGGAATAAGTGATTGTCCTCTACGTTTGAGAGGGGGGCAGCTTCCTTGTCTAATGGGTTTTTTGGGAGTTTTGATACTAACCAAAAAGTACAAATGAAACAAAAAGGGAAAAAGAATGATAGAAAGTACAGGGAAATGGAAGAAGAATGAGAAAAAATGTAAGGGAAAGTGAGAAACCTACAACGAAATAAATGCAAAGAACCGCCAAGATAACACAAATTTAAATGAAATGGATCAGACTGTCCAACAATAGAACCCTGAATTTTTAGAAAGGTTAGAATGACATACTTCAAACATGGGAGTGAAGTATATCAGTAGAGTGAAGTACATCACCAGAGGGGGTTCAAAACGTGAAGTACTATGAAACACCTATGTATTTCTAGTTGGAAATGAACGCAAAGTTTCTTTTCCTTCTTTCACACAAAGCCTTAGTTTGACTTCATACAGTTCTGGATTGGAATCTTTCTTTCAGCATGTAGATGGAAATATAGAACAGCAATGTAATGAGAGCAAAGATTCCCTGAAAGCTCCAAGTCTTCCTTCAAACTAGGTTATTTGTATCTGGGACAAAGTCCATCCTCAAGGGTTTTCCAACACAAAGTTTGCAAAATCCAACGGTTTACACAATACAAGAATTCAACATATAGCTTCATTCATAAACAGCAAGACACATTTCATTAATAAATAATATCAAATACCCATAAAGCAATACATTGACCACACACATTCCAATGCATTATGTTAACAATTTATTGAAAAGTACATACAACACACAAAGTTGCAACATGTTCTCTCCCAAGGGTGAGAGAAAGAAAATGAACCCCTGTACAATGAGGAATCATACCTTATGTAGACATCTTTCCACTCAAAGTAGTTGGGAAACTATTTTTTCACCAACTCCACCTAATACTCAACTTGCCCTAATTAGAGTTTGCCCACATTTCATTTTTTTATATTCAGGCACTCGTTACATTATTTTATGTATTAGTGACTTTTTCACATGATAATAATGATTAAATCCAAAGAGAACTAATTAAAACACTTTTAAAAAGCCACTTGATGTTTGACTTGGACCCATCACATTGGTACATTTGATTTATTTCGGATTTGTCCACTTTATGACTTTATTTAAAATCAATTAATTCTAACAAAATTGATATGATTAATTATTATAAAGTCATTCAATGCTTAAGCTAATATCCATGAATGTTTGCCCCTTTGATTCACCTAAGACACCCATGCGCACTTGGACAAACGTTACAATTTGGGACACTTTTCAAGTGTGGGAATTTCTTAAACAATAGGATCATATATGAAAAATTATCTCATCGGGGTAACGAGTCATTATGTTCCAAGTAGCTTTTGTGAGGCAACTCAGCATGCCAAATGGGATCCACTTGACGTTAACTTATCTTGGTGCTAAATCAAACTAACCCCAAACTTCATCCTAAAGCTTAAAATCACTTTATCAATAAATCATTTTAGCACTAAACTAAACAAGTCCCAAATCGAATCAAACGAGCATCGGAGGAAACAAGCTCTGGGTCGGATCAAACAAACACTGGATGAAACAAGAGTTGAGTTCCAATAAATGCCAAATACAATGAACGCCAAATTGAATGTGTTAAATGCTACTTAAATGCCCAATGCTATGAATGCCAAGTGAATAAGTACCAAAAGCTATTGACATTAGTATTGATTTTCTTGTTGTCACATTCACGGGCATTTGTACCTGATAGCATCAATGAATGACTTTATGGTTCTTTTGAAAACTTGACCTACCTCTTGTCATTATCTTGAATACATCACAAAATCAATGAAACTTGGTTTTTAGTTCAGGAACGTCAACTCTTGCATTTTCTCCATGCGCAATTTCCCCCTATAAATTTGACAGAGACCAAAACTCTGAATGGGTTTGTCAAGCCTTGTCCATTGGGCTATAGGGTCAACATTCTCATCTTGAAAAATTTGGATCATCCCTATCCTTGATTTACCCCCAATCACCTATTGGGAGTGCAATTGGGGGTCATATCCCGAAGTTCAAAATTCATGACAACATATGTCAAGCATTTGCATGAAGAAATGGTAGTTGTCAAATAGTAAGTCAATGCTCAACTAGAGGTCAAGAGCTCCAAACTCAACAAGTGCAAAGCAAAATTTTAAAATTCGGTCATTTTCAGTGTATATAGCCTAAGTATGTCATTTTCGTGATTTTGCATTTTTGGGTAAAGGTAAGCATGTGACCACTCATTTTGGAGGGTTTGGTACATTTTAAGGCTTAATTTTTAGTTTGGAGTCTCTCTTACAAAAGCTTTTGAGAAAAATGTATTAAAAAGTGGAGAAATAAGACATTCTAATGTATAAAGGGTGCAATTTAGGTAGTACTTGACACCCTAGTATTGCTTTAAATTTGAAAATGTGAAATGTTTATGATAACACTATGAATGTAACATTGTACTTTACTACTGCCAGTATTGTCGGAGACAAACATGTTGCATCACGTGGTCTACAAGTCCCTCAGGATTGATCAAACTGACAGAGCCTTGTAGAGACTCGTCTCGATTTAGCTACTAGCTCGAAGACAAGGATGGTTGTTTAGTGGCAGCTTTGATTTTGGTTTTGTTCCCAAAAAAATTATAGATGATAAACTTTTTCTTTCATTGATATTATTGATGAGATGCGGACCAGTTATCTTGTGGTTTTTTTTGCTACATAGACTTCTCACTCTTGTACGATAAGGGGGAGAAAATGTTGTAGTTTTGATTAGTGTTTTGATGATTGTACATGCTGACAGGGGTTGGAAGCACCATAGTGTTTGCAAAGTGGTCATAGTTGTTGGGCATCGGGTAAGATATGCCATCCACAAGGATCGGAATTATCATCTAGACAGTGGTCAATGTGGTTGAGTATTCTCATGATGATAATCATATTGTAGTAAAAGTATGGGAGATCAGAGGAAAGGGTACTCCCACGATGATGCTCATCTTTGTGTCAGGTAATGCCACAAGGCATAAGGCAAAGGAGGTCAGGGTGCAGTTGCAATAGACATGTCGACACAGGTTGATCAATAACAGATGTGCAAAGGGTCAATTGGAAAGTTGCAGTAGGTGTTGTTGGATAGCTTCATAGTTATAGTTCTCCAGATCATCTTTCGGTCCCCTTTGAATCGAGCGGAGGTTTGTTAGATTTTATGATCCAAATTTTATTAGTTTATTTGTGGTTAATTTGAGGCATGCATCTCATGTGTGTGACACCCCCTTTTGAGTTATTTAGATTCACTTTAAATTTTACATTAAGTGTATGTATTATGTTAGTTGTTATCTAGTCCGCTTCTCATCAATAATAACTAGCATAATACAAACGACTAAATGTAAAATATTAAGTGAATCTAAATAACACAAGAGGGGGTGTCTCGCACATGAAATGCATACCCCGACTTAACCACAAACAAACTAATAACATTTAGATCATAAAACCTAACCTACAGCTGAGTGTAAATTTTATTGTTGTTGCTTCCCACCTACAGGTGAGGAACAAATATTGTTACTGCCCTTCATTTTTGTCATGTAATTTTTATTTATTAACGGGTTTTTTTCTTTTTTTTTTCGTTTTTGAGATTGGGTATATAAAATTAGATGCTCTTATGTTTCAGTTAAGGTTGAAACACTAAGTGAAAACATTGTAAGTGGAGACGTAATAAGTTCAACTCTAAGTTCTCTTTATTTTGCATGCAGAGCAATTCCAAGAACCAGCATGCACACATAGAGTACATATATGTTTTTAAGCATGAAACATCAAGTGGTTGTCTAGGAGAGAGGTGTTTTCAATACAATTAGTGACTCAGAGGTCAAGAGATCCATTTTCACTAACATCAAGTCGTTGTCTAGGAGAGAGGTGATTTCAATACAATTAGTGACTCGGAGGTCAAGAGATACATTTTCATAGTGCAAATCCAAGATTTTAAAATCATGACATTTTCAATGCACTTAGCCCAAGCCTAAGTATTTTTCATCATTTTGCTTTCATGCATGAAGCTAGGCATATAACCACTCATTTCAAAAGTTTTTGCCCATTCTGAGTCCTTAACAAAACAGTCAGTTTTTGCTTTGAAGCCTTCCTTATAAGGTTTTTTGAACAAATGTATTGACAAACGGAGAAATAAAGTGTTTATAATGTAAAACGGGTGCATTTTCGATTGTATTCAACAACCTATTTTTATGTTGCATTTAAAAATGGGTATTTTATGTGTAATCAAAATGGATGTAATTCCATCAGAGTTCACAATGTAGAATCTTGTGGGCTACAGGGCCATCAAGATCATTTCGGCTTATAGAGGCAGAGGCACACCTATATTGGGTTCGTTCCTAAAAGATAGGAAGAGTGATGTAGTGACAATTTTGATTTTGTCAGTTTTATTTGAGTTTCCTGCTTGTTAATAGTTTCTTAATTGTTTTTGATCTTTTCGACGAGGACAAAACAGCTATCTAGTAATTTGTTTTGCTGCATAGACTTATCACCTCTCGTCTGACAGGGGAAAGATATTTGTTTGGTTTTCGATCAGTCTTTGGTGATTGTACATGTTGACTTGGGTTGTAAGCACCATAGTGTTTTCAAAGTGCTCGAAGTTGTTAGGCATCAAGTAAGATGTGTCATGCATGAAGTAAAAAATTATCATTTAGACAAGGATCGATGTGGTTAAGTATTCCCATGATGTTACTCATACTGAAGTATGGGTATGGATGATCAGAGGGATGGGTATTCCCAGAATGATGCTCATCTTTGTGTCAGGTAGTGTCATAGGGTGCAAGGCACAAGAGATCAGGTTGCGGTTGCAGCAGACGTGTCAAAACAAGTTGATCAGTTCTGGATGTACAGAGGGCCAGTTGGCAAGTTGCGGCAGGTATTGTTGGATAGCTTCATAATCATAGTGATCCAGATCATCTTTTGACCACTTTGGATCAAGGTGGGGTTTGTTGTTGGATCTTGTGATCGAAATCTTGTTTTGTTAGTAGTTAGCTTTTGTTAGTTTGGGGCAGGCATCTTATATGAGAGGCACCCCCTTTAGAGTTAATAAATTCACTTTACTTTAGAGTTGGAAAGTAATTAATCTTAATGATGGTGAGTTGGTGAGTTAGGTGAGTCAAGTGGTCGTTGGTAGTTTGGCCTGTTGAGTCATGTATGTTAAAGCTTACAAAAGCTTTAGGCTGTAAGAAGTATGGCCCGTTTAGTTCCATATGTAAAATCTTATTAAAACATTATAAGGTAGTGTTAGGAATCCTTATTAATTTATTTTGTATAAATTTGTTTATGCTGTAGTCATTTTTGTGACTATTTGTTATTTAGAGTGACATTCTAAACAATATTTCACTAGTCTAAATATATGTTCAATATATAACAATGTTACCAAAATCATAGATGACAATTAAACTGCAAGGATCCAAAACAGAGTAACAAATAAAAAAGTGGAAAAAAAAGAGAGATGGAAAAGTAAATGATTTTTTTGAAAGACATTTCTTTTTTAAAATGGAGAAAATTTTGGACTATTACCAAAAGAATCAATAAACAGAAAATCAGAATTAATTAGAGATTTTGGTAACACTTATTTATGATAGGTGTTCTCCCGTAAATTTTTTTGTTGCCCTTAATTTTCTTCTGTATGTAAGGGCAGCAATAGAGCTCCTTAAATATTCTAGTCAGCTATATCAAACCTACATCTTGAAACTAACCAACTCAGACATGACAAAAGATAGATAAATGCCCTAAGAAGGATACAGTAAGGATATTTAATGACTTTACCTGTGGCATCCAAAGCACGAATTGCTTCACAAAAGGCATTAAATTTCTCATGGCGCTGCACTAGATCAGATCCATGTGCTGGAGCCGCTGTAAGCTGGAGTATCTTGTGAAGAAGATGTTGGAAAAGTCAAAAGAAACCAAAATGTAGGTGTTTACAATATAATATAAAAATGGACTGGAATCTAAAACAGAAGCTATGATAGAAACGGAAGTCAAAAATAGGTTTATTTTTTTGTCTTCAGCTAGCAAAAGTACACTAGAGTTAGGATATAATCCCGCAGCCTCTCTGATGTGAGAGGCACTGCTACAGTTAGAGCATGAACAACAGCAACTGTAGCTTCATGTGATCCATCTTCCAGAAAAGCATCCATCTGGATACGAATTTTATCCACGATCTGATACAAAAATGTTACATATTAGTCCATGCCAGTGGGAAGAACGAAAAATAAACAAAATCCTATGGAAGAAGAGATTCTAGTAAAATAAATTAAGAAAAGACAAATCTCAACGAAACTGTAAAAGAAGAATTGTTTCTTTCTTGAGTAACCCAGAGTTAATTTACCACTTCATTCTTGAAGTGTTGAGCAACAGCTCCAAATGCATCTATACTGGAGTATTTGACAATAAGATTTGGATCAGAACCAAGTGTTACCAAAGCAGGTAAAATTTGCGTTGAAACAAATTTCATGTCCACATAAGCCACCTGAAGCACACAGCAAGTAAAAGGAATTGATGAATGAATTATAGAAGCTACAAAGGAAACCCCTAATTTAAATGCCATGAACACTATACATACAAGAACTTTCAAGAGATTAGCAGCACTGATCTTGACATTTGCATTTGTGTTGACAACCATCTCCCAAAGTACACTGATAATAATTTTATGATGCTCTTCAAAGGTACTGCATTGAGAAACATCCATGTTAAAAGACCATAATCCAGCAGAACCAACTCTCGTAAGCACTGAAAAATGTTAAATTCTAATATCGAACTTTAATGATAGTGTTGAATTTCCTAAGACAGGCATACAAAAAAAATACCAAAGAAAGCGCACAGCATCAATCAGCTCAGGAGTAGTAGATGAGGTCCAAGCACCATGTTTGAGTGTGCTTCGTAGAATCAATGACTGTAAAAAGTCAGCAAGCTGTGCTTCCCTACCAGAAACACCTAATAACCCTGTAAGCAGTAGAGGAAGCACACACATAACAGACAGTCGCTCAGCCACTACGGTTTTGGGTTTGAGCCCTGCAGTCAAGCTTTTGGTTACATATTGTCCAGACATTAAAAATAGTTAGTCAATAACAAAAATATAAGTCAAAAGGCTTGCCTTTAATTCGAGATTCACAGCTAGAAGGCATATGCAGAGTGCCAACATTGTCTCCAAGTGCAGTTAGAAACAATGGAAGCATAATATTATTGAGATAGTGCTCCCCAAAATGCTCAGCCAACACCAAAAGGAGCTGCATACGGCATTAACAACATTAAACCCAAAGTCATTACAATCAATTGTAAGGCATTAAATTATTGAAAAGAACATGAATCAGCTGCACATAATGTGTTATCAGAAAAAAGGATTATTTAACATCCATTGATGACAAAATACTGTTCCCAGGACTGTTGAGTCTATCATGAATATGAGAGAAAATAACGTGACTAGTACATTTCTCACTATGGTCTGGAAATGCAACGTAAGGAAGGCATCAAATAATTGAAAAGAGAATGAATTCTGTCGCAGATTACATACCTGAACAGGAAAAAGGATTATATCAATACTCACTGATAACGAAATACAGCTCATGGGTAGGTTTCTATCATAAATAAGAGAAAATAAAGTGCATAGCACATATCTGACTATTCGTCTAGGAATACCGAATACACATAACTATGCAAAAACCGAATACATATGCCAAAGGCATGCTGCACGAGATGCAGTGTAAGGCATGTTGTAAAACCACAAGCCAGTGACAGGGAAGCAAGGACAAAGCGATTTAGCTAGTTTGCCCACTGAAATTTCTCCCATTATCAATCACAAGGAAGTTTCTTATTCTATATTCAAGGATATCCTCTTTGCAGGTGTTTTCCAAGAGAAGCTTAGTACATACCCAATTCATGCACCCACAATGGTGTTTGTTAACTGGCTTCAACAAGCAAATTAAAAAATCAAAATGTACTTATATAGTATATATGCATCGATGGAATTGAAGCTTTTGCCATCACCTTTGCCATACGGGTTCGAAGACTGTCTTCTCGAGGAGGCAATAGAGATGAAAGTTGAACCAAAGCCGGCAAACAGTCCATATGTATCCATTCGAAAGTTGGCCACACTTTGTCTTCCCTGAAAGCCACTCAGTTTGAAGTCTTGCAAGATTAGAACAAAAAAGGAGCTCAATTAGGAAGGCGTCAAATGAACAAACAAGGATATTTAAGGGAAGCCTTAGACTGCAGGATGAGTGAGGCACTCACATCCATCCCAGCAAACAGAAAAACTGTAAATAGAAGTACTTTTTTATAAGAAGACTAAACCAATATAACATACCTTGCATACATTTCAAGCAAAGACTTAGAAAAGAATGATACATCTGCATCAGATGTCCTGGAAATGTCACAAGGAAATGGGCATGTTTTAATTGCTCTATGACACACTACAGGAAGCAGCTCTGTGAGCAAGCGCAAGAGAACATCAACATTCCAACGTTCTCTTTCACCAAGTACTCTAAGGTGAGCTTCTGCAGAACCTTCAACACCAGAAATTGGTGGACACCGCTGCAAATACCAAGAGATAAAAAGTCACAATGTATCTAGCTAATAACACATACTACCTTAAAAAATGTGTATAATCAACCATGCAGAAAAATGTGAGATAGACAAAACGCCGAGTATTCTCTAGATAAAACAGAATACCTGAGCAGACGCTAAAAGGTGAGAGAGCAAGATACGAAGAACATGATCCAATTTATTTCCCCAACTAATCACAGTTGGTACAAGGTCTTTAAGTGAAGCCTCAACCACTGTTCCTGATGGATCGCAGACGAGTTGAAACATCATTTCCTCAACCTACACAATAAATAGCTATAAGAAACCTTAAAAAATAATAACAAATTGTTATTGCTTTCCCAAACGATATCTCCCAGTCCATTCTAGAGCTTACATTGCAGCCCATCTTGTCAAGTCAGTTTTCTGCTCCCTGTATGCTCCTTATCATTTTTAGTGAGGCTGACCTTGAAATATTTGTCCATATTGGGAAAAAGCGGCAGCAGCAGCGCCAAGTTATGAGCAGCAGCCTCCCGGACAACAGCAGCTGAATCCTCAACCAGTTGTTGTACAATAGATAAGATAAGAGATGTGCGAATTTCAGACCGAACAAATTGTGCAAGCTCTCCGCATGACTGGGCAACAAGCAATCTCCTTTCCTCATACTTGTGATTGATCTGCACTTACATCAGAATGTCAGATAAGGTCAGAAGGCAATTTAACTGCCATGTCCTTTGTTTAAATTTCCCTATAACCAAGGCATCCAGGTAGACTACCTGCTCCCAGCACTGAGGAAGCAACTCCGTTTCAGTTCGGATCTCCCCAACATTCTTTGACAGGACTATGCATGCCTATGAAAGCACATTAACCAAAATAATTATTTGATATTGATAATCAACAGTAATGGCCTGCTATGCAAACACTTCAAATCCACAACTAAGCTGTAACTTTGACATAAGATACCAATACTCACATCCATTATAATTCTTCTTTGTTTCTCGTCAGGTCGTTTTATTAAGTTGAACAGTGTATGTGTCAAGGAATCACGAGTACCACTATCAGGATGGCATTCGATTGCACAAATTATCAAAGGGAGAAGTTCCTGCAGCCAACCAAATGAAAATACAACCAGTCATACCACAGGTTCATATGAAGCTACCATGATTGAAAAACTTAGTGATGAATTATTGAAGACCGTTACAAAACATACCTCTCTGTGATTTATTAGAACATAAGGGACAATCTTAGGCAGAGCATCTGCAAGAACACGAACTGTATCTAAGCCCTGTAAAGTAAGCAATTTACAAGTCATATGAAAAAGAATCCTAGTTGAATTTTTTTTTAAAAGATAAGTTCATCAATGCTTCTCAAAATAGTTTCTATATTGATAAATACCCTTACAATGTTTGTTGAAGGAATACCGTTCCAATCTGACCGAACAAGTTTCTCATTACTCTCCAAATTTAAATATTCATCTCCTGCGCTGCTTTCATCTTTTTCTATGCAATTAACACCATTTGTTGTGGCAATTGACGAGTCTGATTTATTTATATGTGACCCTTCACATTTATCAGTGTTTTTCTTAGACGGGCTTGACTGCACTGCATCATTTGAACAGTTAGACACCTCTGTTGCCGTGGGGTTAATTGCTTTGTCTTTGTGAATTTCCACCTCCAAAATTTCAACATGCTTATCCTCCGTCACTTGGTAAGTCAGTTTGTTTTTTACCAATGGAGTTTTCTCCTTTAAATTTATACCTTCCAACTTCAGATTCTGAATTTCAGTCTTATAGGTATCAAGTCTGTCTTCATACGACATTGCCGGGGATTCACCTTTAGAGTTATTCCATCCCATAGTAGCTCTAGAGCCCTCCAACTGCAGTTTAAGTGATGTGATTTCAGATCTGCAATCATTGACTTCCTTGTATGCAAGCTCCAACAACTGCTTCAAATTTTGGATCTGGGGTATGTGATTGATTTTATGATTAGGAAAAAAGATCAGTAACTCGGGAAAGAGGAAATGAGTAAAAGAAGAAAATATTGAAAGCCACAGGTCTACCTGATTTTCTTTGTCTTTAATATCTTTTTGAGCAGATTCTAATGACCTTTCTGGAGCGATTCTTTGGGTATCTGGAAGCTCCTTGCTTTTATGCAGAGCTTCCTTCTCCTTTAGGTGTAGATCATTCTCTTCCATGAGAGAATTTTTTTCTTGAATGATAGCTATCCTCTCCTGCAGCAGATATCAAAACACTGAGTTCAAGAAATTTATAATTTTAAATAAATTAAAAAATAAAATATCGGCCACTTCTCATTCTAGTACAAACATGGTTACTTACTACCAAAAAATTCAAGTAAATTAGCAGCTTACAGTTAAACTCTATAAGCTCTATATGCAATCATGGTTCTATATTTAGATTTTTTCCATTGAAAGTAATAGCTTATCTGCCATATGCGAGATTGTAAAACAATTACTTTTCGTATTTTGCTTCGAGTATCACATATCAAACACTGAAAACAGACGAGCAAAAAAATAACAAGTATCACTACACATGAACAATTTTGTGATGGTAGAATGATAAATTCCCTGCTTGAGATATTTAATCCCATAATCTAATGTTCAATGGAATAGTTATATATTCAATCTGGAAAGGATAACACTTAAATTATTTCCCACCCATTTCTAACTATTAAGCTATTGTGGTCATTTTACAATGTTCTACCACGTTATCCATAAATGTTGGCATTCATGTACCTGCCAGCATCCACTAGGGCAATTCTGCTCGGTCATAATTTGGGGCTTTGAAGGACTCCTAAAAGCCATTTTTATAGACTGATACATAGGGTATTTCGAGTAGCCTTAAGGGTGCCTTTGATATCAATTGGATTTCGAAGAATTTTGATGATGTTCTGCAGTCTTTTGATCTCTGAAAACATTGGGTGAAAATGCAGATGAAAATTGTGGGAAAAATGGCTAGGAGAGAGGACCTGTTCTCTCAAGGATTTTTTCAACTTTTTATGTGTCCAGCTTTCTCCTGTAAAATCTCTCGAGCAGAAAAATTCCTATATATTTTGCAGGAGTAATATCCATGCATTTCATGGGAGGAAATTACTGAATTCATAAGGATAATTTCCTGATTTCTTTGAATTATTTTGTTAAAACTTTTGAAACATTTAGAAGATTTGAGGTTGATGCTATTATAAGAAGAGGGGTTCGTAATGCACTCCTATTGAGCAACGGCCTCCCTCATCTATTACAGCTTGTCTGTCGCTTTCAATATATTCTGCGACTCCCTTGTGTTTGTTTCTTGGTGAGTGATGACCTAGTTGGCAATCATTGGACAGTTTCATTTGTCCCAACTTGCTTATGTAAGCAATCCCAATCGCATTGTCCTAGGCATTCAGTGAAATTTTGGGCCCGAGACAGTGGTACAGCTTGACTGATACCTTTTGTATCCGGTCAGAGGAAGATTTGGGGGAGGCAGTAATGGAGTTATTAATCAATGTGATTTGTGACACATCCAAGATAGGTGCATCGAGACACTTACCTCTCAGGGTTTTCTTCGAGGTATTTATGATACACATATTCAGCGATCAAATTTGAAGAGTGGTCTTAATTTCAAGTTGGCGGGCATATATTCATGTGACCCTTCCATGATGAAAAAGTTGCTAAAAGTAGTTGCCCATCAGTTCACAAGATTAAACTAAGTGCTCCGTTCATTAGAAAAAAATGTGTGATATAAAATATCACTCTTCCAATTCTTTTAATAACTCATCTTATAATATAGGGTTAAACCCCTTAGGACATGCAGGTGTTAAATTTGGCGGTTGTATGAACGCATTTATGCTTTTAATCGTAATATATATAGCATAAATATTTTGAAGACCGTATAGAATGAAATGAAAAAGTTTTAGTAGACTGTCAAATTGTTTAAAGGACTACATAAATATTTATGATTGATTATAGAAATACATAAATATACCCTTAGATAACTCCTTTAAATATAACTTGAACAACATCACACGACTAAAAATCCCACAAAATAAACAATATAATTAAAATTGCTCGTGAAAACCTTCAACTACCTAATAGAAATATTTTATTAACACACAATAAAATAAGAGTAGAAAAATAATAAATAAATAAAATGGCTTGTATTAATGAAGAGAGGGGATGGCGTGTTCTTTTGGGGTAGCACATGGACTAGGCAGGTGTGCCCATGCCTTGCCTGTAACACATTCAACGAAAGCACATTCTTTGAGGCATTATGTCAGGGGTTCGCACTTATGGAGGACATGGTGCTCCATGCAGAGGGTGATTTTCTTTTTCTATTAATATGCCAGGACCTGACAGAAGGAAAAAGGGAGGAGGGCTGGGTGTGGCAACTGGGGCCGCCCATGCCCTGCAAAATTTTGCTTTTGAGCACAGGAAGGGAGTGTGGCATGGAAGAGTGGTAAGGAGGTAATTTTCCATGAATTCAAAGGAGTGCGCCCAGATATTTTGGTGGTTGGCAGCTGTGGTTTTGGCCCATCCCAGAGAGCTGGGCTTCCATTATTGTTTGAGGGGTGCCAATACCTTGCTCAAAAGCTCTTGAAGCTGAAGACGAAAATGTGGGGTGCCTCTTTAAAACTGAACCCCTCTTCATAATACTGTGAGATGAAGATTCACATAATAACTCCATTTGGCAGTGACATGGAGGTATTTTCTGCTGGTTATTATTAATCTTTTGCCTAGAGGAAGGGACGGTTTGGCTGGGACTGGTTAGTTGGACACATCTCCAACTTTTGGATGTATGCCAGGAAAGGGCAGTCAAAATCGGAATGAGACTAAGTTCCACAGGCCCATTGGAAGAGAGATGTATGAGACTGAGGAGAGGGACCATTGTTACTTTTGAGTAACGAAAGGTATCTTTGAGCCTAGGATATCACGTCAGATAACAGATCAGAAGGCAAGAGATGTGCCATGATGAAATGTGGAGCTTTAAGTATTGGGACTTCTTTTGGGGGAAGGCACTACCAGAATTGAAAGGAATACACCTCCATGTGCAGGTTCGCGATCAAAGTGAGTTTGAGGAATGAGAAGTTAGACACGGTTTTAAAAGCGTTAAGGAGCTCATTTTGACTTAGGCAAGTGCAGTGAAATTTGGAACAAGTATCAGCATCAGTGGAAGGCATGATGATAACTACTTTCCTCTTCATTATTTTATACTTCTTTATGCTGTGTAGGTCCTTGTGATCAAACCAGTTATGAACAGATTTATATTTACCTTGCTTTCCTTTTAATTTAAATGCATTTTGTTACACAAACTATAGTCTGTATGTTTCCTTTTTAGGCCGTATAGACCCGGTTAAAGGCATTTTCAACAGCGCCTTTGTTGCCTTGCTAAAACCCAGCTGCATGTTTTTATAGTGGTATCAAACCAGGTGATTGCCATCCAAATAAGGCTCGGTAATGGTTTATTGGTCACCTTATGTGTTAGCTAAACTGTATGATCATTTTAGACCCTCTCAGCTTATGCCTGGTATATAGTTATATCATCAGAGATAGTATAGCTGCCATGGTATTCTTTCTGCCATTCGAACAAAGACAATTACCTCACATTCAAGCCATGGTTGAGGCCGAAGTTCATAACAAATGTAAACTCGTTTGCTTTGTAGGTCAAATTCGTGTTCTATTTATCGATAATAACCATTTCACGAAACCATTGCATAACCAAATTTGTATTGGTATGTGGGTGGTTCGTATGCAGCCATCTAGAAGGATTTATAAATTCCTTTAATAAGACCCGGACCCACATGCAACCAATGGCCTAATATAGGCAAGCTTTTATACTCGGATAAACTATCTTGTAAATATAAGTCTCTACCAAACCACTTCCTTTAGCCATGAGCACATTAAAGATAGTGTGCCATATTGTAGGTTCACTTGTTAAATTGTAAGCTTGCATCATTAAAATATAAAGTGGCCATGAGCAATAGCTTAGCATATTAATGTTAAGATGGTATTAGATGCTTTTTTTTAAAGTTGTTCCCGTGATTAAGTTTTTATCATATAATCATTATATTATATAGAAGAGATTTTATAATTGAGATATCATGTTGCATAAACATTTATTTTATATAATTGAGAGTACAATTTAAGTTTAATATATTATATAATTGAGATTATAAGTATCACCCTTCTTTAGGGAGATTGTAATTTGGGTTATTTAATCTAATTTATATATTAATGTCCATCGAAGGCTAACATTTTCCCGCAGTGCTGAAAAAGATGCAATGTAAAGAGGATAGGAGGAGCCTAGTGGTACACCCCAAAGAATACGAAAGAGAAAACTAAATAAAAATGAGTAAACAGGTTCACCCTAGGGTTTTAAACCTTAAGTAGAAGGTTTTCCTTAAAATGTAAACTTGTGCATAGATTGCTAGTGTGATTAAATTTTAGTGGTTAAACTATAACTTGGCGCACAGTTTAATCGATGTGCAAAACCACAAACAAGACACTTAAGTCTAATAGGAAATAATTGCTAGGTAATTAACTACTATGATGATGATATAGTGAGTTTGTTAGACTTGGGATGTTTTTTTTTTTCCGTCATAAATAGATTATTGTCAAGTTATACACAATATTCACAACTAACAATAATGTGCTATCAATATAGTTCACCGTCAATACTTGTTTTATCAATATGGTTGTAACATCAATGTGTTACCATCATAGTCGTAATATCAATATAAACTAGAAGACTTAGCAAGCTGAATGCTATGACATCTAAGGCTAGTAGACCTTAGATCATTGTTTTGTGATGTGGTTATAATCTTGCAGTGCTCGTAATTTTTATTCTCTTTATACTTATGATGCTTGCAACTCAACACGGATGGGTATCGAACTCATGGGAGACTTGTAAACCAATCTTAGTTATAAGTACTATCGCACCTTGCTCAAATCTAAATTCGATTGCTCACTTGGGATGCTTCAACTCTTGGTACGTGAACCCTCATAGCAAGATCTTGTAGACAGAGGAGTTTGGGGGACAAAATTTGTCAACATAGGCCTTCATATGTTAATATAGCTCATAATATAAGAAAAAGTAAAAGACAATATATGTATTTTAATTCTAGAAAATTTTACAATTTGCTAGACACGTTATTTTACACATAAATTAGCCTAGCAAAAAATGTTTGAAAGATGAGTGAAACAAACAATTCTGGCAAAACTAATTTAAAATGAGATTCAAACTGTATTTTGAATGTCTTACAATTACTAGATCGATAGTCCAATAATTTTACCCCTTGAGTTTGCAAATTAAACTAGTTGGGTTTCGGATTTGCTTTTCCAAGTAGTTTTTATTAGTGCTTCTCCAAGTTTGGAAAGTAGTTCAAAACACTAAGTGATTTTAAATTATACTTTCATAGACAAATTTTTTGAGGCTTCAATCAAGTTTTCGCTAGTTTAGAAAACACAATTGAATTCTCAAAATAATTTATTGTTGGTCCCTTGAATTAATTGAATAGTACTTCCATTCGTGTTCTATTAGCTTGGAAATAATGTGCAAAATGCTATCTACTTTCGCAAAGTGTATAAGCAAGCTCATTTAATAAGGACCTGTACCATTTTGCTTGCTTGGTCTGAGAAGCCTAGTCAGGCCTCTCGTTGTGTGTTTGAGTCACATAGGTGATTGTTTGCAGGTCTAAACTCGTGCTTGCTCTATCGCGGTGAGAACTATGAGTGGGCCGATTAAAGGCCACAAGGGTACCCGTGGGGATAACTTGACAATAAGATTGTGAGGTTTTGTGGCAAAGGTCGATTGCCTTCAAGTGAGGACTAACACTCGTCAAACAAGTGAACTACAGCCGGCCTTGACTCTTCCTTTGCAGGTGCGCATGAGCTGATATATAGGCAACTTGAGGAGTGAACGTGAACATTAGTTACAAACAATTAGGGTTAATCCCTAGTGCACTAAATGCAGTTTCTTACCTTTTGAACCACGGAGGTTGTAAAGTTAAATTTATGTGTTGCCCTGCAAAAAAATAATGGAGGGCTTTAGTATGTTAAGAGGTTAAGTGGATTTTAGAAACATTTAATAATTAAATAATTCCTTGTTGCTGACGAAATCATTCGCGGCTCATTGTGTGACTCCTAACTGTTTAAAGCAGTTTTATTGCCTTGAACATTTGTGTCTCAAACCTTTTTAAAATCCAATCTAGACCTTGTGATATGTTCATCTTTGTGCCTTGTCTTAATTAACCAACTTGATTTATGCACAAAAATGCTCATCCCTTCACTCTTTCACCTTGAAGTTTAGTACTCAAGCGCACAATATAAACCGTTGGTCGTTTTTGTGAATGCAGCAATTTCCTTTGTTTAGTGTTGATGTGAAAGAGGCCCTGGTAACTGGATGTGTCCCTACACTAAAGCTACTAGTATTGTTTCTAGAATTTAAGGTGTATGCGTGATTGTTTAGTGTTGAGTTATGGTTCTTCGTCTTTGTAACAAATATTCGAGTGCTGTGTTGTGCATGTTGTTTTAAAAAAAAAAATCATCCTTATTTTTTCTTGGTTTAATTGTATGAAAATTGTGGGCATGACATTTGGTACCATAGCCCAATTTCAACACCAAGATCTCTAGGTTAATTAACTTCGATGGTTCATTTATCTTCCACAACCAACATAAATTGTCATTTTGTGTATAGTCCTTAATGGGATGGGTTCATCCATGTGATACTTATGATATTGAGATACTATGCATGGAATGCCCACTTATGCCTTCCTCATTTTGACAATACTTGGGAATCATGACCTATGAAGTATTTGATGATATAAAGAAGACACGTATAGTTGACCTCATGTTTATTGGTGTTGTTCTTGTTTCCATTTTGTGAGATCATGTGCATACACCCCTCTTCACCTATCGGTTGTGGGCTAATATTTCTTAGGTGGTTGTATATTTTCTGAACCTTGGTGGTGTTGCAAGTATATATGTATGTGGAACCTCTTGTCCAACCCCTTGCATCATTTTGTATCCTTATGGACCCTTTGAGACAAAATGCCTTCCCTCTTATAAATATAGGTTGTTGTATGATCGTGAGGTATGTGTTTGGGTGCAAATTTCAATTGTGTTATGTGACTACCATGTACCTAAGTGAATGTGGACATACTTGTGATGTGTCCTATGCATGTGACATCCTTGTGAAACTTTGTTTAGTCACATCCCCACCCCTTTAATCTAGTTGTGTTGTGTGACCTTGCATCGTTGCCCTACTAATTAAGCATCGATGCAAATGTAGGGCTTGAGGGAGATGTAGAGCAATTGTTCATACTTGATTGATCTAGGTTATGAGCTAGCAAGTGGAGCTTTAGATAAGTTGAAAACCTGTTTAACCCTTTTGCACGTTGAAGAACCCTGAGTAATACCATGAATATTTCATGTGTATGCACCATGAGTGCTCTATGCATAATGGTTGCTTTTATGGACAATGTGCCCCTCCACTCACCCCTTATTGGTTGTGGAAGACAACCTTTGCAATGAGTACTCTATGTTGAACCTTGTGGAATCTTGGGAGGATCTTGATCTTATGTTCATCATTTGAGTATTTAGGAGGAGTGGGGAAAGATGGCTTCATGTGGCAGCGTTGAGGTGGTATTGATGTTCAAATGGTCCTGTAGTGGGGATGTTGGTGTGGATTATGGAGTTGTGGCATTGTGGTATATTTGACATAGTGGTACTTAAGGAGATTGGTGGTGTTGTGTGTGCTCTTACCTTTGGAAGGTAATGGAAATTGGTGATGTAGGGATGATGTGCTTACTCTTACCTCAAGGAGATAATCAAAATTTATATGCATGCTTATGATTCTTTTATATACCTCCTCCCCCGGCTGGCTTTCTTAAACTATGTAGTGCAAGTAATGTGCAATTTTATCATGGTATGTTGGAACTTTAATTTTATTGATTGATGATCTTTGTTGATTTTGAAGCCAGCATTGTTTCTTTTGAATTGTTTTATAAAGACTACTTAGCCATTTATCGCTTGGGTTGCTTCTTTGTTTCAAATTTTTGGATGATTGTTCATTGATTTGTTTGCCCTTTTTTAGGCTACTTGGCCAATGTTTTATTTGATCATCTTGATGATTTTTTTCAGGAAGTTTTCATTTGATTACAAATGTTAGATTCTTGTATGCTCATGATGTGATTGTCACCTTTGTACAGGGACGGGGGAGTTGTAGGTTTTATCTTGTGAAGAAAACTTTAAGGTTAGGGCGGGAACTTGTATGGGCAAGTTATTTAAAACATTATCCCCTCTTTGTTGGGTTTGAAGTGAGCTTTGAGAGCCACTACTCATTGTTCTTATTTTGGGAGGTATAAGGAGGATCTTGGGAGGAATAAGGTGTTTTAAGAGGTCTAGGGAGGATTATGGGAGGTCTAAGGAGATGTGTAAAGTTTACTACTATGTTGGACATGGCTACAATTGCTTATGAAATTATACTCAAATCAAGTGGTTTGGTCTCTCTTCTTGGTGGGTATGATCATTTCCTTATGTATTTTCCCAACCTTCATCCATCCCTCATAATGTATCTGAAGTACCTAATAATTCGATCCTTATCTATGCCACTATTACTACTAATTCAAACCCTAAAATTACCATCCTTCATCAAACCATGCAAATCCAATTGCTTTCCCCAAAAATCTCAAAACATCAAGACTTAAAATCACTTCACATGACAAATTACTCGAACATTTTGCTTATGATGTCATTGTGCCTATCAGCCTTGTGGTTCATAAATTTGAATTTTTCAACAATAAAAGTGATATTTGGCTCATATTTCCTCTTACTCTCTAAGAGAGTAATCGAGGTGCATTGTGGCAATGATGACTTTGTGATTCAATTGGCAGTATAGTGATGATGGCTTGGTAGCGTGCTTGGCAGACTATTCTTCGCTGGTTGGTGGTTGTTTGGGAGGTGGGATGTGTGTTCTGATTTGTTGGATGGTTAGTGGGCTCTTGTGTTGATATGTAGATGCTACATTGATACCAATGTTATGGTTCATATTGCCATGTTTCTTCCTACTACTCTTTTAGGGCAAGCTTCCTAGAACCTTAGTTAGAGTGGGCTCCTTAGGCCCTTAACTAAGGTGAGCTTTTCAGGCCCATAACACTTGGTGTCATATTGTGATTGTTTTAGGGTGAGCTTCCTAGGCCCTTAACTAAGGTGAGCTTTTTAGACCCCTAAAACTTGAAGACGTATTGTGATTGTTTTAAGGTGAGCTTGTTAGGCCCTTAGACAGCATGAGCTTATGGCCCTTAGAAGAGCCTAAAACCTGGTGTTGTGTTGCTTGGGTGTAAGCCTTGTGATGTTTAACTTGTGGTTCTTGAAATTTAGTGTTGATCGCCTCCTCCTCACACTTGTTACCTCGTGTACTCATGTTTGACCCCGTGATGGTGTGGCATGTTGGCTTAACTACCTTCTTAAATCTTAATATGTTAGTTCTTGGTCGCATGTATGGGCATGACTATGGTTGGAGTTGATGTACCACCTTGACAATAATTGTTGCTTGTGTTGTGATGCATGTGTTGTTTTTGCATTCTTGTGATGTGTTGGGGTGGTTGTCACACTGTATCTTGGCAGGATATACTATCATTATGTTTACCTTGGGGCATACTGTTATTGAATATGGGTTATGAAACGAACTTCCCTTGTGAGCTTGTATATTTATCCATCTTGAGTATGTTACAAATCTTATCGAACAAGTGTGTTTCTTGTTTAAAAAAAATCTCTCAAAGGTGGCTTAAATGTTTAAATTGGGAAATGACCTCTCAATTATATCAAAATTGTGTGCTTTCAAAGCGGAAATCCTTAACTAGAGTATCGAAAACTAATCATAATTAGTGTGAAAACTGTTGGAATATGAAGTCAGTTTTATTATTCAGCCAACATTATAAAATGGTTTGTACTACATGCACTTTTCTAGTGGAGGATAATGGGGTGGCCACTTACATCTTAGTGGATGATAGGGGGTTGGCCACTTACCTCTTAGTGGAGGAAAGTGGGATGGCCACTTAACTCTTAGTGGAGGATGGTGGGGTGCCAACTTAGTAGTAAACAAACCTATTATCCTTCTATAAAAGAAACTCATGTGTTAGGAGTTTTGTAAGAGAGGATGAGCATTACATTTAGTGCAAGAGGAAAGCATATGCAGTTTTGTTGTTGGAGCTAGAGAGTGTTTAGCCCTTGTTGTAACAGCGAATTAATTTCCAAATATTCAAATACTAAGAGAGACCTTTGCCCTATGGTTTTCCCTGGTACATTCCCTAGTTTTCCACGTTAAATCTAAGTGTGCTATTGTACGTTGTTTATTTCTTGTTTGTTGCTCACTGTTTTATATTTCTACACAGTCTATTTTTCTAACAGTTGGTATCAGAGCTTGGTTAACTTGGTTTAGTGCAGAATTTTTTTGTGAGAAGTGAAGAATGTCAAGAAGCACAAGTTAACAGATTTGAGGTCGTGAAATTTGATGGATCCAATTTCACTCTATGGAAGCTGAAGGTTCAAGCCCAGTTGAAGGACAAATGTGCCTTAGCTCTCAAAGGAGTTGCATTAAAACCTGCAGTCATAGATCAGACAGATTGGGATGAAAAGGATGCCATGTCAAGGGCTACAATCCAGTTATCTTTGGCTGATTCGATTTTGTTCAATGTTGCAAAGGAGAAAACAGCGCATGATTTGTGGAATAAGTTCGAAAAGTTGTATGAGACCAAGTCATTAGCAAACAAGATTTTGTTACATCGGCAGCTGTATAACCTGAGGATGCATAATAGTTCATCAGTTGTAGATCCTCTCAATGATTTCAACAAACTGATTAGCAAATTGGCTTTCGTAGAGGTGAAAATCGAAGAGCACAAAGCAGCTATTTTATTGTGCTTTTTGCCTAAATCTTGGGATCAGCTAGTTATGGCGCTTATTAACTCAACACCGCAAGGGAAAATAGCCTTTGAAGATGCCGGGGTCGTAGCAATTTCTGAAGATCAAGGCAGAAGACATCTCAAAGTTCTTCTTCCAATGAAGCTCTTGTTGTAAGGCGCAAAACTGTGGAAAGAGGGAAGACTGAGCATGGACAGAGTAGATCAAAATCCATGGGGCGAAAAAGAGCCAAATATTGGAACTGTGAAAATTCAAGGGATGTCAAAAAGGATTGCAAAGTGTTGAAGGTGAACAAGAAAAATCCTAGCTTGCAACCATCTGAGGCAAATACAGCAGAAGATGGAGCACCATTGGAAAACGGAGAAGTGTTGTCTACTAATCTGAGAGGTTCGCTACATCATGTTTGGCTTACTGATTTCGGAACATCATTTCACATGACTCCTCACAGGTATTGGTTTTCTTCTTACCGGTCATGTGATGGTGGGGTGGCTTACATGGAAAATGACAACCCATACAGAGCTATTGGTAAAGGAGAAGTCAGAATCAAGATGTTTGATGGGGCAATGAGGACTATTCAGCATGTCAGACATGTACCAGGCTTAAATAAAAATTGTTGTCACTTGGAGTGTTCGATGAGCATGGTTACCAATTCAATGGGGAAAAGAGCTCTCTCAAGGTAGCAAAGGGAGCATTGGTGGTGCTCCGGGGAGAAAAGGTTGGCAATCTCTACAGGTTGGTTGGAAAAACTTGTACCGGAGAGGCTGCAATGGTGTCGGATGAGGCAATGGAGTCATTGTTAACTTGGCATCAACGGCTAGGCCACATGAGCGAGCGTGGTCTCAAGGTACTACTGGATAGAAACCTTCTCTCAGGTATAAAATCATTAGATCTGAATTTTTGTGAGCATTGTCTGTATGAAAAATAGAATAGACTGCATTTTTCTAGATATACAACCAGAAGCAAAGAAATCTTATAGTTAATTCATTCGGACGTTTGGCAAGCGCCTGTTGCGTCTTTAGGGGGTTCATCATATTTTGTTACTAAAATATCCCTATTTGGATAAAATAAAAATGTTGATTTATTTTGAGAAAAGGGTACTCTGATTTCCCTTAGAAGAAATAAATTCAGAATTAGAACCCTCTGGTAAGATAACCCTTGAAAAATCTTTTCATTGCAATTCATGCTCGTGCATGTCCCAATATAATAGGTGAAGCACAATAATATATATCCCTTTCAAGCAAATACTGAATTTTCAAACAGAAGATGAACCCTGAAAATGGATGATTAATTTATTGCATACAATTCGATCTTGAAGTTTCATTCAAAACTTATGATAAAATGATTCAAATGTCCATATGCTATCCAATTAAATTCCTATGCAAAGCTTGACAGAATCAAATAATAAGAATGAAACAGAGTTTTTCTACATAGTTATTACAAAACCTGCTCAAATCTATGAAGTTCTTTTTTTATGTTGGAGGACTGTTGTAGGTGGAAGCAAGCTCCCAAACCCTCAGCGCAGCTAATTCCCACAGCTATCAAGCATCATCTATCAAGAAAACAGCAGCGCCCAGAGTTGTAACAGCACACTACTCAGAAATAGCACAGAGTTATCTCCTAAATGGGTTTGTTGTAGTCCAAAAGGGATGGCACTAGCACAGTAGGAGCCAAAAACAAGAATTCAGTCCAGATATGAGTCGCTGCAATTGGAAAGCCTAAATATCTAATTTTTCACTCAAACCCTAGTGTGCAAACCTTGTGATTCAGAATATTCTGTAAAATAACTTGATTGTGTGTCGCATGTGTAACTCCTAGATGAAGCTACCTCAAAAAACTAGAGGGGTTTCATCATCTGGTTTGGCTGCAAAGAGGGTTTCCGTCCTCAAGCAAAAGTTAAATGAATTTGGAATTCAGTTGTGAATTGTTAAAAATTGAATAATCAATAATAAAATTCATTGCCCCCTTTGTCCCTATATAGGATTTACTTTTCAATTCACCCAAACCCTAAGGTAATTATAATTACTTTTTAATTTAATATTCATCATTTTCCAATTAATGAATATTAATTACTTTTGGCCATGTATTAATTACTTTTGGCCCCACTCACAATAATAAGTGTCATTTTCCAAAGTTATAACTTAAAGTACCATTTTGGATGAATTAATTAATTATTATTAGATTATTAATTATTTTGAAAAGGGGACATGACAATTCGTCCTTCTCAAAATTGCTTGTCCTCAAGCAATCCCTGAACCACCCTGCAAATACCAGGATCCCAAACCAATCTTGTTGTTTCTACCATTCCTCGTGATGATGTAGATGGCTTCTGATTGGAAGCCCTGAACCTACTGATTCTTCTTCAACAAACTCTATGAGTGAATCCATGATAGCAGAATCATGAATAAGTTGTGATCTAGAGAAAGTACTACCAACAATGACACCCTTCATTTTGTTTGTTGTAACAATTGTAGGGGCTCCATTGGCCATACTATGAAGTACAACCATTTTTCCATCATATTCAAATTTCAGCTCCAACGTCTAGTAATTTTGTGTAAATTCTCCAAGGGAATGTAACCACTGCACCCCTAAAACCAAACCTGTTTCTCCTAAGATCACAACATAGAAGTCATCACACACCTTGTGATTATCAAGTGTGATCTCCAACTACTGAATCCTTCTGATGCAAGAAATAGTAGAACCACCAATGACAATCACATTAAAGCCCTGAAAATTTTTTGATTCCAACACTCTTTGGACTACCAAACCCTTGTCAATGAAGTTGTGGTTTGCGCCATTATCAATCAAAACTGTGAGTTTATGTCACTGCATCACTCCACAAATTCTGAAAGGGTAATACCAGGGTGTACTAGAAAGTGCAGCATAGGTGCTAGCCGTAAGATCAATCCATAGTACCACCACTCGTGTGCTACACCTTCCAGATGAAAGGTGGCAAATTTGATGGCTTCCTCTTCCATCATTGGCCTCAAAGATAAAAATGTATCCAATTTCTGTATCCATGAGTGTGTTGTGCACTTACAGGAGCCATCATATGTTGGAAGTGTAATCTTCCCTATTGCTTGTTGGAGGTCCCTCTAATTTGTTGGTGGCCTTGTTTCAGCTCTTTGGCTGCCCCTGTTTTTCTTTAAATGTATGAAATTGGTGAGGGAAATAGCCTCTTTAATTTCATTTGATAGGGCCCTGTACTCCTGGTAACTGGGTGCAATATCATCCCCTATGGAGGGTTGAACTTCCTCCTCTGCAACCGCTTCTTCTCTATGGATGAAGTTGGGTTGGAAGGACCTGGTAATGGAACCAATGGCTGCCCTCTGAATAGGTGGATCATCATTTGCCCTTGAAGAACTGCCTTCACCATTGTGAGGCCTATGTATACTGTTATTCTGCAGAGTCTGGACTAGTTGAGCCATCATGTCAGCTAACCGTTCTTGGCCTTGTACAAGCCTCTCAAAACGAACATCCTATGTATCTCTATTACCCATGGCTTCCTTTTCTTTTCCTGCAAGTGATTTTGGATTTGGCTGTCCTAAACCTTCCTCTGGCTATGTTGGACCCTTCTTCCTTTCTCTTTGGTGATATATGGTTTTTCTGTCACTGCCTTGCATGAAGTAGAAGTTGCAAAATAAATCTTTCCCACAAGCTGTCCAAATACAGGGTCTGATACCACTAAAATATCCCTTTTTGAATAAAATAAGAATGTTGATTTATTTTGGGAAAAGGGTATTCTGATTTCTCTTAGAAGAAATAAATTCAGAATTAGAACCCTCTGGTAAGATAAATTCAGAACACTTGAAAAATCTTTTTGTTGCAATGCATGCTTGTGCATGTCCCAATATAATAGGTGAAGCACAATAATGTATATCCCTTTCAAGCAAATACTGAATTTTCAAACAGAAGATGAACCCCAGAAATAGATAATTAATTTATTGCATACAATTCAATCTTGAAGTTTCATTCAAAACCTCTGATAAAATAATTCAAATGCTCATATACTAAGTAAATTCCCATGCAAAGCTTGACAGAATCAAATAATATAATAAGTATGAAACTAAGTTTTTCCACATAGATATTACAAACCCTGCTCAGATCTATGAAGTTCCTTTTTTTATGTTGGACTGTTGTAGGTGGTAACAAGCTCCCAAACTCTCAGCATAGTTAATTCCCACAATTATCAGGGATCAGCTGTCAAGAAAACAGTAGCGCCCAAGTCTGTAACAACACACTGCTCAGAAATAGCATGGAGTTACCCCCTAAATGAGTTTGCTACAGTCCAAAAGGGATGGCATCAACACAGTAGGAGCCACAAACAAGAAGAATTCAGCCTAGATATGAGTCGCTGCAGTTGGAAAGCCTAAATCTCTGATTTTTCACTCAAACCCTAGTGTGCAAACCTTGTGATTCAAAATATTCTGAAAAATACCCTGATTGTGTGTCGCATGTGTAACCCCTGGATAAAGCTACCTCAAAAAACTAGAGGGGTTTCGTCCTCTAGTTTGGCTACAAAGAGGGTTTTCATCATCAAGCAGAAGTTGAATGAATATGGAATTCAGTCGTGAATTGTCAAAAATTGAATAATCAATAATAAAATTTATTGCCCCATTTGTCCTTATATAAAATTCACTTTTCAATTCACCCAAACCCTAAGGTAATTATAATTACTTTAATATTCATCTTTTTCCAATTAATAAATATTAATTACTTTTGGCCATGTATGTATTAATTACTTTTGGCCCCACTCATTAATAATTTGTAAGTATCATTTTTCAAAGTTATAACTTAAAGTACCTTTTTAGACGATTTAATTAATTATTATTAGATTATTAATTATTTTGAAAAGGAGACATGATAGTTACATTTATAGATGATTACTCTCGTAAGGTGTGGATATATCTTCTCAAGAAGAAATCTAATGTATTTTCTTGTTTTAAGAGGTTTAAAGCTCTGGTAGAGAACCAGAAGAGTAAGACAATAAAATGTCTTAGAACAGAGAATGGACGAGAATTTTGTCTAAATGAGTTTAATCAATTTTGCAATGAGCATGGCATAGCAAGGCAATTGACAGTTGCTAGAACACCACAACAAAATGGTGTTGCTGAAAGGATGAACTGTACAATCATGGAGCAAGCTAGATGTTTGTTGAGCATTGCTGGTTTGAAGCAAAAATTTTGGGGTGAAGCTGTTTCTACACCCTGTTTCTTGATTAATAGATCACCCACTACAGCACTAGATCTTAAAATCCCTGAAGTATGGACAGACAACTCTGTTGATTATTCTTTTCTTTTTGTTTTTGGTTTTAATGCTCATGTTCATATTCCTAAAGAAAAAAGGAATACGTTGGACATGAAGTCCACGGAATGTATTTTTCTTGGCTATGCAGATGGTACAAAGGGGAACAGGTTGTGGGTTGTTGCTGCCCGCAAGCTGGTCATTAGTCAAGATGTTCGTTTTAATGAAAAGTCAATGCAAAGAAGTAAAGAACAGCAAAGTACAACTATTGTTCCAGTAGAGGTGGAAAGGTATGATGTTGATATGGAGGTGTAGGATGAAAATCAGCCACCTGTCCATGAAATCAGCCGGAAAATAAACAAAATCAGGTTGAACAACCAAATGAGCCACAGGTCGACACATTACACGTTGTGAGGAGATTCACTAGAGTGACCAGACCACTGGAAAGGTATTCTCCTAGTTGTAATTCAGCTTATGCATTAATTACTGATGTTGGTGAGCCTAAGTCATTTCAGGAGGCATGCAAAGCTGAAGATGCAAGCAAATAGAGAGCTGCCAAGGAGGAGGAGATGGAAGTTCTACATAAAAATAAGACGTGGGAGCTTGTGCCAATGCCTAAGGGGTGGAAAGCTACAGGGAACCAGTGGGTGTTCAAACTAAAAAAAGACATTAATGATAATGTGGAGCGGTATAAAGCTCGGTTGGTGGCCAAGGGGTATGTGCAGAGATCTGGGATGATTTTGATGAAATCTTTTCCCCTGTTGTATAGTTAGAGTTGTTTTAGCTCTTGTTTCTCGTCTAGATTTGGAGCTAGAACAATTAGATGTTAAAACAACCTTCTTGCACAGTAATCTTTCTAAGGAGATTTATATGTAGAAACCAGAAGGTTTTGAGGAAAGAGACGAGAAGAATCATGTTTGCAAGTTGAACAAATCACTGAATGGGTTGAAACAGACACCAAGTTGTTGGTACAAGGGATTTGATTCTAGCTTAGATTTTCGCAGATGTGAGACTGATCATTGTACCTATTTTCAAAATTATGGAGATGGTAGTTTCATTATTTTGCTTTTGTACATTCATGATATGTTGGTAGCAAATTCCAACATGCAAAAGATCATCAAATTAAAAGCTCAACTTGCTAGGGAGTTTGAGGCGAAGGACGTAAGAGGTGCAAATCAGATTCTAGGGATGAGGATACATCGAGACAAAAAGAACATGAAGCTATGGTTGTCACAAAAGAGTTATGTGGAAAAGGTTCTGCAGCACTTCAATATGCAGAATGCAAAACCAGTTAGTACCTTGTTTCCTGTTCATATTAAATTGTCTTCGAAGCAATGCCCTAGCACTGAAGTGAAGAGGACGCATATGTTTCATGTACCGTACCCGTCAACAGTTGGTAGTCTTATGTTCGCCATGGTGTGCACCAAACCAGACATTGCACAAATAGTGGGAGTAGTCAATCGTTACATGGTGAACCCAAGTTGTGAGCATTGGACGGCTATGAAGTGGACTCTCAGGTATTTGAGGGGCACTTCTGATATTGTTATCTGTTATAGTGGGAGCAGTCTTCAAGTTGATAGATATATGGATGCAGATTTTGGTGGAGATAGAGATAGGAGAAAGTCCACTACAGGTTATGTTTTCTCTTTAATAGAGAGTGCAATTAGCTGGATCTCAAAGTTGCAGTCAACGGTGGCATTGTCTACTAATGAAACAAAATATATGGCAGCAACGCATGATTGTAAGGAGGGGGTTTGGCTTCACAGACTTTTGGGTGAATTGCAGGTGAAGCAGGATAACATGGTGTTACATTTTGATAGTGAGAGTGCTTTGCACTTAGCACGAAATCCAGCATATCATGCCAAAACGAAACATATTGATGTACAATATCACTTTGTACATGATGTGGTGGAAAGACAAATCTTTTTCGCCAAGATTCACACAAATATTAACCCAATAGATATGTTGATGAAGCCCATTGGTAGAGAGAAGTTCGTTTGATGTAGAACTCTAGGCTTGCACATTACTTGATGATAAGCAGCATGGATAATGGTCTTTTAGTAAAGGGGAGTTATTCATAGGTTTAAATCCGACTCCAAGTGAGAGATTGTTGGAATATGAAGTTAGGTTTATTATTCAGCCAACATTATAAAATGGTTTTGTACTACATGCACTTTTCTAGTGGAGGATAATGGGGTGGCCACTTACCTCTTAGTGGAGGATAGTGGGATGGCCACTTCCCCCTTAGTGGATGATTGAGGGTTGGCCAATTACCTCTTAGTGGAGGAAAGTGGGATGGCCACTTACCTCTTAGTGGCGGATAGTGGGGTGCCCACTTAGTATTAAATAAACCTATTATCCTTCTATAAAAGGAACTCATGTGTTAGGAGTTTTGTAAGAGAGGATAAGCATTACTTTTAGTGCAAAAGGAAAGCAAATGCAGTTTTGTAGTTGGAACTAAAGAGTGTTCAACCATTGTTGTCACAGCGAATTAATTCTTGAATAATCAAATACTAAGAGAGACCTTTGCCCTGTGGTTTTTCCTAGTACATTGCCAAGTTTCCATGTTAAATATGAGTGTGCTATTCTATGTTCTTTATTTCTTGTTTGCTGCTCACTGTTTTACATTTCTGCACTGTCCATTTTTCTAACAAAAACTGAATGGAACTAGTAGGCCATTGGAAATGTCGCCCAAATTTTAAATTAATATGTTTATGAGAAGGTAATTGTTTGCTCAAACTTGTGGAACTTGGCTCCAATTTGTACATTGAAATGACAAGATAGATGAAAATATCATTATTCCTAAAAACAAAGCGTACAACTGTGTAATTTTATTAGTGCCTTTTCAACCCTTGGGACTTTGCCTCCTTGTTATTGCATCAAGGATGTGGCTATTATAAGGAGAAGGGGATGTGATGCCCACCTGTTGAGTAATGACCTCCCTCGTCTATTCCGGCTTGTTCATCATTTTCAATATAGGAACATATAGTCATAAAGTGTTTATCAAGCCCACATTAAGGTTAAATAACCTGATATGCAAATAGAATGACAAAGATCTTTGCAAAAGGTCAGAGTGACACAAAAGAAGGATATACAATGTCAAGAGATAAGTTTGTTAATACAAGGAAATCACGTTCGTGATTTTTGAATTGAAGATAATTGGTAAAGATAGGAAGTAAGCCACTGAATTCATATCCAACTTCAGATGTTTAATGCCAACTCACAGGGAACATTTTTTTACTCTAAATATGAATGTTGCTGAATGTGGGTACTCCTGCAAACTCGGATCATTTTTTCAAATCACTTGCATGATGATTAGCGCTGGCAATTAGCTGGATAACAACTCTTTCTACAGATTAAATGGCTTTTAATAGAGTTAGAAGAGTGCCCGCAAGAAATTTTGTGATCTCAGAACCTAGTTCCTAGACCTACAAGGAGTGAAACGTTGGATTCTTTGGTGGTCAGTAGACGAGTTTTTATTTAAGGATGGGGTCCAATGGTTTTGCAGGCAAGCAAGGTCAAAGAAAGGAAGACCTGCTATCAACCAAAACAAGCTCAACAAGAGTTCGACATCCCCATAAAGAGAAACAAAAAAGTAAGTGTGTTGAAAAACCAGCTCATAAAATTCAACGATTAGAGCGAGAGGAGCTCAAACTAGGGACATGCGCAAAGGATAACATATGGAAATGTTCCCTCAAAGTTCTAATCGCAGTATTTAAAGGGAGCATAAACCTTAAAGAATCCCAAATCTCACAAATCCTCACATGACTCTATGGGAAGCAGAGCAACAAACCTAACAATTTTCATAGTTCATTTTTTGAAGATCTTTGCAACTTTGCTCAAGGATCCTCTATGGGACACTTTTGTTGATCTAACCCAATAGGTCACACATAAGGCATAAAGTTGTTAAAGGGTACCGTTTTACATGCATTGCATGTGGATGTGAAAGAAACAAAGACGGGAATCGCCAAGTCTATATGGTCTCCCAATGAAAATCTATAATAAAATATGGAATAAGATTGGATTGCAATATTATTTAAAGATGTGCTACAAAAATCTCAACAGTGATTAAATCGTAGATATGATTTGTTGGAACAATTTAATGTTATCGGTATATCATGACATTATTACATTATAGTTAATACAAATTTACATAGGTAGATTAATAATAATATATTTTATTATTTAACACTGTGATTTAATACTTGCATAAATAAATAATAAAATATATGGTTATGAATCTACTGTTGTAATTTGTGTGGGAGATTGAACATGTTGGTTACAACGGTTCACTCCATTTGTATTTGATTTTACGTGGTAAAATCATCAATTCAAGCATTCAAACACTCCAACAAATTCAATATTCAAATATTGTGAAAGAGTTTTGTGAAGAAGGGTTTCTGAGAAGTGAGGAGAGAGATTGAATGTATTGGGTTAAATTGTTTATCAATGAATGAATAATCTTTGTGGGTTCTTTACCTCCCTGTGAGATTTTCCCATGTACATATTGTGTAATGTATTTGTGTACTTTGCTATTATACTTCATATCTAGATCTTGTATCTATGTATATGTTTGTTTTGACATGGTATCAAAGCTTTGTTGATGTGTTGTTGGTTGGCAAGACCTCTCTCCAATCTTTATATGCATGTATGGGAGGATTGAAGCCATGTGGAAATTTTTTTTGGAATATTGGCTCATGATATGCCTGCCCAAAACTTCAAATTTGTACAACCTTCCTCAATGAACATTCATTCCGATTGAGTTTTTGTATGCCCTAAAATCATTTGTATAGCAAAATCACTCTTGTTTACATTATTCATTTATTAGCAAACAAATTTGCCTCCAAAATCAGCCTAGTATGGCTTGTGACATGGTTGTACGGCCCTGGTACGGCCTATGTGAACTGAAAAACTAGTGAAAATCCTTTCAACGTATTTTCAGCTTGTAACTCATCTCTAAATGGTGGATCCTTGGTGGATCCTCAGTAGTTTTCCTGCATTAACCTCCTTGCAGACCCTATGGGGAATCAAACTCATCTTCTAACTAAAAATCTTCCTCCTACAGCGTGTTTGTATGCCCTGGTACGACTGAAATCAGTAAAAAAAAATCTTTTGGACAAGAAAAAATCAGTTTTGTGTTTGTTTGCATTTTGAGTATTTTGCAGAGTTGTATGGCCTCTTTCAAATCTGTTTTTTGTCTCTTGCAAACTCCCTGATGCAGCCTACCTCCTTCCTTGTGCCATGGCTGCCTGGATGGCATTCCAAAGGTAACCTATAGTTTTAAAAAAATATTTATTAAATATTTTTTTATAAATAGAAAGATTTTCCATGCAAACAAACGGGGACCCCACTTTCCAACTTACGTTTAATCTTATAATTGTTTTTTACATGCAAGTTAATTTTATTTTTTTATTTAAAAGGATTTGAAAAATACACTTTAAATAACATATCGTGCATGCATGATTCATATGGTGTTAAAGGGGAGTTGGTAGTTGTAGTTTTATAAAACACTTGTAAAGGAGAGGTACAAGGTTGAAAACATGTTAAACCTTCTTTTTTAGTCAATTTTTTTCTTGGTCAAACTCTTTTTTGAACTAAATAATTAATTAAAACTTTATTTTATGTCTTCATACCTTATAAAAGTCTTCTTGTGAAATTTGCAACTTTCGCAATTGTTATAATTTTTTACGACTTTTGCAATTGTTTTGCATATAGTTAAGTGATTATTGTTGTTTAAACAACTAAAATATTGTATTATTACAAAAATAAAGTATAAATCACATTAAAAGTTCATGTTTTATAGCTTTTTTATTGTTATTTTAGTATAAAACAAAACCTAGAAAGTGTCAAACTTTGAAGGGAAGTTGTGGCTTCTTCAAATTTTGTGCTAGATAAGTCGCACATATTGAACAGGTCAAAATATAATATTTAGAATATCCATATTATAGCCGAGTTTATAGCTCGAAAGCTTTGGAACAATGTTGTCGAGTTTGGAAAACCCCTGTCAAGGAGACATGTCAAGATCAAACTTACCAATGCATTTCAATAGAAATTGCAAGAAGCCATGTCGATCATTTCAAAGAGTGTAAAGGATGACTTCCTACTCCATATCGACAATCAAGAGTCACCCAATGATGCCTTGAAACTCCTTGAATCTATGCACGATGGCACTTGTCTTTCAAAAATCATTAAACTTATACTTACACTGCTTACTAAAAGCAATTAATTTTCTTGTAAAAATTAAAAACATTAAATCTTAGTTAGATGGTTGTAATTGTAATCGTATTCAAGATCACTTTTTGTATTTTATTATTCAATTGAACATTCATAAAAAATTTCACAATTTTATTTATATTCTTGATTCTAACTACCAAACAAAACAATACATTCTTAACCTCACTACATTATTTGTTTTTCTTATTCAAAAGAACAAGTAATGTCAAACTTTGATTCTAAAGAGAATGCCACTCAGGCACTTTTTGCGCTTAACAGTGTCTTTGAAAACACTAGAAACCAAAAAATTAGTTCTAAACCTAAACCTGCCAATGACAAAGATGGGAACAAGAACCATGGAAACAAGAATCATAAAGTTAAATTTAACAAAAATTGAAATCTATGTGGTAAATTTGGACATAAAAAAAAAGACTTACCAAAACAAGAACATACCTATACCAAAACTCTAAAAATAACAGATGGAAAGAAAGATTTTAATCAAAATCAATAAAGAACTCAAAACCATAGTCAAAATGGCAATCAGGATCATAATAATAACACTATTGCATTGTATATTATCTTATTTGCTTCTAACGATAATGAATAGATTTTAGATAGTGGTGCATCACATCACATCACATGTTTATCAAATATTTTATTTGAGAAAAAATATATATCTAAAAAGATTTATTTATATGTTTATTCATTTTTAAAAGCTACTAAACAAGGAAAAGCTAAATTTGCAAATATATTCTTAAATGATGTTTTTTATGTTCTTAAACTTAAGAAAAAAAGGTTAATCATATTCTCAGCTTACAAATGATAATCTCGTAGTAACTCTACTTAAAGATAAATAGAGTATTAAGAATCAATTGATTCTCTGATTGTTGAAGGAATTCAAAAGAATAGATTATATATGTTTTTTGTTTCTTCTACAAGTTGTCTTTCATCACAAAGTAGAAATGAATCTCAATTGTGACATGAAAAACTAAGTCATGTTAATTTTAAAAGTTTATATAATACGTCTCATTATGATATTGTGGTTGATCTTCTTGCTATTTCTTCTCATCATGAAAGGTGTGGGGGTTGTTTACATAGTAACACACTAAACCCTTTCACAAAATTCATTATGTTAACTCCTCTCATCTCTTAAAGTTTATTCATAGTGATGTTAGACGATCTCTAGAAGTTGTTTCTCTCAACAATTTTTTATATGTTGTTATATTCATTACTGAATACTCTAGGATGATTGAGTCTTATTATATTAAGAAGAAATCTGATGTGTTATCTAAATTCAAAGAATTTCAAGCTTTAGTTAAAAATTCTTTTAATTTTTCTATTAAGAGATTAAAAACTAATATTAAAAGTGAATATGTTAATAAAAAAATTGATTCATTTTGTATTAATTGTGACATACAATTAAAGTTAACAACTCTCTATTCCCCACAGCGAAATGGAATTGTTAAAAGTAAAAACCAAACCATCCTTGAAATAACTAGAACAATGTTGCACTCTGCAAATGTTCCTAATTTTTTTGAGGGCCGAAGCCATGAATATTGTCGTGCACATTCTAAATAGTCCCTACTAAAGCTTTGCATCTTTTTACACCCTTAGAAATGTGGTCTAATACAAAACCGAGTGTTACCATAGGATATTTGGTAGTCAAGCTTCCATCTTTATTCCTAAATCAAAAAGAAAGAAACTTGATCCTACATCTTATTCTTGCATTTTCGTAGATTATGGAGGAAAAACTAAAGGATTAAGAGTTTATGATCCATCTAAACAACAAATCATTGAGAATAAGAATGTCCTAATCCTTGATAAATCTTTTTGTGAGCCTTCTGTGGAACCCCTTCAAATTGTTTCTTTCAATGACCCTGACTCCTCTGTTACTCCCTATGAAGAAATAAATGTCTTAGAGGAAGTTGATTCATTTTTGGATAACTTAGAATTTGAGGGGGAACCTTCTCCACTTTGTATTCAAACTAAAAGATCTAAATGGGTTGAATCCCTATTTCAGTCACATAATCTTGATAATCTTAATAAACTATCTACGAGTCAAACACATCTATCATTTTTTGATGACTCTACATGAATGTGAATCTCAATCTTTTCAGAAAGTTGTTCAAACAATAGATGGAAAGTTGCTATACAAGCTGAATATCAAGCCCTAATTTAAAAATAGACTTGGGATCTTGTCTCATTTCTGTCTAAGAGGCATATTGTTGGTTTTAGGTGGCTTTACAAAACCAAATATAATTCAATTGATAAAATTGAAAAATTCATACCTAGATTAATTCCTTGCGGTTTTAATCAAAAACCCGAGATTAACTATGTTGAAACATTTGCTCATGTAAAATGAGTATTGTTAGATTGTTTATTGCCTTTGCAACTCAATATGGTTGGATTATACACCAAATGGGTGTCAAAACTACTTTCCTAAATGGTGATCTAACAGAAGAAATCTATATGACAATGTAAAAGTTTCACTGAACCTAACAAAGAACATTATGTTTGTAAGTTATAAATCTCTTTATGGTTTAAAAAACAAGTTCTTCGAACGTGGTATTCTAAAATCACTAGTTATTTTTAAAAATTAAGTTTCTCTAACTGTTATTCTAATAATGATATCTTTGTAAAAGTTGAAAATTATCAATTTATCTTAATTGTAGTATGTGTTGATGATCTTATTACTGGCGATCAAATTAGCTTAATTCTTAAATATAAATATAAACTAAATCAATCTTTTGAAATAATTGATCTAAGCAATCTCTATCACTTTCTAGGAATGGTTGTATTTCAAAATAAAAATTCAATTATTGTATTTCAATCTCAGTATACACATAACGTTCTTGTTAAGTTTAATATGCTTGATTGTAAACCTATATCTACCCCTATTGAAGTTGGTGTAACGCTGGATCCAAAACATGCGTGTCTTAAAACTAACTCCACTCTATACAAACAGCTAGTTGGTAGTTTGATTTATCTAACTATTATTAAACAAGATATTTCATTTGTTGGTGTTGACTCCAAATTCATGCAAGATCCATACTTGGATCAATGAAAATTAACAAAACAAATACTTCAGTATATCAAACTATAAATATTGGTTTATAGTATTCTTCCATTGATAATGCTAATTTATATGATTATTGTGATATTGACCATGCTAGTGATCTTATAGATTGCAAATCTACTTCTAGATATGTGTTTAAATTTGGTGTAGGTGCTATCACTTGGAATAGCAAAACGCAACCTACCATTTCTATCTCTTCTACAGAAGTAGAGTATAGAAGTGCTATGAAAAATGCTAAAAAAACATGTAGTTGTGAAAGTTGTTAGAAGAATTCCATTTGGATGTCTTTCATGGTACTACCCATCTCTCCGATAATCAAATTTTATAGTTCTAACAAAAAATCCAATGCAGCACCAAAAAACTAAGCACATTGATGTTCATGTGCATTTTATTAGAGAAAAAGTTTTTAATAGTGATATTGATCACCAGTTTTATCCTACGGATGAACAAGTGACAAATATCTTCACAAAACCACTTGGCGCTACCAAATTTTATATGTTTTGTACCATGTTGAGTCTCTCGAAGTTGCCACTAAGAGGGAGTGTGCATGACAATGTTACTTCTTAACGGTCACGTGTTTCTTTCTTCTTCCCTATACTTCTCAAATTGTAAAAGCATTGTAATAAGTCACTTTATATGATTTTGGTAAACTTCACCATATGTGAGTTTACAGTGAATCCAATACGTTAAAATGTATCTTGTAATAAAGGTCTTTATATTATAAAAGGCTCCAAAATGTTTGATTGATTATTCATGAGAAACTGTGAGATGTAGTCTCACAATCGTGCTAGCCTAAACTTACTCTAATTAATTTATGGATTATAATTATTTTTATTTCAAAAGGTAATATTGGTATGATGAAGGTTTTTAAATCCTTCAAATGATTATGGATTATAATTCATTTTGTTTCAAATGTTTCATGCACTCTAAACTCATTGTACATGGTTTACGGAGTATAATTCCTTTCGTATAAAAGTGGTTATGGCATGTATCCCTACTTAACACTAAGGGGGAGTGTTGGAACAATTTGATGTTATTGGTATATCATGTCATTAATACATTAAAGTTTATACAAACTTACGTAAATAGATTAATAATAATATATTTGTTTATTTAACACTACGTAATTTAATACTTGCATAAATAAATAATAAAATACATAGTTATAGATTTACTGTTGTAATTTGTGTGGGAGGTTGAACACGTTGGTCACAACGGTTCACCCCATTTATATTTGATTTTACATGGTAAAATCATCAATTTGAGCATTCAAACATTCCAACAAATTCAATATTCAAATATTGTGAAAGAGTTCTATGAAGAAAGGTTTTTGAGAGAAGTGAAGGGAGAGATTGAATGTGTTGGGTTAAATTGTTTCTCAATGAATGAATAATCTTTGTTGTTTAAATTGTTGCACTCGTTAATGTTTCTTCGAAAATCCTACTTAAATGTAGTCAAGAGAGAGAGCAATTAAGTTTTATGAAAAATAATGTTTATTCTCGACAGCGTTATCACAACCTCAAAGGGAATCCAATGCAAATGTGAAGCTGGCCAAAAATCTCTACTTCAAATAAAATATCTTGGAAAGGCTTATTATAGGATTGGAAAAAAAAAACATCTTGCATATGTTGGTTTGGCTTGACTTTGATCCATTTTTAAAAATGATGTGGTGATTCTCTTCACGCATGCTCCTCAAAGAGTTTGTGCCAATGGAATCCCATCTATAGTGATGCATTAGACAGGTCTCCTATATGGACCACACATTTATGTGATTGTCACACATGCACTTGAATGTTAATTAGAGGCAGCTAGAGTTGCCCTAGCTTGGCTTTGATCCCTTTTTTAAAAGGCTCTGATTAGTCTCTTCACACATGCTCAAAGAATTTGTGCCAACGGAATCACATCCAAGCGAATCCATCTGCAGTGATGCATTAGAAAGGGCTCCCATATGGACCAGACATTTATGTGATTGTCACACTTGCACTTGACATTTAATTAGAGGCAAATAGAATAAAATGGAAAATTAAGAAATCTTCTTACCAAGAGACATTCAATTAGATAATATGCATTTTGTAGATGACTTGGCTTTGACTCGCGCATTCTCTATAGCCTTTCCGCTGAAGGAGCCATGTTTTGTTTGAACATATATCTGTTAAAGCATCTAGGCCATCAGTGACTGAGGGCAAAATGGAGGCCTCCTTTATTTGCCAATGCGTACACCTAATTGGCTTAGCACAAAGTGGAAAATTATAAAACCAAGTGAAATCATAAGGTGATTGGGTACCTAGTACCTACTTTGGTACTGAGATTTTTATTGTAAAAAAATTGAGGGTAATGAACGAATTTGAAAGATCCAAGAATAGAACCATCATGAATTCCTGTTAGGTACAAAAATCACAATTCTACAAGTCCTACCAGCGGAACACACTTATTGCTTGTCTTTACCCATCTCAAGAAGACTTGAAATTGTGTTGCACAACGCTCTTTGGGGAAAGCAAGGAGGGTTCAAAAGCCTTTCTCCAATGGCTTCAGATATTAACACTCTCCAAAGGGATAAAGTAGGTTTAGGCATCAAAGATATTAGCACCCAAGGTGCAATTCTGGTACGAAAGTGGACAGCCAGGGCAGTAGTTGTAGAAGCTTCATAGCTAATTTTAATTTGACGAATAATAACAGCTCAACACACCCATGGAATCAGAGGCCCGTTCAAACTATGAGATACTTTTGGGAATGCAAAGATTTTCAAACTCTCATGTTCAGCACCCCACAAGAGAATGTGAACAGTCTATCAAATGGTAACAAAGAGCATGTGCTGGAATTATGACAGGCCAGGAGATGCATGGGATTTACCTTGGGGGCTAATTTGGACTTTTCCTTTCTTGCACCATCAACTTGGCCTTCAACCTGCCTATGCTGGAAAATGATAGGCAAGGAAAAGCTTTTGCTGCTCAGAGGAACATTGAAATAAAGACTGACAACGATGGCACACATGGAAAGAATTAAAAGGAGCTCAAAGTTTGAGCAGTTCAAACAAACCAGTTTGTTTTGAGATTTGTAAAATGATTCCTAAATGGTGCCTTTTTAAGATTCAAATCCAAAATTCAGGCCCTTACCGGAGAGATCATAAGCATAGCAAAGGAAATTCTTCCTCCAACTAGGACACAAAGGATATATAATATAGACTGAGACATAAGTTAACCATTTCAAAACATTTGAACAAAACCACCGTGAATTCAAGTGCCTAAAGAAACATGGTGGAAGGTATGGCAGACTCTTTAGAAATTTAAGCATCATGACTGATGAAACTACCAAGATCACCACGTTGCATCACCCTCCATCTCCACCCCCAGTTCAGGTATCAGATACAGAAAGCGATGAAAATCCTAAAGAAGTTGAGATATCATGTGAACAACACAAGTTTAGAAGTTAAAGGGGTGGCCCACTTACAGGGGATTCAAACAGTCGCAATGGCGATTTAACCAGCAGAAATTTGAACCTTTACAACAACCTGTTCCAAAGGCATCTACTGTTGGCAATTTGAGTGTCATGGTGTACAAGGAGATTGTTGTCTGTAATATTGTCATTGATGTCAAATGATGAATGCTCTATCAAACATTAATGACAAAGGTCTTGCGTTGCACAGATTTGTGGAGTAAATCGGGTTTGTAAGACTACTCTTCTCTCTATCATTTCAGTCAAGCATGTCGAGAAATCAGAATGAGTCTTGCCTCACAAGTTGATCGGGTTTTTCAAAAGACTTGACTTCGTTCAATTTCATAAGCTAAGCAGTCTCAAGAACCCGAATGGGTCTAGCAGAGTTGATCGGGTTTCTGGAATGACTTAACTGCTTTCATCTTTATAAGTCAAGCAATGTGAAGAACCCGAATGGGTCAAGGAAGAGTTAATCGGGGTTATGGAACAACTTTACTTCGATCAACTTTATAAGTTGAGCAATGTTGAGAACCCAAATTGGTCTAGTGGAGTTGATTGAGTTTATCAAATGACCTTACTTCTTTCAATCTAATGAGCAAAGCAATGAGAAGAATCCGAAGGGCAAGTGGACCAAACAAAGTTTCTGAAAGGACACTTTGAGAATTTCTGAAGGGTACTTTGCAAGAAGTCCGAAGGGCAAGTGGACCAAACAAAGTTTCCAAAAGGACACTTTGAGAAATTCCGAATGGTAAGTGGACCGTTGCAAAAGTTTCGAAGGGATCTTTTCAAAAAGTCCGAAGGGTAAGTGGACCGTTGCAAAAGTTCCGAAGGGCAAGTGGACCGTTGCAAAAGTTTCGAAGGGCAAGTGGACCATTGCAGAAAGTCCGAAGGGATATTTTCAAAACGTTGAAGGGTATGTGGACCCTTACAGATAAGCCGAAGGGTATGTGGACCCTTAAAGAAAATCCAAAGGGCACTTAGACATTCCTTCGGGGAAATTGTCCGCAACAATTCCGTTGGGAAAATTGTTCGCAACAATTCCTTAGAGGAAATTGTCTGCAACAATTTCTTCGAGGAAATTGTCCACATCAATTCCGTTGAGGAAATTGTCCCGAAAAGCCCTTGACAAAAAGCCCGCAACAAATTGTCCGAAGAGAAAGGTCACTTGCAACTTTGCCAAAGGATAAAGTGTGGAAGTCTTATAGGGCATTCTCCAAGAGACAAGGCATGTTAAAAATCGAGCAAGTCTACAAGGATCAATGGTGCAAAAGCATTACAAGAATGCCAAAGAAAATGAGATCACGTCAACATGTCAGAGTTTAACGATACAATAAATGTGGTAAAGGTCGAGCATATCGAATATAATCGAAAGGAGCGAAAGCGAACCAATCATGTAGAATATATCGAGATGCGAGAAAAAGCTCGACGGCTAATACAAGAGAGATTGACGATTTTGAAGAAATAGGGCATACATCTGACGGTTCAAGTTTGACAGTGATTGGCGCCAATGACAAGATGAATAATCCTCGTTTAAAGACATGACCAGATAGACGATGAGCTCAAAAAGTCTACACGGAGCCCGAGATCGATCGATCCAACCGATCAACCATCGATTAAGGAGGTTGTGCATTTATGAGATAAATCCAGCAGTTGCCAAACATAGTAAAGAGACCAAAACATTACGGCATGATGCATGAACCGAGACACGAAATGGGTATATGTCAAATTCGCATTGAATGAAGAACCAAAAAAAAGGGGAGTTGAAGTGCGAAAAGGAAACGGCGCAGTAATGACATGAATCCAGCAATTGAACCAAAACTTACGGCGTGAAGCATGAATCGAGACATGGAAAGCGTGTATATCAAAGTCACATTAAATGAGAACCGGTCAAGTGGAGTTGGAGTATGAACGCAATTGGAGACGTGAAACCCTAAAATCCATTATATATACACAACTTCAAAACATTGTTTTGTTGCTACTGCCGATGCATTTTGAAGAGAGAATCAAAGGCTGTCATTTTGCAATTGCTTAGAACCTAGGCATGTGAGCAATACGAAGTGTGTCTAATAGAATATACAGATATATACCATGATAGCAGAGAGAGGTATAGAGGCAAGAAGAGGACGTTGATGTGTCAAACAAAGAATATATAAAAGACACAAAGGAAGAGAGGTCGAAGTAGCTGGTGTAAATGGACTGTGTCAAACAGAAGATATAACAACATAGAACCAGTAAGGTAAAAAGGAAGAATGAGCACACAGAGAATGTGCAGAGATTGAACAGAGGAAGAACAAGCACACAGAGAATGAGCAGAGAGTGAGGCAGAGAGAAAGAAAGGGCACACAAAGAATGTGCAGAGATTGAGCAGAGAGGAAGAACAAGCACACAGAGAAAGCACAGAGAGTGAGGCAGAGAGAAAGAAAGGGCACACAGTGAATGTGTAGAGATTGAGCAGAGAAGAAGAATAGGCATACATAGAATAAGCCAAAAGTGAGCAGTTATAGACTACACTTGTAACAAAGAAACTGAACTGGATTCATTTGTGAATCTATCTTGTATACTGGAGTTGTGGCTCCATAGTTCTGATTGGTCGGTGCCATCAGACAAACTGAGTTGGTGCTCAATCAAGGGATTGGAGTCTCCTTAGGGTTGGTGCCCTTAAATCTTGTAACCAATAAGGTTAAACTGAGTTGGTGCTCAGTTAGGGGATTGGTGTCTCCTAAGGATAGGTGTCCTTGAATGTAACCAATGTGGTTTTGCAAGTGAGGCGATTTAACTGTGAGGCTGAATTAGAACAGTAGATTCTAGCAGCGATTCTCGTTGTGGTTTTTTCCTTTGGGTTTTCCACGTATAAATATGGTGTACTGTGCTTTTGTGTGTGTGTGCTCTCTACATTTGTTCTTTGATATGCATATGTTTTGTATCTTCATTAAAAAGTTAAACTAGTTTTTAGCTGATCTACTCATTCACCCCCCCTTCTCAGTAGATAGTTGTGTTCAACATCTACACCAATCACACTCTCAATGACCCTAAATATCTTATATACAGGGATTCTTTCCTAGGGATATCATGAAAAAATTAGTGACATGCAATAGAAAAGAGTAGATTGTGCCTTTGTTAATCAATGAAGGGGATAAAAATTCATTTCAATGCATTGAAGAAATAAAGGCCATTCCTAGTCCGCTCATCCAATTTGGCATTTGGCATCCCCCAAGATACTTCTGAAATATCCCTAATAGGGATAATGAAAAAAACGCAAAATCTCCAAAAATATGCAATAGAAAATTCGAAATTTTTATTTGTAAATAAACAACACTTCAATAGGCTCAGATCTATGCTCAGAATATTTTTCTGATATTTTTGTTAATTAATAAAAAAAATTGAATATTTTTTAATATTAAAAAGTTACAGAAAACACACTAAAAACTGCCCAAACTTTTCAAAAATAGTTTACATTGATTTTTCCATAATTTTATGAGATGAATATGATTAACAATATGCAGATTTAGGCACAAATACCTCAGAAATATCTTCAAACTCTAGCCGCCCTTGCCAAAAACTCAGTAAACCAGCATTGGGTCTATCCCACTTGTCCTTTCTTTTATTAGCTTCAATGATGCTCAAAAACAGGAAGATACATTGCGGTAGATAATCCAAATATGATCCTGATATTCTGAAACTCACCTCCCAAAATGGCCTCCAAACCTGTTAACAAAATAGAGCTCTGAAAATGATGTGCTAATGTATCACAGACCAAAGCCTTTCCACCAAAACACACCCTTCTGACAAGGGGGAGCCCATATGTCTCTCTGAAACCAAGGATACTCAAGGGTTTTCAAACCTTAAGCCAAAGATTGCAGCAGCAATAGAGAAAAAAAATGATAACATAATGAGCTCCAAAAGAACCCTAAGATGTTATATAATGACTCCCAAAAGAAGGATTTAATCTCAGCAATTGATCCATTACCAACTCAATCCAATACGCCAAATAAAACCCTCAAAAATGAGGTAATAGGCCCCTTATCTTCCAACGCCCCCTTGACCTTTTTTGCACATGATTAATAAAAATCACTTAAAGTACATGCCTCTTAAGTCATTAAACTCAAAAAGGAGGAGATAATAAGTCTTTAGGCTAGGAATCGCTTAAGTTGCATTAAAAGACGTACCCACAACTCAAGAATATAATAGGATACAAGCCAAAGACTCCACACTTACCCAATAATGCTCTACATCCGCTTCCTCTTGGGTAATGCAAGGAAAGGACAGCCCATGCATCGTTAAGCCACATGGCTTGAGTTGGGGACATCACAGTCCTTCCCACCCAAAGAATGTTTGTCCTCAATTTGTAGACTAGGATGCTTAAGAATCTCCTCTCCTTCCAACGTAGCATCTTCCAAAGGCAAGTTTTTCCACTTGATGGGATACTCAGAAATTGTTTTACTCCTTAGCTTCTTCTCCCTTCCTTGCAAAAATTGTTTTCGGAATCAGTATCAACTTAACTTCTTCATCCATAAGAGGCAATTTTGTAGAAGGAATCACTTGCTGTCCAAGAGCCTTTTTGAGGCATGACACATGGAACACATTATGGATTTTGCTTGTAAATGGCAGCTCCAACTCATATGCTACTTCACCCATTTTTTTAATCACCTTGAAAGGCCCATAGAACTTTGGTTTAAGTTTTTTTGCTCCACTCATTTTCAAAGAGGATTGTCTATAAACTTGAAGACGCACAAATACCATGTCTCCCACCTCAAAAGACCTCTCAACTCGATAGCAATAGGCATATTTCTTTTGTTGTTCCTGTACAATCTGATTATTATCCTTAAGTGCCTTAAGGATATCTTAATTCTCTTTAGCCCACTCAAGAGCTTTTGGAGCTTTAGAATCAGAAAAAACCAAGTCCACAAATGTAGAAGCTTCATAACTATACAAGGCTTTGAAAGGGAGATCATACCTATGCTCATATGATATGTAGTGTTGTAAAAAAATTCAGCCAAGTGTAACCACCTTGCCCATGCCTTTTGCTGCCCCGAAACATAGTTTCTCAAGTAGCCTTCAAGCCATTTGTTTACAATCTTTGTTTGGCCATCTGTTTGAGGATAATAACTAGTGTTATGATCGAGTTTTGTTCCAGCCAACTTCATCAACTCTTGCCAAAAAGTGCTGATGAATATGTGATCTCTATCGCTTGCAATTCTTTTTGGCACATCATGAAATCAAAACACTTGTTCAAAAAACAGACCAGCAGTTTGTGGCACTTTAAACTCAAAAGGCATTGAAATAAAGTGAGCATATTTAGTGAGTCTATTCACCACAACAAAAATACAATCCTTACCATTGATCTTGGGCAGCCCGGTAATGAAATCCATTGATATTTGTTCCCATTTTTTTATTGGGAATGGGAAGTGGATGTAGCAGCCCTGCTGGAAAAGAAACTTCAGCTTTATTCCTTTGGCACTCTGTGCATTCTCTTACAAGCTTGAGGACATCATCTTTCATACCTTTCCATGAAAATCTCTCACGGATGTACCTGTATGTCTTCAAATAACCCGGATGACCAGCAAGCTGATTGTTATTGACAGCAATAAGAATTTTATGTTTAAGCTTACTTTCCGGTACAAAATAGATTCTATCCTTGTAATAGATAATGTCATTCAACACTTTATACCTTTCATCACTGATTTTACCATCTAGAATCTCACAAGCATGCTGATTTTTTGAGTACTCTACTAATAGATGATCCTTCTAAGAAGCTGAAATTTCTGAAAGTGAGCAAAATGAAGGATTTCTAGATAATGCATCAGCAACAATATTATTTTACCCTTTGATAAATTCAATATCAAAGTCATATCCTTGAAGCTTTCTAACCCAACATTGTTGTTTCTCATTTAATCCCTTTTGCTCCATGAAATACTTGAGGCTATTATGATCAGTCCTCACTATAAACTTGTTGCCCACAAGATATTGACGGAACGTTTCAAGTGCATGCATGATTGCCAACATTTCCTTGTAATATGTAAAGAGTCTCTTTTCAACCTCATTCAATTTTTGGCTCTCATAAGCAATTGGATGCTTGTCTTGCATCAAAACAACCCCAATACCAATACCAGATGCATCACACTCGAGCACAAAAGGTTTAGGGAAATCTAGTAACGCCAAAACATGACAAGTACTCATTACCTTCTTAAGATGGTCCATGATCTTTCGAATCTCATCCGTCCAAACAAAGGCATCCTTCTTGGTCAAATCTATCAAAGGAGTGGTTAATGAAAAAAATCCCTCCACAAACCGTCTATAATATGTGCATAGACCAATGAAACCGCTCAAATGGGACACATTCTTTGGCGGTGGCCAATCAAGTATAGCTTGAATCTTCTCCCTATGTGCTTTCACGCCACCCTTGCCAATGACATATCCCAAATATAATAGCTTAGTCATGCCGAATTCACACTTAGAGGCTTTCGCAAAAAGGGAGTTAGCCGCTAAGATGATTAACACCTCATCTAGGTGTCGTATATGCTCCTCCCATGTCCTGTTGTACACCAAAATGTCATCAAAAAAGACTAGCACAAACTTCCGCAACTGCTTGTTGAACACATAGTTCATGCAAGACTAAAAAGTCGGTGGAGCATTTGATAGCCCAAAGGGCATCACCAAATACTCAAAATGTCCATAGTGGCACCTGAAAGTTATTTTATGCGCATCTTGCTCCTGGATCCAAATATGATGGTATCCTGAACAAAGATCTATTTTGGAAAAATAGATCGCTCCATGTAGCTCATCAATACGCAGAATAGGATACTTGTTCTTGATGGCCTTCTTGTTTAGTGCACGATAATCAATGCACATCCTCATGGTACCATCATTCTTCTTCACCAAGATAACAGAAGAAGCGAAGGGGCTAGAACTAGGCCATAAATGTCCTGTATCCAGCAACTCTCGAATAGTCTTCTCAATCTCATCCTTGAATCATCTAGGATGACAATAGGGATTCATAACAACTGGCTTGCTATCCACAAGCTCCATAACATGCTCAAACCCACAATCTAGAGGTAGACCATTGGTAGATCTGAAACACCACACTATGCTTGTCCAACAAGACCTGTATGTCAACATGATGATCACGTTGTCCTGTATCAGTAGACCTATCTGAAATGAAACACTGCATTACCCACTCAACCTCTGAATGCCGAAGGACTCTCTCCATCCTCCTAGCTGAAATGACTCTACGAGTATCTGAAGATAAGCCCCTTAATACCACCTTCCGAACACCTGCTGTGAAACTCAATTGCATAGTCTTAAAGTCCGTGACATAAGGACTTATAGAATGCAACCACTGCACACCCAACACATTGGTTTCATCAATGTCGACCACGTAAAAGTCATCAGTAAGGGTGTAATTACCCAAAGTCATACTCAAATATGGAACTCGATTAACACAACACAACATCATGCCACTCATTGTCCGTACTCGGAAACCATCATGCTCCTCAACTTGCAAACCCCGCTTCTTCGCATAGGACGAATCAATGAAGCTGTGGGTATCCCCACTATCAATCAACACAACCTGTTGGCCCTGCATAATGCCCCTTACTCTGAAAGCGTTATAATGAGTAGTCGTGATAGTTGCAATCGCACCATCCATCTATGTCAAATCATCCTGATGCTCCTCTGTGCCCGTCTCCCGATCCATTTGCTCATGCTGCTCATCAAGAACCTGTGTCTCCTCCAACTCTTCATCACTAGGTTCCTCGAAGACCTCAATCCAGTGGGCCTTGCCCCCACTCCTACACTTATGTCCAGGTGTCCAAGGTTCACAACATTCAAAGCAAAGCCTCTTCCATCTCAATTCATCCCTTGAATCACGAGGTGCCCCACCAATCAGCCTAGAAAACTCCCCAGCTGGTCTAGAAAATTTTGGTTTCTTGTCCCTCCTTTGCGGCAAATTCTGTGTTAAGGATCTCTACGGAAACTTGCTAGGAAATCTAGCCTATGGTGTGGATAGCTCCATGTTCCTTGCACGCTTGATAGCATCCTACAAGGATGGTGGATCAAAAGCTTTAACCCAACCCCTGAGAGGTTCTAACAAACCCTCTATGAACTATGAAGTCAACCTCCTCTCAGTCACATCAAAAACCATTACTAACAACCGCTAAAATTATGAAATGTATGCTTCAAGTGTTCCAACATGTCTTAATTGAGCCAACTCTTTGGAGTGTGCCTCTGAATCCTTGAGGTCAAACCACTCTATCAATGTCGTGCAAAACTGATCATAAGAAACTATCGCACCATGACCTTGTGTCACTAAACCATGATACCACCACTCATGTGCCGCTCCTTCAAGGTGAAGGGTAGCAAATTATATGCCCTCAGTCTCTGTCATCTAATTCAGGGCAAGGTAAGTATCCAATTTCTGAATCCAAGCTCTAGTTGTACCCTTGGATGATCCATCAAAGCTCAACAAGGATAGACGACCCAACCTTTTCTGCAGCCCATAATTCTACTTCCCTTCATTCCACTGATTTTGCTTTGGCTTTGTGCATTTGGTGCCCTCCAAATAATCTCTAAAGGAGATAGCTGACTGAAATTTTGTCCCCAAAGCTTGATACTTAGCTAAAATTTCAGCATCCTCATTGTTCTCCATGGGTTCCTCCTGTATAGGCTCATCCTCGTTTAGAAAGGTAGGCATGAAAGGTCTAGATTGTGATGAACCCAAAGGTTTGCTAGTAGAGTGTTCATTGTTTTCTGCAGCTTTGCTACTGTCCTCTCTCTCCCTATGCACCATGTTTCTTCCATTTCCGGTGCTGTGAACCATCTGACTTAAATACAAATTGGTGTTTTGTAACTGTCTTAACATTTTTGCGAACATATGTTTTACCTCTTCACTTGACGTTGGTGGCTGATCACTGTTATCCATTATTCCCTTTTGTTTTTCAAGGTTATGACCACCGTTTCCACGCATTCAACCAACCCCAACAAGCTGCCAAGACTTGCAGCTCTAATACCACTGAAATATCCCTAATAGGGATAATGGAAAAAAACATAAAATCTCCAAAAATATGCAATAGAAAATTCTGAAATTTTATTTGCAAATAGACAACACTCCAATAAGCTCAGATTTATGCTCAGAATAGTGTTCTTATTTTTTTATTAATTAATAGAAATTTCTGCATATCAAAAGTTACAAAAAACACACTAAAAACTGCCCAAATTTTTCAGAAATAGCTTACATTGATTTTTCCATAATTTTCTGAGATGAATATGATTAACAGTATGCAAATTTAGGCACAAATACCTCAGAAATATCTTCAAACCCTAGTTGCCCTTGCCAAAAACATTGTAAACCAGTGTTGGGTCTATCCCACTTGTCCTTTATTTTATTAGCTTCAATGATGCTCAAAAACAGGAAGATACATGGTTGTAGATAATCCTAATCTGATCCTGATATTCTGAAACTCACCTCCCAAAATGGCCTCCAAACCCATTAACAAAATGATGCTCTGAAAATGATGCTCTGGGGCATCACAGACCAAAGTTCTTCCATCGAAACACCCTTTTGACTAGAGGGAGCCCATATGTCTCTCCGAAACCAGGGATACTCAAGGGTTTTCAGACCTTAAGCCAAAGATTGCAGCAGCAATAGAGAAAAAAATTGATAACATAATGAGCTCCAAAAGAACCCTAAGATATTATATAATGACTCCCAAAAGAAGGATTTAATCTCAGCCATTGATCCATTACCAACTCAATCCAATGCTCTAAATAAAACTGTCAAAAATGAGACAATAAGCCCCTTTTCTTCCAATGCCCCCCTTGACCTTTTTGAGCATGTTTAGTAAAAATCATTTAAAGTAAATGCCTCATAAGTCATTCAACTCAAAAAGGAGGAAATAATAAGTCTTTAGGCTAGGAATCACTTAAGTTGCATAAAAAGACGTGCACACAACTTAAGAATAGAATAGGATACAAGCCAAAGACTCCACACTTACCCAATAATGCTCGACATCCTCTTCCTCTTGGGCAATCCAAGGAAAGGACAGCCCATGCATCGTTAAGCCACATGGCTTGAGTTGGGGACATCACAACTTCCTTCCAATTTATCTTATATGTTGTTCAAATTTTACACTTTTGAGTTTTGGTCTCATGGCTAGAAGGAACAAACACCTTGCAAAAGTGTGAATGCCTGATGTGAGAGGCCAAAAACACTCGCAGTTCGACAATTGAAATTTGTGAAGTTTCCAACTTCAAATGCTCAGGACATGGTTAACCAAGCAAACTTAGATAACTTAACAGAAAGTTAAAACATTAACATCTAAGTCAAATTGCACAATTACGCATCTAAGAAGTTGTGGCAAGATATTACAGGCCTGAAAGGTAGATTGAAGGCTTAGAAACCATAGATAGATAAATTTTAGAATGATGGATTACAATTGTTATGAAAAGTGAAGACTACAGGGAGGCAGCTATAGAATAAAATAGAAAAGCTACAGCAAAAGACAAGCAAGGCACCCAAGCAAGCATTTAAATTTACTCGACAGCGAGCTGAATATGAAACGAAGATTGGTGAGTGGAAACAAAGGCCTGTATCTCTAAACAAACTTGGAAACCAGCAAGATTGGTGACTGGAAACAAAGGCCATGATTTTCGATATGTGCTTTGTTGATTAGTACTGAAAAAGTTTTCTCCGTGATAAGAAGGCCAATATACATTGCATATGGGCAAATGAAAGCATTTGTGTTTCCTATGTGTACAATGTCTATGCTTGTAGATAAGTATTCTGCATCATGTATATAAGATCATCTGTCTATGCTTTATGTCAATCTGTTTGTGGTCTAAACAGTCACAAAATAGATTCTGATGTCCCAATAACCATCTAAAAGGTTCCATCACACACCATTGCCAGGACATCTTTATAAAGAACACTAGATAGTTGATTCATACAAGGAAAGCAATTACCTCTGCTGCCTCTACACTTGATGACAGATATTGAAGGTAATACCGGCGTAATGCATCTGGTACACATCCTGTTCCACTTCCCCAGATATCAAGGTCCTGATCTGTTACCTGAACCATATTCGAATATAAACATATATCTGAAAGATTCACTTTGTCTTAACAATTTTTATCTTCTAAAGAAACTTCATCGATTCATATTCAAAACTAAAATGAAAGTAAAGAATAAAATTCCAAAAAAGTGAGTGAAAATAGAACAAACCAATGCAACACGCATTATATGTTTCACAGTTCCATAAAATATTGATTTTGATTTTCTGATTATGGCAGATATGTAAGGCCCATAATCTGGAATCGTATGTAACACGTGGAATAAAGTCTTACTATTTGCGTTCAGAATAATGACTACTACCATGATGTTACAAGGCCACCAGAACATACTCTAACCCATAGGAAGGTATTAAGAGAAAATCAGCTGGCAATTAAAGAATAAGAAATTACCCAGCACTATCTGTATGTTCAAAATCTAAGGAACAGTACCAAGGTTGGAAAATTAAAATTAGAAACAGCCTATCAAGTCATAAAATGGAAATGATATTACTGATTACAAAATTAACCTACAACCACACTATAAATAGCAAAATGACCGCTTGAAACTGAGTTAGAAATGATATTACTCATTACTAAAATAACCTACAACCACTCTATAAATAGTAAAACGACTGTTTGGAACTTACATATAGAAAATTATCAATGCATATAGATGGAATCCAACATGCTCAATCTGAAATAAATTCCTAGAAGATTTCAAAATACACATTACTCTAGTAAACTTATACACACGAGAAAGGAGCCACCTAACCACACTGAAACAAAACCATAAAGTACATGGTGTAAACACTTAATTTTGGTACAAGACCTTTTTCCATTGCATCTTTGTCATGCTTTAGCACACTTGGCCTACTTGTGTACATTTCACTCTTTTTGAACACTTTCTATCCACATTGAACCCTCTATAGCCTTGCATCATGCAAATTTCCTCATAAACACTTCAAATCCCTCAGTTGTCTACATCAGGATCCATCCAGTCATCCTCTAGCCAGCTTGATCTCTATTTTGAGACTTTTTTGCAACCTACCCATAATCGTGGCTCCCACAATTCTATTGACCATGATCGTGAATCCCACAATTATGGTCACCTACAAATCCCCCTGACTGGTCAATGACGCCCTTTTTCTACTAAAAATCTTTGCATGCCATCGATTGGGTTGATGATGTTGGCTAGATCCGAGTTTTGACTTTTAGGGTTTGGATCCATATTTATTAGATTCCTATTTGTCATTCCTCAAAATATAGACATTTAATCTGCTTTGCTCATGCACACAAATCCACCATAGGAAGAACAATATAAATTAGAGCTAAGGAGCTTGCACTTAGAAAAGGCAAGTTAGCACAATGAGTTGAAGATATCGAGGATAGAAGTTGAGCCATCAAGGTACACCTAGTCTTTGTAATGGTTGCCCCTGATTTTATTTTTTTTCTTTTAGTGTTTTCGGAATAAGACGGGAGAATGCAGAAGGGGTTTTATGTTTTGCGACCATCCATCACATTGAGCGCATACATTGATATATTCATAAATTGCAAGGAAATTAAGGTAGAATTATATTAAAATATGTCATTACAACTTAATATAAAAATCGAAAAGTTTAAATCTTAAATCAGACCTGGAAAATACTTCATTTACAGCAGAATTTCACCATTGAAAATGCAGATCAGAACTTCATGCTCGCTGTCCCAACTCAGAAAACTGTGAAAATCTTCGTTTATCCAATGCCAAAATGCTCAACCAGCAATATATACACTGTAAAAACTTCCAACGAAGCACCAACCAGCTACGGTGGATCACTATCCACCGAAACCAGCAACGTGAGATGAGGGTTTTCATCCTCAACCCGCTGTAATCGAATCCTGAAAAAATCCAGCAAAGTCTCCTTAAGCTGCCAAAGTTCACCCCCCCAAGTGAGAGCTCAAGAGTAATTAAATAGAAGATGAGGGAGGGATTAAGGCAACTTCTATTTTGAAAATATTTTTTTCCTTCTAAAACTCCACATCCAACCTTGCTTTCTTTTTTTTTTTTTTTTTTTTAACATTTATCTTAAAACATTTTTTTAAAATATCATCAAATATTTCCCAAAGGGGCATCCAACATCAAGTACATTGTCCCCTCTTTTAAAACAACGTTGCTCAACTAGGCCAAGGGAGTCTTTTATAACCCATGCTTATTCTCACTTAACTCAATTAGCAACTTTATTAACTTAAGTGACAAATTAACAAATAAGAACTCTGACCATCGAGAGAACTCACCCCTGCCAAAAATGGGAACTCTGCACTGCTATTGAATGGAAGCCGAGACCAGTTACTAAATATAGCACTTACTAAAAATAGTAAATGAGCCAAAACTCCAAATTGGCTCAAACAAAGCTCAACTGGAACTTACTAAAAATAGTAAGTTTACTAAATATAGTACATTACTAAAAATAGCCGTCACCACTGAAAAATACCCAGAAAACTCATTTTAGGTCACCAAAGTTCCCTAACCAAAATCCACTTAAACCTACGAGAACCAGAATAGGCTAATTGTAACTCAAATCGGCTATGAACGAGGAGACATTACAGTCTTTGGAGTCCCCAACTTGGGTCTACTTAGGTCTTATTTTTCTCACCTTAAATTCACCTACAAGCATCTCTTACAAAGTGCTACAAGCCAAGGGGGAGATTAATGCACCGACAAGTCAACCCAAGGTAAGTATCCCTAACCTTATACTCTTTCTTTTGTACTTTGGTTGGTATATTAGATTGGCTTATTTTGTGTATATCCATGCTTAGATTAGTACATGTTTGTTACTATATTAATATCGTTTGCCACATTCAGTGAATTTTATGTTAAAACATAGACTTTGTCAAATAACAAATATGCCTAAAATAACAAGCATCTCCTACAAAGTGCTACAAGCCAAGAGGGAGATTAATGCACCGACAAGTCAACCCAAGGTAAGTATCCCTAACCTTATACTCTTTCTTTTGTACTTTAGTTGGCATATTAGATTGGCTCATTTTGTGTATATCCATGCTTAGATTAGAACATGTTTGTTAGTACATTATTATCTTTTGACACATTCAATGAATTTTATGTAAAAATATAGAATTCGTCAAATAACAAATATGCCTAAAATTCATTAAAATTTGTTTAAATTCGTTAAAATTTGTTTAAATTCATTAAAATTTGTTTAAATTCATTAAAATTTGATTAAATTCATTAAAAGATGCGTTGAAGTTCATTATAATTCATTCTTCTTTTTTGAATATTAAAATAATATTTTTTTTAATCAAATTTAATCATTAATTTGATGGCAGATTTTTTTAGTAACAATTTTTTTACGAATTTTAATCTCCACAAATTCAAATGCGGCAACTTAACACTCAAGTATCTCAAAAGAAACCTCACTAATCATCTATGCCAAGAGTATCACTTCCCTCAACTTGCAAAAACCCATTGCACCCACCCTTGAGTCTCTGAGAACACAAGTGAAGAATGCCAATACTTTGACCTATAAATATTGATACTTCAAAACCTCTACCCCTATGATATAACCCAAATAAGTTTTGTTGGTGGCATGCTAGCATAGGACATTCTTTTGAAAATTGTCGTGACCTCAAGAAGCTCGCCTACGACCTCATGTTAGGTGAAAACTTCAACCATGAGGCCATCACTCAAGTGCACTTTCAAGAATATTTGTTAGCTTCCAAAGAATGATCACATCAACAATATCAACATCACAAGTCTGAAAAACCTCAACAAACTACCAATCCTACCATCACACCTATGTACAACTTCGTAGGTGCAATTGAAAGAAATTATGATCAAAATTACATCAATTCACAATAGGTCAATGCTGCAAAAGTAAACTATCCATGTAAGGCCACTCATAAAGATCTCGTCACAAAGCATAAGAAACCCTCTCAAGAAGAAAAGACTCTCAAAGATACAACCACAAGTAGAACAAATGCAACATTTAATGTATCGCATACCCTACCAACAAAGCCTCAATCCAAGGAACAACTTTCTCCTATCATAGAGGCTCCCAAAGCGTATTTTAATGCTCGACAATAATCTCACTACGATTCTTACCAAAAATCAACTCAATGGCATTTTCTAGAAGAACTTAATACCATGCCTTGAAAAACTTCCCTAATGGAACTCATGAGAACATCACCCTATCATAGGAAATTTCTCATGCACCAATTGCAAGATATAGAAGAGTCTCCATCACCAAATGAAATGAACCACCTAATCAAGACCATCAAGGTCCTAGACCTAACAAAACACATGCCATTGATAGTCTCTCATTCTTAACCGAATAACAAGCTCTCCATAGAGTTTCCCATCGATGATATGATCAACGATAAAATCCTTAGCGAGTTGACAATCCTCTTATCTTTACTAGTGTTATGATCAATTACGTTCACGTGAGGAAAGTGCTTGTCAATGAAGGCTTGGGCATTAACGTTACTTCCTTATTGTTAATCAAGACCTCAGGCTACTCTCAAAATGATCTCAAATAAACAAGACTGAATTGTCGTGGATTTGACAAAAACAATCAAAAGTCCCTTGTATGCATTTGGCTTCCTCTAACTGTAGGAACCAAAACAGTACGCACCAATGTCATGGTTCTTGACCTCCTACTTTCTTACAATCTACTCTTAGGCCGACCTTGGAACCACCGCATGAGAGCAGGCACCTCTATGGGTAGCCAATGCCTAAATTTCATTCACAACAATGTTTGATACAAACATTAAGCCGATCCTAACCCATGGGATCTCAAGCTAGCAAATCCTAGACTATGAATTCCTACAACTAATGCCATCAATAGTGCTCCATTACCGAAATCCATTAACATGCATCTCAATTTGCATGTCACCAATGTTAACTTCGATGACGATGAGCCAAATGAACTTCAAATATTTGTATCACTTATAAGTTACCTCAATCTATCACTAATTAGCTTCTCGTCTCTTCTCCCAAGATATGGATACCTACAGCTATTTGACAAAGAGAGTGATAAAGATTCCCCTTGTAATGCCAATGAAGCCATATATGATGTTCAGTTTCGACGTCATCAGCCATACCAATGATGTTCAGTTTCGACGTCATCAGCCCGACCAATGATGTTCCATTTCAAACAAATATTTCCAGCATTATCAGCCAAGGCAATGATGTTCAATTACAAACGGACATTTCTAAAATCATAGGCTAGGCCGATGATGTTTGGTTACAACCAGAACAAATCAACATCATTGGGTACGCCGATGATGCTTAGTGACAAACAAAACAAATCAACACCATCAGCTAGGTCGATGACATTCAATTACACTCAGAACACTCTTAACACCATCACCCAAGACGATGACATTCAAATCAGAAAAAACAATTACAATGTCATTGATCCAGCCAATGACGTCGAAATTTGAAAAAATACACAAAGAATGCTTCATAAAAGTCTCATTTGGTATGTTGGGCATCTTATTAATGCATGGGGACTTAGATTTTGGAGAAGAGACGCATTTTAGTTGTTTGGGCTCCAATGAGGAGCACTAACTTACAATTTCAGCCAAAAAGGGAACCTTCCACCCATTTTAAAGCCCCAAATGCCATCTCATCAAGTGTCCACCAATAGAGATTCCTCTAAAACCACCACTCTGTTTATTGGTGGATTTGATTGAACGAGAGATACAAAAGTACTTTAAAACATGCTCACTCATCTAGTACTTAATTTTTGACAAATGTCATTTCAGGGTGAATGAAGTGGGTGTAAGTTCTTAGTTTTTGTTTAGGCTTTAAACTTAGTCAATGGAAAACTCCAGAATAGGGGCAAAGACTGCATCCCCATTCCCGTACCAACATCTTTTGTTGACGATATTTATACATAATATAATAATAACCTTATTCATTTACTAGCGTACACTAACTTGAATGGTGTCCTCATTCCTGTACAAGTGCATACTAGTACACCCGTGTCTACAGGTGACTGGCTTTAAATCTTCAAAAGCCTAGCAACTGAGTAATGAAGGAAGGCAGCTTTTTTAGCACCGATTTCTTCCAGCTTTAAGGTGAGAAAAGTGGTGCAACAAACACATTTCTTGATGTGTTTACTTCCTTAAGGAAGGCAGCCAACATGTTCCTAGTACATATGTAAATTTATAGCTGACATAGGGTGCCCTCCTACCTTTTGTTGTTGTAATGCTAAAGATAACTGAAAATTAATCTTTCAAAAAGTGGAAGGAGAAGCTACGTACATTCTCTATCAACCACACTATCTATCAGAGCTCTAGTTATCCCCCTAAAGCCATAGAATTAATAAAAATATATACAAGGATTAATATGACCATTTTCTAGGCATCAGTCAGTTCGCAGAGACCATAAGGAAGTAGATTCTGAAAAATTGGAATATCAAGCATGGATGAAAAAAGCTATTACTCGCACATGGCTATTTTCTAGCTCATTGAAGCACTAAATAAAATATTGGTCAATCAAAGTGGCCCTTGGATGATGGTCGGAGCAGGTCTACTTATGAAGCTCTATACGCTAGGGGTCAACCCATTTGAAAAAACACCGCCTACAACACTTTTTTGGGTACAATGGGCAACCCTACTAATGGAGTTCTAGCATGAGGAAGCCTTTCCTAAATAAGTGTCTATTGTTTCCTTTTTCTTTTTCTTTTTCTTTTCTGTTAGTTTTTTGGTGAAGGTGGGGTGATGTTGAAACCTATCCTGTATGCTGCCACAGGGGAGGACACTAAGAAAGCATTCCCAAATGTCCCCTCGATGTTTCCAAGTAGTGACAAATTTTTCTAGGACATTCTTGGATCATTCTAGGGATTACAAGGACATTCAAGGGTATTACCAGTGAATCCCTATGTTCACTAATTTTGAGATATGTCTCGATTTATTGTTATTCTTGCATGTCAAGGCTGATGTTAAAAATGCAGCTGTTATATAATACCATTATGACTTACCAGCTAAAAACAAGAAGCGTGTGTGTGTGTGTGTGTGTGTGTGACATCATCGCTTTCCAATGTGATGTCCTTGATCAAAAGGCAAATGAAGTTGAAATTATATCAATTAATATATGGAAATTCTGTTACAAAATATGAACTGAAATTTGAAATTAAACCTAAATTTTCACAATTTAAAATTATGACACCAATGATATTATTTGAATTCTGAAAATAAAAATCTGCTCCATTGGGCTCTTTGTAAAATAGGCAATTGCAGAAGAGGTAGCAAAGAGTTGAGAGAGACAATTATCAGTATAGTGTTGATTCATACTTCATGTGTGCTCTTTGTAAGTTCCCCAATTGATGAAGCAAGAAGCCCTGATCATTGACACTACAAAGCTGGTTTTCCCGATATTGGGGTTTACATTGTAAAAATCCTTGTGATATGTGTACTTTATTTGTTTCATTCCAGCTATTGTTTATTCTTCTATTTTGAAGCAAACAACAAACTCACTTATGTTACTCTAATCTGCATTCAAATTCACTGCCATATGAAGTACAATTCAAGTTATGGTAGCAAACGTGGTGTTATACCTGCACTGAAGTTCCAATAGGTAAGCATGTTTAGGAAATTGCAAGTCAGAATCTAATTGACTCCATAGATGATGTTGATCCTTTCCTTTTCTTCTGTCTTGCACATTTATTATTGCATTGAACATTCTATTATTGCTGTTTTTTCTGTTTTTTTGTTTTTTAAAGTTAAACACCATGATTCCTAAGGTTTAGTTTTTTAATCTAACCATAACCTTTAGGGTTTATGATTTAGTTTTCTTTATCTAACCCTAACTTTTGTGTATGCTCTTCTCTTGTGCATAATGCGATCTGGAGAAATAGAAACAAAGTTAGCCGCTATAAATTTAATTTTTTTCCGTAAAGATTTTTAAAAAATCAATTGTATACTTGTAATTTTATTTTTTGTTTTTCAATATCCTAACATTGTGTATGCTCTCACCTCACACTGTTTAGGTGATCTTGGTGATCAAAAATAGATTAAGTTAACAAGGTTTATTTTTATTTATGCAAGTCTCATTCGAACTTTTGCATATGCTCTTCTCTTGCACATAACACGATCTAAAGAAACAGAAACAAGGTTAGAAATTTGAAATTTTGCTTTAAGCTTTAAAAAATTATTCTTTCAAGCTTTATTTATTGTTTTAAAGTTTTTTAAACATCATAACTTTGTGTATGCTCTCACCTCACACTTTTTAGGTGATTTTGGTGATCAAAAGCAAATTAGGATATCCATGTCATCAAGTTCAGCACCTAGGAGAGGGCACAGTGAAGCAAACCGGAAAGAAGACCCACATGAAAACATTTCAATTTGATTGGTGGAGCAACATCAAAAAAGATAAACCTGTAACCACCGACCATTTCTAAAAAATCATCAAGTACGAAGTTCAAAGCAAAAGCTAGGGCTGAAGCATAAGAAGAATTCATAGCCATAGCCAAAGCCAAAACCAAGCAAGGGTTCAGCCGGAACTGGTGAAGCCATAACCCCTTCGGAAGGAAATGCGGAACTTGCCGACCATGTTGGATCGGAGGGTGTTGCAACATAGTAGGAATAACCGGTGAGTAACCTCCGGCTGGTCGGTCACTCGCCGGAAATTCCGGTTGAAGAGTAATTGCTGCTCGAACTCACGGCAACAGGGAAAAAAAATGAATCGGTGAGTAACCGGCAATTACTCGTCGGTTCTGTGTCCCACGACTCCCATGCAAGTTTGACACTACAAACATGCTGAAACGCATTTTTGACCCCGCAAACGCTCCTCAAACGTGAAAAAAATGCGGAAAAGAGTGTTATAAAATGCAACACACCTCCTCACTCTTCACTCACACAAGATTTGGAGTGTTCTAAGGCAGATTGAAAAGATTTAAGCAAGAAATTTCCAGGTTAATTCATTTTTTTAATTTTCAAGCATAAAAATGAATTCTAAATTAATTGAAAACATGTTAGAGACATATTAGTGATCATTAGTATACAAATTTTATGCATTCCATGAATTTCCGTCAAATTTCATGCATTTATTTAATTTTTTTTTTTAATTCCCAAGCATGTAAAATAATTCTAATGCAATTGAAAACATGTTTGCTACATATTTGTGATGCTGAATATACAAATTTGATGAATTTCATTTTTATTACATGCATTTCGTGAATTTCCGTAAATTTCATGCATTTATTTATTTATTTTTTAAAAAAAATTCCAAGCAAGTAAATTTTTGTAATTTAATTAAATACATGTTTGATAAATATTTTTGTTGCTTAGTATACAAATTTGATGCATACCGTTGAATCTTATGCATTTGGTTAAATTTTCGTGTTTATTATTTATTTAAAATTGTTGTTTATTATTCCGTTAAATAACTGTTATAGATTATATTTTTAATTTGACAATTAAAATTGTAAATCGTAAATGCATTTTAGTTTCCGTTTTATAGTTTATAATTATCATTTATTTATCGTATTTTAATTAAGATTTTGTATTTAATCATTAATGTTTTTATTTTTTAATTTTTTATGTTGATTTTAACATTGTTGCACTTTGCAGGTTATCCATTAGCAAGCAATGGCATCCAGTAGTGCATCAGGGTCACATTCAATCACTGGTAACCAGTCAACTCCTCCCATGCTCGCACAGGGGCATGAAAGTATGCTACATGGGTTGAAACATCTCAGACAGTTCTGATTTGCAATTTTTATTCGAAAAAGATGTCAAGTGGCATCAATCGCATAAAGTACCATCTTTCATGCATTCCTAGCTGTGATATTAGGCCTTGTCCCAATGTCACTGAAGAGATGAAATGAGAGATGATGGCGGAGCTTGCTTCATTAGATGAAAAGAAACTAGAGAGGGCAAGGATGCAAGCAGCCCTATCAGCGACCATTGATGCCACATCAGCAGAGAAAGAAGCGGCAGCGATGACAGAGATTGTGGGCTTTAGTCGTGGTCCACGAAAGCGCCATGGTACATCTGCACCACCTTCATCTCAGTTACACTCATGTGCCTAGAAACACTCCTGAGACACAACCTTCACTCAAAGCTACAGGATGGAACAAATAGGCACATGCAGAAGCGGATAAAACATGCGCAAATTTTTGGTACTTCAACAACCTTCCCTTCAACGTGACGAACAGTCCCTACTAGGAATATTTGGTTACAGCTTTCACAGTTGCAAAGAGAAGGTACAAGTCACCCTCTCAGAAAGACTTGAGTGGGAAGTTGCTCAAGAATGTAGTTGATGACGCAAAGTTGATTGTCGAAAAACAGAAGAGATTGTAATATAAATTTGGATGCACCATTCTTTCTGATGGATGGATAGCTGGAAGGAACCACACCCTGATCAACTTTCTGGCATCTTTAAATGTGAGCTTGTATTTTTGAAATCTATTGATGCATCAAATAAAATTAAAAATGCAAAAACTTTGAATTTGATGCTAGAGGAGGTGGTTTTAAAGGTGGGCATCGAGAATGTTGTCCAAATTATTACAGACAATGTAACAGCATATGTGGCGGTTGAGAGACTTCTTATGAAGAGACATCCATCTCTCTTTTAACCACCTTGTGTGGCACATTGCCTTGACCTTCTTTTGGAGAACATAGGCAAACTAGATTGGGTGAGACCAGTTGTTGAAGAAGCCAAAGAAATAACTAAGTATATCTATAATCACCCTTGGGTTCTCAGTGTGATGAGAGAGCACACCAAGGGAAAGGAGCTTGTTCGAGTAGGAGTCACGAGATTTGCAATGAACTTCCATACATTGCAAAGTATTTGTAGTTTGTTGACTCCTTTGAAGTAGATATTTGTCTCTTAAGCATGGATGGAGTCATCTTATTCGAAGAAAATTGATGGAGTGAAGGTTTTGAAGATAGTTTTCAGTGAGGCCTTTGAAACAAAAGCTACAGAGATTGTGAAGGTGACTTGAAATTGCAATTTAAATTTGAAGTTGTTTTCGTTGTTTTCAATTTTTTAAACTTAAAGTTTTTTTTTAATAATTTATCTGTAAGTTTGTAACACTAAGTCTTAACTTTAATTTGTTTGTAACTTTGTAGCTTTCGAAGCCTTTGGTGAGGGTTTGGCAATTGGTTGATAAAAAGCAAAACCCCATGGGATATATTTATGAGACCATGGATAAGGCCAAAGAGGCAGTGTAGCATTATTATAGAGAGGATCGTGCCAGATTTGATCCCATTTGGGAGTTGTCTGATCGAAGGTGGAACAATCAACTCCACCAACCCATCCATGCAGCAAAATACTACCTTAACCCCAAGTTTTTCTACTCCGATGGCTTCACAAATGCAAGTGGAGAGGTTATGGAGGGACTCTCAACATGCTTTGAGAGTATAACCCCTAACGTTGAAATGGGGAACCTCATTATTTCAAAGCTATAGAACTACAAGCAGGTAAAGGGAAGGCTCTTTTCTTCAGCACTAGCCATTCGAGGGAGAACCACGCAGTCACCAGGTAATACAAAATGAAGTCTTTGCTTGTAGTTGTACTTGTACCTTATCAATTACATATTTACAAATTTACAATTATTAATTTCTTACAAAGTTTTGAATATCTTGTTTGCAGGGTTGTGGTGGAAAGATTGGGGTGGAAACACCCCAAATCTTCAAAGGCTAGCCCTTTGGATTTTATCTCAGCCTTGTAGCGCTTTTAGATTTGAGTACAATTGGAGTTTGTTTGACTCCATTCACACGAAAAAGCGCAACAAGTTGAGTCAACAATGGCTCAATGACTTGGTGTTTGTGCAATACAACCTTTGACTTCGCACAAAGAAGTTAGAGAATGCATCGAACGAGACTCGATCTAAATGAGATCAATCCCTACAACGATTGGATTGGATTGCACAGGAGACCCCCATGTTCACAGAATAGGAGATTGCTGATTTCGAGAGGCAAGCTATGGAGGGTGCAGTTCAAGCATAGGCACAGGCACAGGTACAGGCAGAGGTGGAGGTGAAGCCACAGGGGCAGGTGCAGCCTTCTAGATAGAGCGAGGCGGGTCAGTCCAATGGGAGGACTAGAGTTTCACAGCCTCCCTTATTTTTCCAGAGGGCAGGAAAGAGAAAATTATAGATGATTGTAATTTGTACTTGTAGTCTTGCAGATTCTTGTATAAGACTATAAGTCTATTTGTACTTTGAGACTTTGTTGTATTCGCATGATTATGCGATTTTGTACATTCTATGTATTCAAATCTAATAGAAACTCCTTTCCCTATGTTTTACAAACTCTTTGCATCTATTTTGTTTCTATAATTTCTAAAAAAATAATGTTATTTTTAAAAAATCGAGTACTTTTTGCCTTTACTGGTTATTCAATCGAGTGGGTCAAATAACCGCCAGTTACTCATTTTGGGCCCTCGACGAGTACTCGCCCCAAACGGTTATTCCACTGTGTTGCAAGATAATCACATGAAAATTCCAAGGCAACATGAACAATAAGATGGAGGGAGGAGCACAAAAAGGGGCCCTGATGGCATGCAAGCTAGAGTACAAAACCATGTCGAAGAAAAGGTCGAGCGAAGGGACATGTCAAATAATGCCAAGAGAGCAAAGAAACATCCAACACATACCTTCTTAAGGGGGAGACTAGTAATTCAAAGCACCACGCCAGAAGTAACCTCTAACCAAAGCCATGGTTACCCCATCAAATTCATCTCCAGAAAAGCAAAAGCTACAAAGTTCACTAGTGACTGATCGAAGGATTTCGTATGACACTATAGAACATGCATCACCATCTGGAGTGCCAATGGGCATATAGATGAACGTATGTGGTTAAGATATTCCCAGCCACCCTTCGGGACATGGCTATTGACTGGGATGCAAATGCACCAAGCTCAGAGAAAGAAACATGGCAAACACTCAAGCAAGCCTTTAATAAAGGATTCAAACTCACGAGGGACAACAAAGAGATTGTTGAGGAAATATTTTAATACCCGATAGGGTAAACACAAGAATGTTAGCACCTATAACAAAAGACTTAAAGAAATATTAGGCAAACTTGAGAAAGACCCTACCAACAGCTTGAAGAAGCAAAGGTTCATTTTAGTGTTGGTACCCTCATTGTGCAAGACGATGAAGATGGTCCCACCCTCATCTTACGAAGATGCATACAACTGAGCCATGGACATTGAAAGCAAGAACAAGGCGTCACCACACTCGAAGGGACACGAAGAAGATGACCATAACTCCATCTATCATAGTGAACATGGATTAGTGCAAACCTTTAGAAATGACATGCTCCAGATGATGAACGAAAGGGAGATGGTGAGAATGAAGACAAGGATCTTTTGTGAAAGATTTGTCAAGTCACAGGGCATTCTGTCAAGGATTTCCTATACAATTTTCAAAATAAGAGTGGTCAAGTATTGTTCCCACAAGGAAAGCCATAGACATCACCCACATTTCCACCAAGGAACTACCAACGGCAAAATAATGGTGGTGGTGAGAGTCAAATTACGTACGACTCTGAAGGACAACCAATTATAAAGTGTTGGGAGTGCAATGAGTGGGGCCATTTCACAAGAGATTGCCCTAACCAAAACGAAATTGGACTTCTCTCTAGGTGGTGTGGGCCCGAGGACCATAACAATGGCAATTGTCCAAGGCAAGCCAACATCAAAATGACTAACATAATCGAGGGCAAGAAAACTATGGAAATTATAGGAGCGCATGTGAAGGAAGGCAATTACCTCGACCTGTTTATAGAGAAGGAAAGGTTGGTTGAAGCAAGGGTGGAAGACGAGAGGACATGGTCGAAGAACAATGTTAGAGCAATGAACATACAAGCACAATGACGAGCAGATTGGAGTCCAATAAAACTATTGCACGACATGTCTTGGATACCACTATACAGTTGAAGATAGTTGACTTATTCCAAATCATTGTAGATCTCAAGAATGCTCTAATTGCTACCATACAAGACATTAGCCTAAACAAGGAGCATACAATGGCACACCTAACATCGAGTGATGGGGAGAGCAAAAAGCAGAAGAATAGAGCCCCCTTGTTACGTGATCAAGTGATCGATCCTATGCTCCTAATGATGAACCTAGCCCAACAGCAAGCAGTTGTACATACGAAAATTCAGGGCAAGAATTTGACATCTATCATTGACGGTGGCTTTGGTGCGAATGTTCTTTCAGAGGAGACTCGGAAGAGTATTTGTAAGCCAACTATGTGGCCTCCGTCATTCCAACAAGTAGGAGTAGATCAACATGGCATTTTAATTCTACCCTAAAATCTAATTGAAAAAAAAAGGAAACTAGTAGGAAACTAGATAGTGGGAGGAAATTTTAATGCTATCTTGAGATCAAATGAAAAAAAATGAGGCTCTACAATCATCTTGCAAAAGTTGCATCAACTTCAATGCCTTCTATGTAAATTGTGCATTAATCGATATACAACCAAAATCAGGTTTCTTCAATTGGACAACCTAAAGGCAAGGTGAAAAGGCAATCTTGGAAAGACTAGACAAGTTTTTAAATAGTCATAAACAGGGGACAAAAAATACAAAGTATCTCTCTAAGGTCTGGCATTTTGTTGGATCAAATTATTGACCAATTTCAATAGAAATTGAAAAAGATTAAAACCCAGAAGTAATACCCTTCAAAATGGAATTTATGTCATTCCAGGGCCCTACCTTCAAAGAGAATTGGAAAAAATTATGGATGATAGAGAAGGGATCAAAAAGATTTTTTCTAGCCAATGAATTTTAAAAATGTCAAAACAAAGGGAAAGAAATGGAATTAAAAAAAAATCTGGGTACCTTTGTGGTTAATCCAAGGAAAGATTGTTGGAGCGGGCGTCAACCAATCTCTCTTTTACAAGAAGAAAAAATCTTGATGGTAGAACTCTAACAAGCACTAAGAATGGAAGAAACACACAAGAATTTATAGTTCAAGGGTAAAATGTCTACAAGAGGGGTACAAAACACAAATCTTCCATCTCTCTACTATAATTAGAAAGAATGTCAACACAATTGAGAAGATTACGAAACCTTCAAGGGAGAACATCATAAACAACGCCAAATAAGAACAAAAACAAAATTGTTCTTCAAAACACTATTATCTTCATAGGAGCATGAAGAACCTACTTCTTATAAGCAACTCTTGCAGAATATTCAAAGGCTCATATCTAACCAAGATAATAACAATATAATGGAATCAATCAATGAAGAAGGTGTTAAGAGAGCAGTCTTCTCACTTATTAAAGCACATGGTCCAAAAGTTGAGCCCCCCTTATCAAGTGACCAAGTGATCAATCCTATGCTCTTGATGATGAACCTTAGCCCAACAGCCGGCAATTGTGCATATGGAAATTTTGGGCAAGAATTTGACAAATACTATCGTCAACGGTGGTTCCCATGTGAATGTTCTTGCACAGGTGACTTGGAAGAGTCTTCGTAGGCCAACTATGTGGCATCCGACATTCAAACTGGTAGGAGCAGATCACCATGGCAATTTAATGCTATCCTAAAATCTATTGAAAAAAAAAGAAAACTAGTAGGAAACCAAATAGCAAAAAGTGATTTTAATGATATCCTAAAATCAAATGGAAAAAAGGAGGCACTACAATCATCTTGCAAAAGTTGCATCAACTTCAATGCCTTCCATGTAAATTATGCATTAATCAATATAAAACCAAAATCCGGTTTCTTCACTTGGACAACCCAACAAGGCGAACAAGCAATCTTGGAAAGACTAGACAAGTTCTTAATTAGTCATTAATGGGGGATTAAAAAATACAAAGTATCTCTCTAAGGTTTGCCACTTTGTTGGCTCATATTATCGACAAATTTCAACGGAAACTGAAAAAGATAAGAAGCCAGAAGGAATACCCTTCAAAATGGAATTTATGTGGTTCCAGGGCACTACCTTCAAAGAGAATTATAAAAATTGATGGAGAATAGAGGAGAAAGGATCAAAAATATTTTTTTCGGCCAAGAAATTAAAAAATGTCAAAACAAAGGCAAAGAAATGGAATAAAAAAGTATTTTGGAAACCTCTTTGTGGTCAATATAAAGAAAGACTGTTGAAGCAAGAGTCAACCAATCTATTTTAGAGGATGAAAAAATATTGATTATAGAACTCTAACAAGTACTAAGAATGAAAGAAACACAATAATTTATAGTTCAATGATAAAATGTCACCAAGAGGGACAAAACACGATTATTCCATCTCTCTATTATGGTTAGAAATAATGTCAACACGGTTGAGAATATTACAGAACCCTCAAGGGAGACCATCAGAAACAACGCTGAAATAAGGGCAGAAGTAGAACTATTCTTCAAAACATTACTATCCTCATAGGAGCACAAAAGCCCTACTTCTTATAAGGAACTCTTGCAAAATATCCAAAAGGCTCATATCTAACAAAGACAATGACAGTTTAATTGAATCAATCAGAGAAAAGGAGGTCAAGAGAGCAGTCTTCTCACTCAGACAAAGCCATGGTCCAAAAGGTTCTCACATTGGGTTTTTATAAAATGTCTGGCATATTGTAGGAAAATACGTTTGGGAGGCAATGGAGGAATGTAGGAAAAGAAAAGCTATGCTAAAAGAATGGAACTCTACCTATCTAACATTGATCCCAAGAAAATAAGTGGAGTACTTTTTGTTTATAGGCCAATCTTGTTGTGTATCACAATTTATAAGATCGTAACAAAAGTAATAGCTCTAAAGCTTTAAATCATGTCTTGAAAAAGTCATCTCAAAAGGGGAAAAGTGATTTCATGGCAAGGAGACTAATTTTGGATGGGATCGTCATTGCCCACGAAGCAGATCACTCTTTGAAACATAGGAAAACTGAAGGTATAATTATCGAGTTGGGACATGAATAAGGCATATCACAGTTAAGTGGGATTTTCTGATGGAGATCCTAAGAAGTTTTGGGTTCTCGGACTGTAATATCCCATTTCTAGATATTTGATAATCCAATGATTTTTTTTTGTTTTCCAATCATCACAAATATAGAATAACAAAGAATATGAATGGCAACAGGGAAATTTCTGAATTATTTATGCAAATAACAATTCCCCTGAAACCCTTGTAATTATTCTACGTTAAAAAAAACAAGATGATTATAATCAATGCTTAGAATTAATTTAGGATTTCAAAGAAACCCTTCTATATTTATTTTTCTGTCAAAGTAGAATGATTACAGTCAATTTTCAAAACAATTATAATTTCAAAGAAAGTAAATAAAACCTGATTTCTGAAGCATATCAAATGCTGTAGTTGTACAGCCTGGGGATTGATTTGTACATCCTGATTTTCTGCATTTTATGACTGATTTCTAAAACTTATCAACTGATGTAGTTGTACTGATTTCACTATAGCAGTCCAAATTTACTGTGGTGCGGGTAGTGTAACAGTACAGTTTTACTGTGGTATGGGTACTGCAGCGATAGAAAATTAGAAAATATTAAATCTGAGCACAATATGATCCGTGGGAGGAATCACCATAAGAGGGATCAAAGGGTTTTCGTCCTTTAATCCTCTGGAACCCGGAGGGTTTTCATCCTCTGGAAAAATATGAACAAATTGTCCATGCTCTGCAAATTGACAAGCAGATAATCTTATTCGAAATGACAATGAAATTTCTATTTCACGATTCAAATGAAAATGAGAGCAAACATTACATTTAATAGACTAAGAAAGACTATTCATTTCACATTCCCAATGACTCTTCCTATTCCTATGGAAATGGAAAGCTTATTGAATAAGACAAAATGCTAGACACCTAAGCTAGACACCTAGGATTAATAACCAATATGTACAATATTGTTACATGCGCCCTTAATCTGCAAGGGTCTTTGTTAGACCAAGCATTCCTCTGATCTTTTCTAATTTTTCTCGTCCAAGGGATTTTGTCAGGATGTTTGTTGGTTGCTCTTTTGTCGGGCAATGTTGCAACTTGACACTGCCATCTTTCGCATAGTGTTGAATAAAATGAAATTTGGTATTGATGTGCTTAGTTCGGTCATGAAAGACTAGATTCTTTTTCATATGGATTGCAGAAGTGTTGTCAACCATGAGAGGTGTTGATGAAACCTATTGCTCCTGCAAATCTGAAAGAACCCTTCTGAGCTACAAGATCTCTCTAGTTGCCTCTGAAGCGGTCATATATTCTGCTTCTGTTGAAGAGATTGTCAGCACTAATTGCTTCTTGGATTTCCAACTGACAACTGTTATTCCCAAATTCATTAGAAAACCCGAGGTGGACTTTCCATCTTCATGATCACCAACATAATCGAAATCTGAATACCCAACCAGTTTGAAGTCTCCTACCCTGGAGTATTTGAGCCCAAAGTGTTGTGTACCTTTGAGATATCTGAGGACCCTTTCGCTGCTACCCAATGACTCTCCTTGGGTTGTTGCATGAATCATGAGAGGAAACCCACTGCATATGATATATTTGGTCAAGTGGTAGTCACATAAATCAGACTTCCAATGAGTTGTCTGTATTTAGTGGCATCAACCAAATCTGTTGAATCTTCAGATGTCAATTTGAGAATCTATTCCATGGGCGTGCTGAGAACCTTACAATCTTTCATTCCGAACTTGCTCAGAATGTCACCAATGTACTTCTGCTTAGTGATGAAGAAATACTTTGGTTTCCTAATTACTTCAATACCCAAATAGTAATGAAGCTAACCCAAATCATTCATTTCAAAGTTTTTCATCAACTCTGATTTGAATTTTGCAGTGTACCGTTCATTGTTCCCTGTGATGAGCAAATCGTCAACATACACCACCACAAACAACTAATTTGTCAATTGTTTTGACAAAAAGAGTTGCATCTTCAAACTCAAAACATTTGAAGTTCATGTTCATGTGGTGCTCAGCTAGTTTTTTGTACCATGCTCGAGGGGCTTGTTTCAAACCATACAACAATTTTTCCAGTATGCACACCTTGTGCTTTTGTCCCTTTACTACAAAACCGTCAAGGTTGTGTCATGTACACAATTTCCTTGAGGTCTCCATTCAGAAATGCAGTTTTGACATCCATTTGGTGAACTTTTCATCCGTTGTTAGCTGCCAAATCCAACATGGTTCGAATGGTAGTCCATTTTATTGTAGGTGCAAAGGTTTCACTATAGTCAATTCCTTCTTTTTGAGCATACCCCTTTGTGACAAGCCTTGCTTTGTGCTTGTAAAATGAGTTGCTTGCCTTGTATTTGTTGTGATAGACCCACTTGCAGCCAATCAGTTTGCAACCATATGGTGGATCAACCAGATTCCAAGTCCCATTTTTCACCAGTGAATTATACTCATCTTTCATTGCTTTTCTCCAAGAGTCAAGCTTCTCAGCTTGTTTGAAAATTGTTGAAACTGAATCAAACGCAACATTGAGTTCCTCTTGAGAATCATCCAATGTGAGTTTTCCAATCATGACTTGAATTTCATCAATAGACTTCTCTGGTTGAGAGGAGGTTGCAGGTGCACTTCGAGTGCCTGTTTTTCCAATTTCATCAAGCCTCACATCTTACATTGTTGGAGTGGCCCACTTAGGCATCTTATTCTGTATTGGAGATGCTTCGGGTTCATCCTCTAAAGTTCTTTCACTGTCTATCTTCTGTTCTGTTGGCCCTTGTTCAATATCTGATGAAGTTTCACTCTCTCCTTCAGGAGGAGTATCAAGCTCATGTATAGGAGACAACAAAAAATCAATAGATTCCCAACTCTGTGTCCCCCACTTATTGTTTGGAACATTCAAATCACTCTCTTTGTAGACATCAAACTTTGCATATTTGTCTAGTCGACTCAACTGTCGATCAATATGCTCTTTGTCCTTTGTAGTTTCACAAAACACAACTCTTGCATCAAAAAACTTCTCTCTCATCATATACCCTGAATGCCTTGGAGGAATTAGAATAACCCGAGTGGATGCATTTTCGACTCCTGTGGTCCAATTTGTTTCCCTTCTCCTTTGGAATCAATGCGTAAGAAGTGGATCCGAAAATCTGAAGATGTCGCATTGAAAGGAGGTGACCACACCACATCTCATACAGAGTCTTTGATTCAAGATCTGTTGATGGTGATCTGTTACAAAGGTATATTGTTGTTTTGGCTACTTCGGCCCAAAAGTGCAGATTTACCCTTTTGAAATACAACATTACACGAACCATATTCATCACAGTTATGTTCATCCTTTCAACTACTTCATTTTGTTGTGGACTGTGAGATGGTGTTTGATCCCGTTTTGCTCAAGATACGATTCAAACCTCTTTGATGTGAATTCACCACCATTATCTGTCATGAGTGTCTCGATGCAGGTTTGTGCTTCATTTTCAATCATTGTTCGAAACTTTTTGAAAGTATCGAAGGCCTCTGATTTCTTTTTCAGAAAGTATATCTATGCTATCCTGTTGTAGTGATCAATGAACAGCATGAAGTACTTATGGCCACCAGCAGAGAGAATTGGAAGAGAACACAAGTCTGAATGAACAATCTGCAATTTTATGTCTACTTTCCACTGTGACTTTGAAAACGGTTCTCTTGCGTGTTTAGCCAAGATGCAGGCTTCATACTTCTCATCTAATTTCACGAGCAATGTAAGCATGCCAACAACACCATTCTTTTGCAATACACGAATGTTGTTATAGTGAGTGTGCCCGAATCGAGCATGCCACAACATGTTTGGATATATTTCGTCTTCCAAATGATGAGCATAATTCATTGAATTTGATGGCTCACCCTTCAGTTTGAGTAGTTTCTCTTCCTCATATTGTAACTACCCCGTTGGGTTAGACTTAGAAATATGTGAGAAAAAAAAATTATTTAACAAATATACCAAGTATAGATTACACCACGAGAATCTATAGAGACTATAAGAAATACCGAAGGTTATGAAAGCAACAAGCAATATACATCACATAATACTCATCTCAAAAGTCATGAAAGTACACGTCATAATGCGAATATAGAATTACATTAACTCAGCTACAACTGAAACAAGTCTACAGCCACTGTTGTTGATTTACAGTAACAAGTAATTACAACTCAATGATAAATATAATACAATACAATGCACAAATAGATACATGGCTCCCCAAAGCATGAGCTCCACAGACTCTCCAATATCTATGGCAATCTCAAGTGTCGTCTCAATAGTAGTATTGTTGTAGGGAGGGAGAGCATCATCCGAACGTTTTTTCATCCAACCACAGACCAACGATCCATCGCATTATCCCATCAGGGAGTGGCCCTCCCTTCACGAATAAGTAGATAGTGATGGCCTGGAAATCTAGAGAGACTAGCAAGTACCCGTGTGTTGTATGATTCTAAACTAAACATGCAGTGTATCATAGAAATTCGTTCTATTGCAAGATATCGCACTAAAATGTAAACCATACTCATAAAATGATAACATCTCACTAAACATACTTTGGCCCAAAGCGTTACAAATAATAAATGATAATGATCTAAATCAATCAATTTCTTACACACCACTTGATCGAACTGCCTTCATCTAACATTGCAATGCCAGTAAGTCAGTGAAGTTCGTCTCACTCCTTACTCCGCATAAACAATGCAGATTGGTCAAACACAATTCAACAACAAGATTCATCAACTTACATCCTACTAGCAAATGCATCACAACACGCTATACATAGGAGTAATAACAACATACATTTAGTCTGTCAAACATATGCATGAATCTTTAATTATATTATATCCCATACTAGAAATAATGATTACAAATATACCATCCAAATAAACATACAATTTAATTGTACAATTCGAACAATGTAATTGGTTCCCAGTTATCTACACCCTATGGTACCCCATATTACCACAATCCAGTGTACTAAGATTTAACTACCAGTTTTCCACAATCAATCATATGAAGTAGTCTCAAATACACAGAAACACAAGCGTTATATAAGTAACTATATATTACAAAGCACAGCATCATTCCCACGGAACATAATAACATATCAATACAACATTTATTAAATTTTCGGAGTTTGCATGCACGCATACACAAGTCTACCAACTGTAACAACGCACGCTATCCATAACAATAATCAGCATATAAATAGTAAATGTAGATATGAGTTTAGGCATAACAATTACAATATGTACCATCTAGATATAACATACTTTTACACTGTAATATCTTATGATATCCCATACTATCATAGGTTCACAATTACATAATAGCACATAATCAACCATATGATTTCAAGAATCCAACGTTCCATATTGATTACAACAAGCATGCAAGTACAGGGTTTATACCACTCGGATATACCCTGAGTTGACTGTAAATTAGCATTCAAAAAAATGTAACTAGAAGCATGCATCACGATGCACCAAAATTTACCAGATATAGTCAAACACTTATACCCATTAGCAAACTTGTAGTAAGCACTGCACTCAAGTATTCCATGCAGAATACTTATTATAAACAGTCAATCAATCATTGCAAAGAAATAGGGCATTCATAACCCATTACATTTAAACATCTCATTGTGTTTTCTAAAAGACTGTTCAATAAGGTTGTAATTTTGATTCTATTGACCATTTTAGGTCCTGCAGGCCAAAAAACAGTCTCCCTTTTTCCTTGTTGTCCTGACTAGTCAGTCTCTGATGTCTTCACCTTACTGCAATTGTGGGTTTTCCCTTTGTAATAGCCCTGCTTCTATAAAGAGCCAAGTGACTTGAGTCTTGTAGATGTTTCGAATTGATCTGGGGCTTATTTCGCTTTAAGCAATTACCTTGGACAAGCCTTTTGGCAAAGGAATGGGCCAGTTTCAAAGGAATACAAGTCTTTCACAAAGCTCTGAAGGTCAAGTGCCCTTGCGGAGGGTAGGCAGGTTACAAATGGGACCGTTCAAGCAGGCTCCGAAGGGCAACTTTGGACCCATGGTGCCCTTAAGGAGGGCAGAGAGCACATTTGAAAGAGATCGAGGCCAAAAGCCGAAGGGGAAGTTTCCTTCGGAAAAGTGACAAGGCAAAAGACAGGATTTCTTTAGACTTTTTGTCCAAAGAAAATCCAAAGAAGAAACCAAAGGTAAATTCAGAAAATCCAAAGAAGAAACCAAAGGTAAATTCCTTCGGGCAAAATGCCCAAAGGAATTCCTTCGGACTTTTGTCCGAAGGAATTTACCAAGAGAAGGCCGAAGACATGGAAGGCACATTTCCTTTGGGCAAAATGTCCGAAAGAATTCCTTCGAACATTTTGTTTGAAGGAATTTGAAAAATAAGGGAACCCGAAGGAACCCGAAAGGCAGGCGCCCTTGCGAAGGCTCTTGGCTATCAAAAAGGGGCCTTTTTCATTTTTTCGAAGGGGCACCTTCCCTTCGGGGAGGTTCATTCTGCAAAATCCAAAGGGATTGCTGAAGGATGATGACGGTCCCGAGAACGTCAACTTCGACATGGTGAACTAGCCGTTGGAGGTTCAAACGTCTGGTGACGTCCCCGCGAATGTCAAATTCAAGACAGTGAAAGAGCCGTTAAGTTTCAAATGGTGACGGGTCTGCGGACGTCAATTTTACGGTGATAAGATAGCCGTTGATTTTCAAATGTTTAAGGACGGGCCCGCGCATGAAATGGGTTAACAGTTGAAGAAAAGGCTAAAGGAGATTTCTTTCGAACAATATGTCCAAAAGAATTCCAAAACGCCTAAGCATCACCGAAAGCGGATGGTCAAGCTCGAAGGAAGACTAGTGTCCGAAGGATTTCCTTCAGATGTTTTGTTCGAGGAAATTCGAAGGCTCGAAGATCCGAGGATAAACTCAATGACACGCTAGAAAAGGAGCCAGGAGGAGACAAACAATAGCCCCGAGAGCCGAGTTGCAAGGAAAGACAAAAGGTAGCGCAGAAAAAATAGAGCAGTCCAGGTGGCACAGAAGGCGTAGGCAAGAGAAGTTATTGCTACAGATGGAATAGTCTCCACCAAGTGGTCGTCAAAGGAAGCGCAAGCATTCAATAGAGTAGCCCGTTTTTCTTCGTTTAAGTGTTAATGAGCAGACTGTTGCGTAAGTTTCATAGAGAGGCAGCCTTGTCATTCAGAAGACAAAGCGACCCATGCTTTAGCAGGAACATTTAATACGGTTTAAGCTGCAAAGTCAATACCTGCGACATCTACAGCATGGTTCTTTCAGGCCATTTATGGAAGGATGACACCAGCATGAGCGAATTCCTCTTTCCTAAGTGTTCAATAAAGTATGGGCCGCCTGTTCTTGAAAGGACCAATAGTATTTCTCTTAATGATATATATTGTAACCTCTCAGCTGGAAAAGGGATCTCTCACTTGTGTAAGGCGAAGCCCTGCCAATTTTACCTTTGAATCAAAAGAACGCGTTTTACCTATATCTGACTGGTTATACTTCTGAATATGTCTGTGTATCAACTTTGTGTTTAGTCATTTCATCTTGATGCTTTCATAGGTTGACACCAACATATCTAGTATATCCAAGACCGTTTCTGCAAGTTAACAAGAAGTGCCCAAGTTGGAGCATAGAGACAAAAGAGCAGTTATCTGACAGTGTGCTTCTGCAGCACCTATGATAAGTTCTTTTTCTTTGTATCTCCATCAAGCCCCTTGTTAAAGCGCCCATACAGTCTGGTCTTTTGTTCAGATGAAGTGTCTGTTCGCCTTTTTGCTTTAAAATGTTGATATAAGTTGAGTAGGTCAAATCATTTGGTGCATCACCGTTTTAGATAGGTTCTATTTTGTTATATCCTTCTCTCTTTTCACCCCCCCCCCATTATTAACAGTAGTAGTTAAGGACCATCAAAGATGCATCATGGGGAGCTAGCCCATATTAAGATATTCATTCCTCAAATTTGCCAAGCCCACAGTAGGAGGAATGCCTCCATTGTGCCGAGTGGAAGAGAGAAGCTGAGCCTTCTTTCTAAGGGTGCAATCCACAGCATCAACAGTTTTTAGCATGCCCGGTGGGACAAATTTTGATGCTCAGAGAAGTTCCAGCATCGGTGCTAGTCTTGTTACTGCAAGAGTGAGCAAACTAACCCAGCATCTGGCGACTCCATCTTTAGGAACTCAATCTCTGGTCAGAGATCATCCTGGCATCCCATGCCTAAGGTCACCACAAGATCTTCTGCCAAGAGTGTCCCTTTTGAATTCATTGAGCTGCCCTTAAACTCAGCAAAGCGACTGAGGTTTGCAAGGACTCATCCCCATACAACAAATCAATTTTTCAGACCCGCCATAAAATATACCTACACGAGAAGACCCCGGTTGAACCCTGTCATCGCCATGGCTTTACCTTTTGTAGCCTTCCATGCTCAGAGCCCTTTAAACCTTTTGCATTATGACCCAATCCCAGGGACAGCCCTTAAGAGTGTTCCTCCTTTTAATGGAGAAGGGCCTATTAATGCTATTGAGCATATCAAAAATATAGCCAACCTCTGTAACATTCATGTCACTGAAGAGAACATAGCCATCAAGTTACTGGCATTGTCTTTTAAGGGTTAAGTTTTGGACTGGTATGAGACCTTGCCTATGAATTCGGTTGGCTCATGGAACAAATTAGGCACCCTCTTGACAAATAGATTCAAAGAGAAGAGTGACCATCTCTCTCTTGCTGAGCAATTGACCACCATGAAAAGAGCTCCACATGAATTTATGCAGGATTTTAATACCAGGTTCCAAAAGACGTCGGACATAATCTCTATTTTAGTGAGGCCGACCCCAAGCTATGATTTCCTTTATTACTTGAAAGCTATGAACGGCAATATTGCTGTCATGATACAGTCCATGGGAGGACAAGTGTTACCAATTGCCTATGAAATAGTTATAGTCGCCGAAAATTGTCTAGTACAAGCAGGGAAGATAGCCCCTAGACCTCATATGCCACTCTTTCTCGAATTACCACCCCCAGTTCAGACTGCTGCACCCACCTTAGCTCTTCTGCCTAGTGTAGAAAAGCCGACTGCTACCTCACCAAACGACCTCCATGAAATTAAGAGCTTGTTACAAAGCGTAACCAATGAATTAGTGGCTCTCAAGAGGCAACAAGCTCAAAGCTATCGGCCGAACCAGGGATACCAACAGTTCGGACAAACGAATAGACCGCCTTACTAAAATTATAACCAAGGACAGTGTCAGATTACCTAACCCAGGCCATATCAAGGTTATAATCAAGTGCCCCTTCGTCATCCAAAGCTCTTGTTCCCACTCAAAATAACTTGGTACAGGAACAACCTAATTGCCCACCCCTGGAGTATGGTCAAGAACAGGTCGCTTATACTAATGAATTGCCAAATCAATATATGACCACACAAGACAATCAAACAGCCCAATTCTCAAGTTTTGAGGCTCCAGTACACTCTGGGATGCACAACAGGGAAGCTCAGTTTGATTCCACTCATGAACCACCTCGAAGGTGAATTCTATGCAGTCAATTATGTGGGGAGTCTAACTAACCAGGGTGATTGTGTTGCAGCCAATACTAGGTCCAAAAAGAGAGCTATGGAGGAAGCACAGGGAGCTACTCAAACGTCCGCAGCATCTTCTTCATCACAAGTGAACCAGAAGTTTTCAAATTACAAGCCGCCAATCGCATCCTCAACTCCTCGGCTTGCACCTCAGGCTGTAAATGCCCCCAAAGAAAATTCAAAAAGGAACAACTCTCAGATCAATGTGGTGGACCAGATGAAGAAGCTGCACATGAATATCTCATTGTGAGATTCCTTAGCAATGCCGGGACAAAAAGATATACACCAGAAGGAATTGCACGGGCTGAATGAACAAGTTGTCCCAGCAAAGACCGACAATGTGTTGATTATGAATGGGCACCCTTCCATGACAAGAAAAACAAAGGACAAAAAGGTTCCCCCTTTCTATCTATCCTTAGTCATAGGAGAATTCTTGGTTCACAATTGCATTATTGACAGTGGGGCAAGTACCTCAGTAATGCCCAAATGCATAGCAGATAAGCTGGGACTCAAATATGAGAAAATGACCAAGGGACTCCTGCAGCTAGATGGATCACCAGCTAAGACATTAGGAGTGGTAAGAGGTTTGAATCTAACGCTGCACCCCTGTCCAACCTTCTCAGTTCCCCACGACGTGGTAGTGGCGAATGTTCCTCCCTACTTTGCTCTCTGCTTACCCAGGGATTTCACGTCCAAAATAGACAGATACTTAGCAGCAAACTGGTCTTACATGGTTTTTAGAACCAAATATGGAACTAAAGTGAAGATTGAGACGGAGCCCATCCACAAAGATCATCTAGAGCCATACTCACTCAAGGCGGCAAATGTCAACTACACCATCATTGATGAAGAAGAATTCCAAATGGACCAATCTCCACCCTCTTCCCTTGACGGAGTTGCTAGCCTGCTCTTAGACGAATGGGGAAGTGACAATTTTGAACATGACCCATACAAGTTCATCGAAGAGGCAGGGCTTGGAATTTATTGCATGCATGAAAAAAGTACTTTCGTGCCAAATTTGATGAAGGCAAACCAAAAGAGCTCGGGTTTATGGCAACTCTTCTTTGATGGCTCAAGAAGCAAATTGGGAGCTAGTGGTGTAGTGTTAATTTCACCCTCAAAAGAGACATACTTCTCAACTTTCAGGTTCCAATTCTCTTGCACTTGCAATGTTGTAGAATATGAGTCTCTCATTCATGGTTTAGAGTGGGCAAAGAAAAGGAGAATAAAAGAATTGCAGATTTTTTAGGACAGTGAGCTAATTGTAAACCAGGGGAGAGGTCGAAACTTGACCAAGAAATCCTTGCTTAAGTCTTACAAGCACAGGGTGTGGGACCCAGTAGAGAGTTTCCTTGCTTTCAATATTATTTCCATTCCAAGAGAACAAAATAAACAAGCAGACAAACTAGCAGCAATTGGTGCTCAGTTTGACATTCCCAAGGAAATAGGTCAAGACAGCAGTCCACGCCATTTAAAAGTGATAATAAGACCCTCCGTACCTGATAATGTCACCAATTGGTAAGGGTTTGTCAGTGATCAATAGATAGCACTCTTCTTACAAGAGGAGGCTGAGTTTGCTTCTAGGAATCAAGCCAAACTGCAGCAGCAGTACGATGCCCAGATTGTTCAGCTGAAGAACAACAAACTTCCCAAAAGTTTGGTCACTCTCGAAAGCATCTTCAATGGGGATGACCAAATGAAAAACAACAAAGCAAGCATCACGACCAAGAAATAAAATTACGAAACAGTCGAAATATTCAAGGACAAGTTGCTTGCACTTGAGAAGGTATGTACAGATCATGAAAGGCATTCCTTCATTTTTTTATGCCAAGAGTTTGTCGATGTTTTTGCTTGGGAGTATAACGACCTGAAGGGTTTTGACCCAAGCTTGGCCCAACACACCATTGAGCTGGAGGAAGGTGCCAAACCCATCAAACAAAAACAAAGACCTATCAATCCAAAGATTGAGCCTCTCATGCGGAAGGAACTCACACGCTGATTAAGTCCAAGATCATTTTTCCTATCAAGCACTCTTCTTGGTTGGCCAATCTGGTTCCTGTTAGGAAAAAGAAATGGGAGATCAGACTATGCGTTGATTTTAGAGACATCAATAGAGTCTCGCTAAAAGATCACTATCCCCTCCCAAGTATGGAGCAGATCCTCCAAATGGTGACAAGCAGCGAACGTTTCTCCCTCCTGGATGGGTATTCAAGTTACAATCAAATTCTAGTGCAAGACTGCGATCAGTACAAGACAGCCTTCACTACCAAGTGGGAAACTTTTTTCTACAGGAAGATGCCATTCGGACTGTCAAATGCTGGAGCTACCTTTCAGCAAGCCATGGACATAGTTTTTCAAGGTCTGATAAATAATATTGTACTGGTCTATCTTGACGACATGACAGTTTTCTCTAAAGATGCAGGACAACATCTGCAACACCTGAGGCAAATATTTAAGAGGTGTAGAGAGTGGTATCTCTCTCAACCCAAATAAATATGTGTTCGATGTCCATGAAGGTAAACTCCTTGGTCATGTTGTTTCAAAAGAGGGCTTGACCATTGATCTAGAAAGAGTATGCGCCATCCTTGCACTGTCCTTACCTAAGCACAAAAAGGGTCTGCAAAGCTTCTTTGGCAGAATAAATTTTATAAGGAGGTTTATCCCTAATTTTGTCGAGATAGTCAAGCCACTAACTTCCATGCTAAAGAAGGATGAGAAGTTTGCATGGACGGCATAAAGAAATGATAGTTTTGAAGGGATTAAGCAAGCTATTGCCCAGGGTCCCACCTTGATTAGTCCTGACTTCTCCAAAGATTTCAACCTTTACACTTTCGAAAATGAAGAAGTAATCTCCGCCATGCTCACTCAAGCAAATGATGAAAACCTTGAACAGCCTCTCGCATTCTTCAGCGAAGGTCTAGAAAGTTTTGAAATTAAGTACACATATGTTGAAAAGCAAGTGCTTGCGATCATACGAACCCTGAAGAAATTCAGACATATGTTGTCAAACAACAAGGTTCACGTCATGGTGCCACATCCCAGTGTCAAAGATTTCTTGATTAGCCGTGTGATCTAAATGAAAAGAGAGCAGGATGGATCACCAAAGTAATGGAATATAATGTGGATATCAAAACCACCAAGCTGGTAAGGGGAAGAGCGTTGTGTGAACACCTCGCTACGGACCTTAAACAATAGAAAGAGGGCATTTTGCTACTCCATGATGAAGTCACCGCAGAGGAACCTGCAGTCACAAAGGACTGGGCACAAGACATGACTCATTTCCTTCTCACTGGTGAGTGCCCACAAGACCTTGATAGGGCTAAGAGGAGATATTTCAGGCTCCAGTCGCTTCATTATATCCTGGTTGATGGGGTGTTGTTTAGAAAAGATTTTTCAAGAGTACTCTTGAGATGCATAGATTCAAGTCAGGGCAACAGGGTACTATCCGAATTTCATGACGAGCTAGTTGGTGGTCACTTTGCTCCTAAGCCTACAGTTGTAAGGATTATGAGGGCTAGTTACTTTTGGCCCATTTTATTCAAAGATACCCATACCTGGGTACGAAAGTGCCAGAAATATGCTCTCTTTGATGGAAAGCAAACGCTGACTGCAATGCCTTTGCAACCTATTCAAGTAGAACAGCGGTTCATGCAATGAGGCCTAGACTTCATAGGAATGATCAACCCTCCTTCCAGTGCTGGCCACAAATGGGTCTTGACTACTACCGATTACTTCACGAAATGGGTAGAAGTTGTTGCTTTGAAGGAAGCCAACGAAAGTGCAGTCCTAAACTTTTATGAAGCCCTGATAACGAGATTTGGAGTCCCAGCTACCATCATCTCAGCTAATGCATTGATTTTCTTGGGAACCAAAACAAGCGAGTGGGCATTGGGATACATCTACCTTAGTACTTCTTCCAATTACTACCCACAAGAAAATGGGCTAGCTGAGTCCACCAATAAGAATTTGATCAAAATTATTAAAAGGACAATGGAGAAAAATCAGAGAACTTGGCACGCCAAGCTGAAAACAACCATGTGTGCAGACAGGGTTACTCCAAAAAGAGCAGTCGGAAATTCACCATACACGCTTGTGTATGGAATGGAAGCTAAACTTCCTATTTCACTTGAATTCCCAGCCTCGGATCTTGCCCACCAACTGCAATTGGAAGAAAGCGACAGCATGGAAATCAAACTTTGTGAATTAATGGAGCTTCAAGAGGTCAGAGAACAAGCCATGATTTCCATGACCAGCCATTAGAAGCGAACGAAAAAGCATTTTGATAAGAAATCCTCATCGAAAGGCTTCTCAGAAGGCGACATTGTCTTAAAATGGGATGAAGACCAAGCTAAACCTGGAAAGCACACAAAGTTTGATGTCTTATGGAGTGGTCTATATGTCATCACTCAATGCAAGCAGCATAACGCATTCCAACTCTTCAGGTTGGATGGAGGGGAACTGCATATCCCAGTTAATGGGATATATCTTAAGCACTGTCACTGAGTCTTCTCTTGTTATGTACATATTTTCCCTGTTTTCCCTAAAGTGCTTTTGCACATGTTCGTAGTTTTTTAGCCTCGTGTGTGTTTTGTTTACCGTTTGGGGTAAAAGCTTCATGTTGATTCTTTAGTCTCTCAAGGTTATTGTCAACCTTTCAAGCTGTATTTTGACTTTGTTCCCAACAGACTTGTAAACCACTAATTTTCCTAAGCATAGCAGGCATGCTTCCCTTGTGAATCACCAAATATGTTGACCATTTTTGGTCCTGCAAGCCAAAAATTGGTCTCCCTTTTTCCTTGTTGTCTTGACTTGTCAGTCTCTGATGTCTTCACCTTATTGCAATTGTGGGTTTTCCCTTTGTAATAGACCTGCTTCTATAAAGAGCCAAGTGACTTAAGTATTGTAGATGTTTCGAATTGATCTGGGGCTTTTTTCGCTTTAAGCAATTACCTTGGACAAACCTTTTGGCAAAGGAATGGGTCAATTTCAAAAGAATACAAGTCTTTCACAAAGCTCCGAAGGTCAAGTGCCCTTGTGGAGGGTAGGCAGGTTACAAATGGGACCGTTCAAGCAGGCTCCGAAGGGCGACTTTGGACCCACGGTGCCCTTGCGGAAGGCAGAGAGCACATTTGAAAGAGATCAAGGCCAAAAGCCGAAGGGGAAGTTTCCTTCGAAAAAGTGACACGGCAAAAGACAGGATTTCTTTGGACTTTTTGTCCAAAGAAAATCCAAGGAAGAAACCAAAGGTAAATTCTTTCGGACAAGTCTGAAGGAATTTACCAAGAGAAGGCCAAAGACATGGAAGGCACATTTCCTTTGGGCAAAATGTCCGAAGGAATTCCTTAGCACATTTTGTCCGAAGGAATTTGAAAGACAAAGGAACCCAAAGGAACCCGAAAGGCAGGTGCCCTTGCGGAGGGCTCTCGGCTATCAAAAAGAGGCTTTTTCCATTTTTCCGAAGGGTTACCTTCCCTTCGAGAAGGTTCATTCTGCAAAAGCCGAAGGGATTGCTGGAGGATGATGATGGGCCTGAGAACGTCAACTTCAACATGGTGAACTAGCCGTTGGAGGTTCAAACGTTTGGTGACGTCCCCGCGAACGTCAAATTCAAGACAGTGAAAGAGCCGTTAAGTTTCAAATGGTGACAGACGTGCGGACGTCAATTTTACGGTGATAAGATAGCCGTTGATTTTCAAATGTTTAAGGATGGGCCCGCGCATGAAATGGGTTAACAATTGAAGAAAAGGCTAAAGAAGATTTCTTTCGGACAATATGTCCGAAAGAATTCCAAAACGCCTAAGCATCACCGAAAGTGGATGGTCAAGCTCGAAGGAAGACAAAATTCTTTCAAACTAGTGTCCGAAGGATTTTCTTCGGATGTTTTGTCCGAGGAAATTCAAAGGCTCAGAGACCCGAGGATAAACTCAGCGACCCGCTATAAAAGGAGCCAAGAGGAGACAAACAATAGCCCCGAGGGCCGAGTTGCCAGGAAAAGACAAAAAGTAGCGCAGGAAGAATAGAGTAGTCCAGGTGGCACAGAAGACGTCGGTAGAAGAAGTTATTGCTGCAGATGGAATAGTCCCCACCAAGTGGTCGTCAAAGGGTGTGCAAGCATTCAATAAAGTGGCCCATTTTTCTTTGTTTAAGTGTTAATGAGCAGACAGTTGCATAAGTTTCATAGAGAGGCAGCGTTGTCATTTAGAAGACAAAGTGACCCATGCTTTAGCAAGGACATTTAATACGGTTTACGCTGCAAAGTCAATACCTGCGACATCTACAGCATGGTTCTTTCAGGCCATTTATGGAAGGATGACACCAGCATGAGCGAATTCCTCTTTTCTAGGTGTTCAATATAGTATGGGCCCCCTGTTCTTGAGGGGACCAATAGTCTTTCTCTTAATGATATATACTGTAACCTCTCAGTTGGAAAAGGGATCTCTCACTTGTGTAAGGCGAAGCCTTGCCAATTTTACCTTTGCATCAAAAGAACGCGTTTTACCTCTATCTGATTGGTTATGCTTCTGAATATGTCTATGTATCAACTTTGTGTTTAGTCATTTCATCTTGATGCTTTCATAGGTTGACACCAACATATCTAGTATATCCAAGACCGTTTCTGTAGGTTAACAGGAAGTGCCCAAGTTGGAGCATAAAGACAGAGGAGCAGTTATCTGACAGTGTGCTTCTGCAGCACCTATGCTAAGTTCTTTTTCTTTGTATCTCCATCAAGCCCCTTGTTAAAGCGCCCATACAATCTGGTCTTTTATTCATATGAAGTGTCTGTTCACCCTTTTGCTTTTAAGTGTTGATATAAGTTGAGTAGGTCGAATCATTTGGTGCATCACCGTTTTAAATAGGTTTTGTTTTGTTATATCCTTCTTTCTTTTCACCCCCCCCCCAATTATTAACAGTAGTAGTTAAGGACCATCAAAGATGCATCATGGGGAGCTAGCCCATATATAGAGATTCATTCCTCAAATTTGCCAAGCCCACAGCAGGAGGAATGTCTCCATTGTGCCGCGTGGAAGAGAGAAGTTGAGCCTTCTTTCTACGGGTGCAATCCACATCGTCAACAGGTTCCACGGACACTTTTAGACGTGTTTCAACCATGCATTTAGTTAAAGATATAATCCCTATATACAAGTACTTATACACACACCGTATATAAGTACAAAATGATATGCGAACACTATTACTGTTCATTATATCTTAAAACAAGAGCTCTCTAAACCATTTACAACTCTAGCTGATGATCTCAAAATACATACCTGTCCCGAGATACTAAGGACCCATCCCAAGTCGAAAATATGCACATAAAACATAAATCTCCATTAAACATAGCTTTATAGTTACACTCTCCCAGAGCTATAGTTAAAACAGCACACCCTTTTACTCAAGTATAGTGTGCCTATGTTCTTTTTGTGTATTCAACAATTCGTAACTCGAGTAGTTTTAAACCTGTACAACGGGTTTCATACCCAAGGGATATAATAAACACACCATGGTATTCACTACTAACCAAAAGACCATGTTTTATAATTCCCAAATTTTAGGGCTTTCTATTTTTATGACTCCATAGAATTATAACTATGGTTTATTTTTTAAAAATACCAATTAATATATATTGAAAAAGGTTCAAATCCTTTGGCTGTTAACTATCATGCACTCATACCCGAGTTTGCCCACACTAAACATGTATATGCAATTTAACTCCAAGGAAATGAGCCAACTTAGCTCCTCCCCACCATTCTACTTTTTTTTTAAAACCCAACATGTTGTTATGGACATCTACCTGTCCTACCGGGCGATTCAAGTGAATTACATACTATTTTTTTTTTAGTATTAAATATAATCTCACTTTATGTACACCAACGCTTCATCCTAAAGTCTCTTTGTTGCCTTATCTTGACCAACCATTGGTTTCGTATTCGTTCTCTAACTGGCGACTTAATAAATTTTATACAGACTGAATTATACTGCCAATTCCGTTTATAAAATTGAATGGGAATAAAAACATGCTGCGACGCCCCAAGGGAGTTAGTTATCAATGTTCATCCATAATATACTATGACGCCCTGGATTCATATTTCCCTGTCAGCAATTATAAAATAGTCGTTAATTATATCAACGCCTATATCAAAGATTAAGAACATTGCAGCAACCCTATTTCAGCTGTCAAATATTTTAATGCTATGAAAATTAAGTATTTATGGATCGCTGTAATTCTTGTATTCTAACATAGTCACTGCCAGTTATTATTATCAGACATTAATAATCATTTTAATTACCATCAATTGCTGATTATCGGATATTCATTATCTATGTTACTGCAAAAATTAAATTCGGTATTTAAACATCTACATAAGTATACTCTGCTAGTAGATTACAGCAAACTTTGAGTCACGATTCAAAAGAATGGGGCCATAGCTATAGTAGCGATTTCCGAATCACTCAATAGCTGACTTCTAATTATTAAATCGACGCCACTACGGGACGTGGCGCAATCTGTATAATCATTCCGACACCTAAAGAGCATCAATGACTTGCTTTGGCGCAATGTAACTAATGTACATACAGTGACTCACAGATAATAATTATTGTATGCTTTAGTTTTCTAAACATGCTATCTACAGTGACCCAATTTCGTTATCCGAATAAAGAAAACAAGCAACACAGCAGAAAATTGTGGCTCTAGGCAGCGACTCCAAAACACGCTAGTATACAGTTTATATAAGAACAAGTGGTTTTTCTTTGTATCGATTTGTGTGTACTGTTGGTTGATGTAATGTACCCTTCTCGTTCATAGCCAGTCTAAGTTACCATTAGCGTATTCTGGTTCTCGTAGGTTAAGTGGATTTTGGTTAGGGAACTTTGGCGACCTGAGATGAGTTTTTTGGGTTTTTTTGGGTATTTTCCAATGGTGACGACTATTTTTAGTAAGATACTATTTTTAGTAATTTACTATCTTCAGTAAACTTACTATTTTTAGTAAGTTCCAGTTGAGCTTCATTTGAGCCAATTTGGAGTTTTGGCTCACTATTTTTAGTAAGTGTTATATTTAGTAACTGGGCTCGGCTCCCATTCAACAGCAGTGCAGAGTTCCCATTTTTCGCAAGGGTGAAATCTATCAATGGTCAGAGTTATTATTTGTTTATTCGTCACTTAGGTTAATAAAGTTGTTAATTGAATTAAGTGAGAATAAGCATGGATTATAAAAGACCACCTTGGCCTAGTTGAGCAACGTTGTTTTAAAAAAGGGGACAATGTATTTTATGTTGGATGCCCCCTTTGGAAAATATTTGGTGATATTTTAAAAAAATGTTTAAGATAAATGTTAAAAAAAAAAAAAAGCAAGGTTGGAAAGGAGTTTTAGAAGGACAAAAACATTTTCAAAATAGAAGTTACCTTAATCCCTCCCTCATCTTCTATTTAATTGCTCTTGAGCTCTCATTTGAAGGTGTGAACTTTGGTAGCTTAAAGAGACTACTGGATTTTTTCCAGAATACAATTACCATTGGTTGAAGACGAAAACCCTCATCTCACGTTGGTAGTTTCGGTGGATTGTGACCCACTCTAACTGGTTGGTGTTTGGTTGGAAGTTTTTACAGTGTTTATCTTGCTGGTTAAACATTTTGGTGTTGAATAAATGAAGAATTTCATGGTTTTTTGAGTTGTGTATGGCGCTGAAATTGGCAAATGGAATCCTAAGAGCATTAGCTATCACTTGGGCATGATTTTCTACTTCCTTCATCTGAAACTCAGTCGCTCAGCGTTCATTTCCAGCGTGGAGGCCCTGCTATCAACTGTGGTAAACTTTTGGGAAGTCGTTTAACACTCAGGTATCAACAACGGGGAATTATATTACTATTTGTCACTGTTTTCTGAGAACATTTGTTAACAACAATTTGTCCAGAATGGCGTTGTAAAATGGATTCAAATCTATAAATGTTCATTTCATGCAATAGCAATTCCCTAATAGATAAGTATATGAAATAGATTGTAAACCCTGTTGTTGTGCATATAAATCTATTGTCATTTCATTCTCAGAATGTCAATGCTGGAAGCACTTTTTGTATTAGATGATTCAATATAATGTTATAAATAAAGTTATCCATTTGGGGTCATTATACATGTTATTTGCAAATCTGAAACTCAATGAATACCTCGGTCCATTAAGCATGCAATGTGTTTGACAAAATGCTAACATATGTCAAACTGGGAAATTAAATTAAAAAAATCAAGGGCAGCCATTACAATGGTATCAGAGTGAAGTTTTCCTGCTAGCCTATTGGAGTTTTAACCTTGCCACAATTCTCCAATTGCATGTCAGAATTTCATTAGAAGCATCTCCGTTGAATATTTTGGTTCATTGGCTTATTAAAGTGAAAACATGGATAGACAACCTAAATTCCTACCCAAGGAAGATCCTATCGAAGAGCTACTGATAAGAATACAGAAGGAAAGGGTAAACTATGAAAGTGAAGCCACCAAAAATCTTGATGAATATCAAGAATTTTTTGATGAGATCAAAGACCGAGTTTCCTTTGATGGTTTCTTGGACTTCATTGTACAGAGGGACCCTAGCAAAAATGGTTTGGTTAACTACATAAGAAGATCAAGGAAGAAAGGGAATTCACAAGAAGTATTTGCAAAAGAAAAAGATGAATCTAAGGCAGAAAGGGTGGTAACGAAAGAGCTTGCTGATTTTGACATGACAAGAACAAAAATTTCTAGAGTTGACCCTGAATGTGAGGAAGACAAACTATTAGAACTTTCCTATGAAGAAGAAGACTTCATTAATCGAGAGGCATGTATGACAAAACCCCAAGATAAATCCTTAAGAGTGCATGCAACTGCCATTGATGAGATAGTGCACGAGGAAAAAGACATAACAGTAGCCCTAAATGCATCACTTGAGCTATCCAATGAAGTTGTTGACACTAGTACCAAGGTTGACAGGGTTGAGATCAGTAATATACCTTTAGATGATGGACTCGTTGAAGACAAACAAGATGAAATTTTCAAAACAGTCTACACTGATGATTCTTTATCTCTTTACAGTGATGGTGACATGGGTAGTTTTTGGTTTGACTACCAAACTAAGCTGATGGAGAGACATACTTATGTTGACATCAGTAGTGGTGCATTAGAGAGTGATTTATTCAGAGAGACAACATCACAAGAGGAGCACAGTGAACAAAACAATCAGCCTTTCAACGCATGGGATCCGAGTGTGTTGACACCTAAGTATGATGGGGATCCTACATGGGATGAATTCCTTTTTGATCATGATGATGTTCTGATTTTAGAACACAATGCATGCATGGAAGATGACATTAATGGAGTTGATTCATTTCTTAAGAACAAATCTGATTTATCAGCACATGCAGCAAACTTTGAGCAGAGGTTTTGTGACTCGGATGATGTGGATCCATAGTCTACTGCTGAAAATGGGAAAAATCAGGTGATTGGGGAAACAACCACTCAAGAGGTATACATTGAGCATACTCTTTCAAATAGAAAACATCAGCTCATAGGACCATGGGATCGAGGTGTTTGGGCACCAAAGTTTGATGAAGAATCAGTTTGGGAAGAATTTTCTTTTGATCAAACTGCTGCCCCAACCTTAGAGCATAAAGTATGCAAAAAGGATGCCATAAAGGGAATTGATTTTGAGAGGCATGATCCGAAGACAAATTCGAATTGATTTTGCATGGGGCTGATTTTGGTCGGGGGCCTAGTGACGAAGATGAGACAAGCTTCGAAGAAGAGGCACATGAGACTTGGGGAAGCCATGGTGACACCATTGCAAGATACGAAGGAAATTCTGATTTCCATAAGCATTATAACCGCAGATCACTAAACTTGCATGGTCTTGACATTAATGAGGAAACTTGGAAGAAACAATTAATGGTGTCAGTTGAAAATGAAGTGCAAACATTATCTAAGTTGGATGACATGAAGAGTCTTGTTGAAAATCTCATCCAGAAGATACCAAGAAATCAATGTGAAAAAAATGTTTCCTTTGCTGATTTGCAAAACATTAAGAGCACAATGGGGGACATGAAATCAGCCTATATGAATATGATCAAAGATAGAGATGTGGCTACTAAGATTGTGGATAAGGCTATATCTACATCCAAGGAATTAAGAGTTAAGGTTGAAGAGCTCACCATTGAGCTTGAATCAACCAGAAATTCATTGGGCAACACTCAAAATGCATTACTTGAAGTAGACGATCAGCTTTATATGGCCAAACAATTCAGAGAACAAGAGAATAGAGAAAAGGCTAAAGAAATCAAGCAGGTAATTGAAGAGCTCGATAGCATTCAGAAATATTTTGATCTTATGCCCTTCCCAAAGGGATCAGAAACTGGGAGTTTGGACCAGCAGAGGGATTGGGTTGAGCATGAGGATGATGATAGCATTCAACTAGTTGATGATCCATTGTTTGAGATGGATACTGAGTCTTCTTTTGATAATCCACTTTTCAAGTTGGATGATGGAGCTCTTTCTGATTCCAGTGATGAGATAGGAGTCGATCATAGGATTTGGGAATCAGGTACAGTCCCTAGCAGTATGGAGTTGAGTTAGAATTGGAATTGTGAGCCGAATTTCAGTAGTGATACCGCTGTCCACTTTCCAATCAGTTTACATTGGACTACAGTTCATGTCACGTAGATGCATTGGCGGTCTTCAGACCAGCAGTTGAGATATTGGTGGTTTGCATTGATGGGTAGATCTGATCTAGTAATACGAGATGATTTTTCGGCTACTTCCATACTTCTGACTCCTATGTTTTCACGAGGATTGCAAATTGTTGATCGCTGCCCTTGTCTTTCCACATTGATGATAATGACTTCAGTTCATGGGCAGATGGATTTTTAGCTCTTGCAAGCTGTGGTGCAGCCGGTTGTGGGAGACTTTCTAATATGTTAGGTGTGTTGGAGTATTCGGGTTTTTCCCTTTGACACTTGGAGGTTAAGTGTTGTTGATACCTTTCCAGTTTGTGGCAGCAAAGGTCTTTCTTGGATCGCTAATTTTAGAGATTATTTTGCCGATATATTCTTTACGATCCCCTTGACAATGTTTGATCAGCTTCATTTTAGGGACCACATGAGGGAATACGCTGAGGTTTATATATTATGGTTGGGAAGTTTTTCTTTTCCATTGCCCAGGATCACGTCTGACAGGGAGATTACAGCTTTGGACTTCACTGAGATGCCTTGGCAGTGTATGTCTCTTGGTGAAGATTTCAGTATGGGATTTAATGGTGATTACTCACCAGGGTTCCAAGAGAGGAGAGTGCAGCATGAGCATGATAATCAAACAGTTATGATCAGAGTGGCGCAACGTCAGCGTGGTGATACCTTTCTGAGATTAACTTGGAACCTTAGGATCACATTGGGTTGTAGACCAGTAGTTGTTGGGAACGAGAGAACCAACGATGACTCTCCTGAGCTTGTTCCAATGGTGCCTTGGATTGGTTTTCGAGAAGAGCAATTATCCGAGGGGTTGACTGAGCCTTTGCAATATCTGATTGGTTTTCTTATCAGTGGGTTTCAGGAGGTCTTTTGTGTTGGTACCCTGCAGGGCAATGCCTTGAGAGGATGCCCTAGGTTGACTTGGGACCCTGGGATCATTCTTGGTTTCAGTTTGGATCAGTTTGAGGATTGCAGGGTTGTTTTAGCATTGCTCGAGGACAAGCAATCTTTGGGAAGGGTGGATTGTAATGTCCCCTTCTCGTTCATAGCCAGTCTGAGTTGCCATTAGCCTATTCCAGTTCCCGTAGGCTAAGTGGATTTTGGTTAGGGAACTTTGATGCCTGAGATGAGTTTTTGGGGTTTTTCTGGGTATTTTCTAGTGGTAACAGCTATTTTTAATAATTTACTATCTTCAGTGAACTTACTATTTTTAGTAAGTTCTACTTGAGCTTCATTTGAGCCAGTTTGGAGTTTTGGCTCACTTACTATTTTTCGTAAGTGCTATATTTAGTAACTGGTCTCGGCTCCCATTCAGCAGCAGTGCAAAGTTCCCATTTTTTGCAGGGGTGAGTTCTCTCAATGGTCAGAGTTATTATTTGTTTACTCGACACTTAAGTCAATAAAGTTGTTAATTGAATTGAGAATGAGCATGGGCTATAAAAGACCCCCTTGGCCTAGTTGAGCAACGTTGTTTTAAAAGAGGGGACAATGTACTTTATGTTGGACGCCCCCTTAGGAAAATATTTGGTAATATTTTTAAAAAATGTTTAACATAAATGTTAAAAAAAAAAAGATAGCAAGGTTGGACGTGGAGTTTTAGAAGGAAAAAAAAAATTAAAATAGAAGTTGCCTTAATCCCTCCCTCATCTTCTGTTTAATCACTCTTGAGCTCTCATTTGAAGGTGTGAACTTTGGCAGCTTAAAGAGACTCTACTGGATTTTTTCTAGAATACAATTACCGTTGGTTGAGGATGAAAACCCTCATCTCACGTTGTTGGTTAAATGGATTGTGACTCACTATAGCTGGTTGGTGTTTGGTTGGAAGTTTCTACAGTGTTTATCTTGCTGGTTGAACATTTTGGCGTTGAATAAATGAAGAATTTCACAATTTTTTGAGTTGTTTGTGGAGCTGAAATTGGTGAATGGACTGTTGGGAGCATTAGCTATCACTTGGGCATGATTTTTTGCTTCCTTCATCTGAAACTCAGTCGCTCAGCCTTCATTTCCAGCATGGAGGCCCTGCTGTCAACTGTGGTAAACTTCTGGGAAGTCGTTGAACACTCTGCATCAACGAGTATTTATATTACTATTTGTCACTGTTTTCTAAGAACATTTGTTGTTGACAATAGGTTGTCCAAAATAGCGTTGTAAAATAGATTCAAATCTATTAACGTTAATTTCAGTCAATAGCAATTCCCTAATAGATCGGTATATGAAATAGATTGTAAACCCTACTGCTGTGCATATAAATCTGCTGTCATTTCTTTCTCAGAATGTCAATGTTGGAAGCACTTTTTGTATTAGATGATTCAATATAATGCTATAAATGAAGTTATACATTTGGAGTCATTATACATGTTATTTGCAAATCTGAAACTCAATGAAACTTTCAGTCCATTAAGCATGCAATGTGTTTGACAAAATGCTAGCATATGTCAGATTGAAAAATTAAATTTAAAAAAAAATCAGGGGCAGCCATTACAGTTGATTTTTACTATATAACATGCTACGTCTCTCTTATATACACAGATTGGTCAGATCATGGCGTAGCATGTGGGTTGACTAAAAATCGATGCACTAAATTTTACGGCTGCATCCCCAAACTATGTCACTAGAGTCTCATATTGTAAACAAATTGCCGTAATTACTATAATTAAGGCGTTGTATCAATGCTTAAGGTTCGTAGTTAAAGTCAGTGTATATTCAGTGTTAAAGGTCACTACCAATTTAACACAAATATATCCTCTTCTCACCAGTTTTTATTTAGATATGCTCAATGATTATATAATATATACAAGTAAGTCGTTCTACAATTTTCATGAGCAGATTATATCAATCTATCTACGGAAGACATTGTGGTATAAATATCTACCCTGACATATTATAACCAATAATTACGAATTTCGGATTCAGACATGTTCATAAATATTGAAATAAAAAACATTGCTTACCCGACAAAACTTCGATTTGTCCCAGACCTCGTCCTCCCTTCTTCCTTCCCCAATGCGTCAGATCCTCTCTAGACTGACTCCTCTTTGATTAATAGGAGAAGCTTAGCTTTAATTGTTTTAAAGATTCCTTTTTTATTTTGTTTTTTCCCATATTTTAATTTTTATTACTTTTTCTATTTTTATGTTTTAAATATAATTTTCTTTATTTAAAGATTCCTTTATTTTTTTGCTTTAATATATTTTTATGTTCTATTTTAATATTTTCAAACTAATTTTTTTCCGGATTTTTCTCTAAAATGATAATTTCAAGTTTTATTTATGAATTATAAAAAATCTGTAATTTCTTATCATCTTTCTAATGCCATAGATTTTTAATAACATTTTCACAAATTAATAACCCAAATATATATCAAATTACATTAATTATGTTCCTCCTAACATTACTAGTTAGACATACTAATCACGCAGATTGAGTTCCCTTAAGGCCTTTTAAACTATGCTGACAAACTCAAAGAAATCAACTTTCAAATGCAATTAAAAATACACACACCATGAGAAAATACATGCATTTCTACCATAACTAATTACTGTGTGTGTGTGCAGGATTTCGCTAGCTCTCTGAAGACCTTCAACATCTCCATCTCCACCACCCCCTCCAATGATGCTCTCCCTCCGGCACGTTCGAGAGATGAATTCTCCTGCGTCCACCTCACAACACGCAAGTCATTAGATCTTTTCTCATGATAATCATAAGCAACAATATATAACTGAAACAATACGTTAATAAACACATACTTAAACGAATTCATAATAAAAAATCATGTGTTATCATCTAAGCAACAATTTATTATCTCAAAATAGCATAAATCTCAAGCTTAATTAAAAATATAACCAAATCTGTATTTGTCAACTTTAGATATCCACAGATAATCTAGCAAGTTTGTTTGACGAGGAATCGGGATGTAACACACATCTAGTCAAAACGACTGCATTGTCACTTTTTCTCCTGATTGTGACATCACTATTATCCAATAGAATGGAATGGCCTTGTTCCCTTATGAGCACTAGGGGCAACAAGTTTCATTTCAATTGACGAAGGTAGAGAACATTCTCAAGTTTGTAGTTTGGAAGCCCTTGACACTTAAGTCAAATTGTACTTCTTCCCTGTGGTTGCAAATTTGATCTAACTACGAGGTATACTGAGCCACAACTTTCTTCATTGTACTCCTCAAAGAAGTCTTTTCGAAAAGTCATATGTTGAGTGGTGTCAGTGTCAAAAACCCAAGCATCAAACCATGAGGAACGGATTGAGACACAATGCTTCATCATTTGTACTGAAAAACACACATTCACTGATGAATTGGGTTGAGTTTGACTCTTTTGACTATTTCTTTGAATTTCCCTTTCTTTTTACGGTATGCTTCAATTTTCTCCCATGGAATCTTGCATTCGTGAGTCTCATGGCTACCTTTGTTGTTACACCATTCGCAATAGAGGTTTTGTTTATCATTTTGTTTTCGATTTTGACCATCATGATTTTCATTTTTGCCACCTTTTCCCTTGTACTTGTTATTGCCTTCATTTTTGGAAGACATGACCTTGTTTGATGGTTTGAAAGAATTTGTTTTGACATAGCACACACTTTCACCTAATGTAGTTTTGGTTTTCCTTCCAAAAGCCTTTTCTCTTTCTGCCATTTTTTCGAACAACTGGTCAAATGTGAGTCTTCAACTGATTGTTTGCTTGTAGAGACTTCAAATAGGTTGAATAGTTGGGAAGAAGTGTTTTTTATAAATGCGATCATGTATATGTCGATTTTGACGCCTATTGCTTCAACATTATGTTTGATAGCACGTATCTCTGAGGCCAATCTCATCACATCACCATCTTTCAACTCTAGGTTGAACAGTTGCAACTATAATTAAATGAATTCCAACTCTGAATGGGAGTCATATAGGTCCTTCAGTTTATGATATGCTTCTCATGGTGTATTGCACCCCTGTATATGACAAAACACATCTCCATCCACTAATGCCCTCATCAAAACCAAAGCCTTTTGGTTTTTCTGCTTCCATGTTTGAGTGTCCTTTGCATTCCCTGTTGGTTCAGCTGGGTGTTTTGCCCCATCACAAATATCGAACCATAGATCGTTGAAAATGAACATGTTCTCCACTTGCCGAGACCATTATAGCCAACTGTCTTTCACAGTTAAAATAGTGCCAACAATGGATTTGATGAAATACATGGTTTTGAGTTTTTGTTTGAGTTTTTGGAGGTTTTGAGTTTTTATTTAACCCCAATTGGTCCCTTATCACTCCAAAATGGTCCCCTTTTCTATATACATAAAGGTACTAAAAAGGATTCGCCTTATCATTAACACCAGCTTAAAAAAAAAACCTCATACATCAATAATTCGATTTTTCTTAATTTTCGGATTTACGTTTTTCGACATACACAAATGGGTAAAAGAGTAGCTCTCCTTATTTCTCCTTGAATTTGCGAAAATTGGTTGTTTGCCAATTTTGCGTAGAGCAGCTTTCTCAAAGAAATTTCAAAAAAATTGCTCAAATTTGAATGATTTCAAATTTGAATAATAGCATTTAAAAAACTAAAATTTGCTTTTTAAATAAAAAAAGCTTAAAATTGTATACCTCTACCCTTATTTGAGAAACAATTCCAATATTGGAATGAAAGGAAATGTACGGCCTCTGATTGGAAGAAAGACTCCTTCGCATATCTTCAGAAGAATGACACCATACAAAATGGACAACAGCTGCCTGAATCAATCTGTGCCACGTTGACCTCAAACAAAGAACAAACAATGGAACGCCCTTACACATATGAGGCACGAGCAAAAAAGAAATCCACTGCATCCATAAATAGAATGCCAAATCTAGGTAGAAACGCCTTAGAAGACTCTTTGCCTTCTACCTTTCCATGCAACAACTTTATATTTCCACACAGCACCTGGTCTAGGGCATGGTAAATGTTGGCAGGTCGCAATAAAAAAAAAATGCCATGTTGGTCTGATTGTGGCGCAGAAAATAGTAAAAAAACACAAGTTGTGACTCTGATTAATAGCGCCAAAACACTACAAAAGATTGGTCGTGACTCTGGTCAGGTCGCAGCTACAAAAGATTGGCGCCTGGCTCCAAATCAGCACCAAAACAAATGACATGCCATAGTGCCAATACAAAAGAATAATCTGCAGACCATAGCGCCAAAGACTGGGGGAGAAAACAAATAATATGCAGACCGTATAGCTTGAAAAGATGAGAGAATAAAAAATTAGCAACTGAAATTCCAGGCTCTGATACCAATGATAGGCCGGATAATCTTATTCAGAATGACAATGAAATTTCTATTTCACGATTCAAATGAAAATGAGAGCAAACATTACATTTAATAGACTAAGAAAGACTATTCATTTCACATTCTCAATGACTCTTCCTATTCCTACGAGAATGGAAAGCTTATTGAATAAGACAAAAGGCTAGACACCTAAGCTAAACACCTAGGATTAATAACCAATAAGTACAATATTGTTACACAAATAAGGGTTTTGATTTTTAAAATGAATCAAATAATCAATCTTTTTGGAAAATTCTTCTATTATAGAGCTTTTCCATTTTAGATTTATTTTTCCCTTCGAAAATAAACCTAATTTAATTAAAGCCTTTTAATTAATCATTAAAGTGACAATTAAAACAATTAATAATATAGTTAAGTTAGCCTTTTTGATATTTTGGAATAAAGTACCAAGGATAAACTTAATAAATTATTATTAGAACATTTCCCACTCAAACCTCCTTAGCCAACAGGAAATCTGAAATAGGCTACGGTTTTGCCCCACTAAATTAATTTGGAAATGGGGACATGACATAGACGATTGGAGGAAAATAATTTTCACACCAACATTCATGTTAGTCAATGAGGTTCTAAGAAACTATTTCGCAACCTCCTAAGGCCTCCACCAAGGAGATCCCATCTCACCTTATATTTTCGTTGCGGCATTAGGTAGAATGATAAACTGCTCAATTTCAAAGGAAAAACTCAAGGGTATTCAGGTAACTTCAGAAGTGGAACCAATATCCCATCTTTGGTTTGTAAATAACACAGTTTTGACGGGGGTTCCCTCTCTAGAACCACCTAGGGAGTTAAGAAGCATTTTAGACAAGTATGAGATAGTGGTTAGACAAAAGATTAATGCCCAAAAATCAAAAATCTTTGTTATCAATGTCCCAACAGAAAGGTATAAGCAAATTAAAGAAATTTTGGGAATTTAAGTAGGACAATTGCCTAGCACATACTTAGGCATGCCTCTTATGGAAGGAAAAGTAACCCAGGAGGTATGGAAATCAGTAGCGGAGCAAATTCAAACCAATTTATCTTCATGGAAAGAGGCGTGGCTCTCCCTCGTCGGAAGGACACAACTAATCAGATCCTCTCTATAGGCTATGCCCACTTATATGACGTCCCTCTTCAATATGCCTGCCTCGGTTGCAAAACATATATCAACAATTAAAAGGCACTTCCTCTAGATTCGAACGGAAAGCAAAAAACAAAATTAACTTAGTAGCATAGAAGAAGGTACACCTACCTAAGACAAGGGTGGGCTGGGATTTAGACTATACAAGGATATGAACCAAGCTTTAGGAGCAAAACTACTATGTAGAATATAAGCAAAAAATTATGGACTGTGGAGTAGAATTCTACGAAGTACCTAAATGCTACAACAAGCCTCCACCTCTTTACCCATGATGTATTTCCCTAAAGATCGCCTATTTGGAATTTTATTAAAAGATGTAAAACCCTGTAGTGCCAACCTTAAGGTGGTCAATTATTAATGATGGTCAAGTTCATTTCTAAAAAGACTCTTGGCTCTACAGCATCCCCCTTGGCCAGGATGAGCAATTCAAAGAGTTGATTGATTATGCCATTTCACGATAGGGTAAGTGACTAACTCTCTAAAAATGAAGGATTCAGATACTAAAGGGCATTAGTTTGGCTAGGTGAGAAATAGGCAAGGAGAGGTAAATTGCTAAATCGTCTACTTTATTATCACCCGTTGCCCAACAAAATCGGGGCAGACAGTATGGTAAGAGGGGGGGATCCCTCAGGTTCAGTCATGGTAAAGGCAGAATATAAAGAAATCATTTTGGCTTCTTTGAATGATAATGATTTCCCAAGCAATAAAGTCTAGTTTCATGAAAAGCTTCCCAAGGTCAATACCTTTTTATGGTTGGTCATCCAAGGGAGAGCATACGTAAACCTAAAATAGTCTCTAATATCATAATCCTCTAAAATTGGGAAAGGTTGAAGGCCATTCTAGATCCAACACACAAACAAGACGTCGGTCCAAAAAGCGGTTTGTGGCTATAGGCAAGGGCCATGCGCAAAGGAGGTTGTAAGGGATCTAAAAGGGGAACCTACAAAACACAATATCTAAGGAGACATAGAAAGAAGAATCTAGCTAGATCCAAGGTGTCACTAAACACTGAAGCAAGAGATATAAGTAAAATAAAGGTGCCACTAGGCAATAAGAAAGAGCTATAGGAAACCAAGGTGTCATTTGACGTTGAATCAAGAGCTAGAATATTGTAAAGGTTGCAAAGTATAGTGAATGTACCCCTAGCCAAAAATCATGAGCTATGAATAACAAGTATGTAAAAGATAGCAATGAAGCATCAAGCACGTGTTAATATATATCATCTAATACATGAAGCAAACAAGTATCTAATATACCACCCAATGTACAAAAGAAAGAGTATAAGTTTAGGGATACTTACCTCGTGTTGACTTGTCGGCACACTAATCTCCCCCTTGGTTTGTAGCAGTTTCTGAGAGATTGTTGTACATGAAGTCAAGGTATATAGAAGAAGACATAAGAGAACCAGACCTAAGAGAACCACAAATGGGGGCACCATAGACTTATGGTAAGCCTTGTTGGTACAACTCCTATCCTTAATATCTTCAAAGACCTTATGCTAACTTGTCTTCCTTGGTGTAAGCTCCTTTAGCTCTAATTATTAATCTTCTTTTTCTTCTTCTTCCTCTTAAGGTGGATTTGTGAGCACAAGTAGAACGGATTTCTTTATCATTGTTTGAGAAATGACAAATAGGCATCCTATACATATGGATCCAAACCCTAAAATTCAAAACTTTGTTTTAGCCAAAATTGTCAACCAACCAATGGCGTATAATGAATTTCACATAAGAATGTACATCATCAGCCCCATAAATGACATCCGCTAAAATGGGGGCACTACAAGACATCATCAGTCGGGTTGATGATGTCAGATAACAACGCACAATGGGAAAAAGAGGAACATAAGGGGGAATGAGAACCTAGGAGGACAAAATAGGTTGATGTCATAATGATCAGATGGTAGTAGGAAGTATAATGCATGACAAAATATCTCACAAAGTACCACGAGCCAACCCAACGCGATCTCGATGTACTCTTTAGGACATACAATCAAAGAGATTAATGCAGCAATGAGTCTTGCAAAGTAAGGTGTCAATAAGTGAAAATAAGATGTATACAAAGAGCACTAACCTATGATAGATTAAAGAAAAGGAGACTCAATGGCACATATATATGACTATTGTGTGGAGAGAATAAGGAAATCAATGATCACATTTATCAACTGCTCCTTTGCTCAGAACAGTTGGATTGTTTATCTTGAAAATGGGAATTGAGCTGATCTTTCTAAGCTTGGTAAGGTAGCCCATAAAACAAAGGTTATGCTTCGTACAAAGCCCCCCTCCTAAATGACTATGGAATATCTCACTAGCAATCATGATGCAAATGAGAATGAGGGGTCCAAGTTAATGGCTGCCTTGTTCCTGAGCCTAGACTCAACTCACTCAAAATGGACACACGTTCAGGCACAACACAAACCAAGCACACTCTTTATTGCATTGAATAACACTGTTACATAGATTTGATACACGTGTCTTGTTTATTGAACACAACATGAAGAAGATTACATCCCAGAAATATTCACTTTCAATTTTGAACACCTCTCTCTCGCTCTCCCATTGAACTAAATCCCTAACCGACTCTCCTCAGCACTCTTGCCATCTGATTTGACTCTCCTCTAACTACCTCTAACTGTTGGAGTGCCTCTTTAAACTCCGAAAACTTCTTGAAAATGGTCCACATGTGGGCAGTTACTCTTATTTTTCAACCTTTGATGTCGAAACCAACAACTAACTCAAACTGGTGTTTACGAAAACCTCTATTAATATAGAACAGCAGTTTCAAAACCGCCACCTGCATTAAGCAACGATTTCATCATCTACCCAAAAGGGGTCAATTTGACCTCTAGAAAATGACTCAAACCTACTCCACTTGATGTTCTTGGGGTATTGGAGCTCTGGTGATGCTTCTTGGACAGCTTATGATCGTCTTCAGCATAGGCAACGACTTATGTTTTTGGGTAATGCAAGATTGCTTATTGACCTGAATGCCCCTACATCAAGTCATAGTATGGAATATATGGTTTGAAAAACATGCAGGAACTTATTATAGAAAGACTCAATTGGCCCCTCATGTTTGGGGATAAATAGAAGGAATCTTATCATAACTCTCAAAACCTTGGATGGAGGAAGAGGACATTAGGAAAGATGAATATAGGTGGAGCAACAATTGGCCTCTAATTTCTTGGCCTGCAATTCATTCCCCTCCTTGGATGAAGGAGGAAGAGTACATTAGGAAAGATGAAGATAGGTGGAGTAACAATTGGACTCTAATTTCTTGGCCTGCAATTCATTCCCCTCCTGATAATGGGCTTGATCATAATAGAAAGACATGGTTACATGTTCCCCCTTCCTTGTGGATCTCTTAAATTACATTTCGATGGGGGGAAAAAGGTATACCCAAGTCCAGCTGGAGGGGTTTGCGTATTCAAAAATAAGGAAGGACAGCTAGCATTGATCATGTAATGGATTTTTGAATTAGTACAACCACCAGGCCCAAGCATTGTTGTTGTTGAGAGGCCTTCAAATTGCAGTGATTAAGGGAATAACAAAGTTTGTTGTGAAAGGAGTCTCTAGTTCTAGATCAATGCAAAGAAAAAGGGGAAAATAAGCTCCCGGTGGTTGAGAGAGATAGTTAAAGAAGACAAATGGCTCTCAAGTAAGTTGGAATATTTTATCTTTCTTCAAATCAAGCAAGAAGGAAATAAGGTGGCTGAATAAGTAGCCAATAAAGGGTTAAGCCTATTAAGAAACATTGATACATGCAATAGATTTTTGAATTAATACAACCACCAGACCAAAGAATTGCCGTTGTTGAGAGGCTTTCAAATTGCAGTGATTAAGGGAAGGACAAAGTTTGTTGTGGAAGGAGTCTCTGGTTCTAGATCAATGCAATGAAAAAGTTAAAATAACCTCCCGATGGTTGAGAGAGATACTTGAAAAAGACAAATGGCTCTCGAGTAAGTTGGAATATTTTCTCTTTCTTCAAATCAAGCAAGAAGGAAATAAGGTGGCTGAATAAGTAGCCGATAAAGGGTTAAGCCTACTGAGAAACATTGATACATGCAATGGAATTTTGAATTAATACAACCACCAGGCTGAAGCATTGCCATTGTTGAGAGGCCTTCAAATTGCAGTGATTAAGGGAAGGGCAAGTTTGTTGTGGAAGGAGTCTCTAGTTCTAGCTCAATGCAATGATAAAGGGGAAACTAACCTCCCGGTGGTTGAGAGAGATAGTTGAAGAAGACAAATGGCTCTCGAGTAAGTTGGAATATTTTCTCTTTCTTCAAATCAAGCAAGAATGAAATAAGGTGGCTGAATAAGTAGCCAATAAAGGGTTAAGCCTATTGAAAAACGGTGGAGCCCATGATCATTTTAGGGAGAAAGATTATCTGGATGATATTCAGTGTCCGTTAGTTGAGGACGCTAAAGTCATTAAAGATTATCCAGATGATTTTTAATGTCCATTAGTTGAGGATGCTAAACTCATTCCCACTTTGAAATAAAAACTGACCTTGATTTTGGGGGAGGTCTAAAAAGATGCCTTTAATTTTTGGGAAGGATGTTATTTTAATTATATGCAGCGACCTTTCCAATGAAGTTGATAATCGCTTCTATTTCATTACCCCATGTTTTGCATCCTCCCTCCTATTCCCTATATGCCCCCGGCCCCTTCCCCCTTCCTATCCTCCCATTAATCCTAATGAAGTGATTTCCGTGTGAGAGATCTAAACCCAAGAGTAGCAGCCACCACTATATTCATTTATTAGATTACAGTTCTTCCTGTTATCATGACATGATAGTGAATGACACACCCTCTCCCTACAATTAGTCGATTTTTACCTACATTTTTCATCCCCCTTGTTTCCATTCCTATTGCCTCTCTCATTGTTTGTAACGAAGTTGGTAAGAGGTTGTTTAATAGAGGAGCGACATTCAAGTATTTTTGGTTTGAAATCTTCATTTGTTTTTCTGCTTATGATGTCTAATAACCAATTTCTTCGATTTTTTGGGGATTTTGTGTGTTTGCTTAAGACATTTTTGGCATTTTTTCTTCCTGTCCTCCTTCCCCTTTAGTACTTTTTCTATCTCATCCTTTGTTTGCTCCATTTTTTCTCTACTCTTTGTTGGCACCTGAAGTGATATCATGACTCTTTGTTGGCACCTGAAGTGATATCAGGTACCTTGAGGACCACCTATTTTCTTCTAAGGATTTTGGGTGGTACTTGGTGTGAACTAGGAATTTGACTAAGAAGAGGAGATTAGTATGGTGTTAATGAGTGAAACCAAATCAAAAACACACTAAGCTAACATCTTCATGCCTAATTACTAGGGTGAGCTTAGTAACAAAAACAAATGGCAAACACAACTAAAAAGTAAGGAAAAACAACAAGAATTCCTTCACCTTCCTTGGATGCTCCAAATGTCTTTGTAGTAGTGGCTTGTTTGATTTGTGCTCATAAAGTCCTTGACAATGGAAGCTTGGCTACCTCCATCTCTCCTTGGCACCTTTGGCTTGTGGCTTGGCTTGGCTTGGCTTGGAATCAATTTGACATGGTAACACTAGTTGCATGAAGCTTTGTAATCAATTCTGTATTATAACTTTGCATAATCATGTGTTATAAATGATGTGGTAAGGCCTCCTATTTATAAATTTTTGAGATTGATCAGAATCAACCTGAACCGTCCATCCGGAGATGAAGATGTGTGGTTGATGATTAATTCAATTATGCTATTAAAATTGATAAATAGGCTCATCAATATTTGGGATAGGGGAGCAATTAAGAGGCATGGAAGCTTTTGATGAGGCATGGGAGGCATGAATCATGATATTTGTGGCATTTATGACCTAGGAATGTATTTCAAAGAAATGAGGTCACCTGATGATGCAGATATTCAATATTCATTTCCAAAACAAATTATTCAACAAGTTTCCATGAAATTATTATGCCTTGATTTGGGTTAATTAGCTCTTAAACATGTTTAAACACTTTGTGCACAAATTACTCAAATTGATCAAAATGTATTGTTATTGGTCCAAAATTCGACTAAATTGGAATTGGAAGGCAATGTCAGATGCGTTGGATCTGTTATCCCATTCAGGATATTATCAATAGCAAATAACAAAGGCAAGTGTCTTGTGCAAAAGATTTGATAGGAAAGAACAATCCAGAGCACCTAGATGCAAAATTGGCATTTTGACTCGGAATGATCTGATCAAAGTTAGCTAGCCCACAAATTGCATTGCCCCATTTAGGAATACCCTAGCCAGAATCAACACTTGAATATATCAATTTCAACTCATTTAATGTGTTTTAGTGTTTTTAGGCCAAATTATGCATTTTGGGTAAAAATTAGTCAAAACCTGATTGGAGGTCATTGGTGGCCAGATTTAAGTGTCTACAGTTTACCCATGTTTGGGAAGATGTTGCAAACTATAGGCAAAGCAATGTCTTCTCAAATAATGAGAGATAGCCTGCATGCCAAAAAAAAGATGATGGTTGAAGAACAAAGCTCCAAATGGTGTTTGGAAAGCCTATGATGATGCCCCCTCGAGGGAATAGCCGTCACATTTGTTGATAGACGGTTCCTCGAAAAAAAATAAGAAAGGTGGAATTAACCCATGGTTGAGATTAATCCAAATGAGAAAATGCTTGCATGCATTGATTTAAAAAGGATGTTGATTTGTCCAAAGGCGATTTTAATCAGAAATAAAAGTCAAAATAATGATTTGCCCATAAGCGGTTATAATTATTAAAAGGACCTGGATTGGCTACAGATGATGGTGCCCCAGTTAGGGCTAATTAGCAAGCATAACGCAAGGATATAACCTGGAATATAAATTAAAGATGAGCGGGCACAAAATGATGAAAGAGATGTATAGAAGAATAAGATTGATCAATAGAGAATGATTCAATCATACCTACCAATGAGGAGATGCACGTCCTTATTAGCAATGATACAACTAGAATGGGCAATGGGTTGATTTGATTAAGATGGGTGAAAGGATTTGCCAAGGTACCAAGGAGAAACTTCTGCGGCTCCATTGATTGTAGACCTTCATGAAGCTGATTTTTGTTGTAGCATGTGACGGTAGGCTTAATAATAGAACACTATGAAGACTTGGCCAAAATATGCATAAAGATTGACTCCCGATATCCAATAAACACTCAAAAATAATGCACCAATGATAAAAACCATGATGACAATGTTTACGTTTGAATATGGATAGACTCAAGAATAATGTGCTCGAGGAATCACCCAACAAACGCATATAGACCTAGTCAAGGCAACAGTGTTGAAAGCAAACAAACAGACAAACGAATAAACAAACAAATAGAAAAACAAACAAACAAACAACTTGAAATAAACTAACAAATAGAAAGCCTAAAAACAAAAGCAAAAAAAAGCATCCTACTAATGACCATGCCCTAATAAGGCAGATCGAAGATAATTGACTAGGCTTAGACAAAACAAATATTTTTGAATTTTGAAATATTACGAATGTTTTTGGCATTTTGATGTATCTTAACTCGTTAGAGAATGACAAGATACCTGCTCACAAAACGATGAGAGCATTTGACTTAGGTTGCTCACAAAAAGGCAAGAGCGTATGGAAAGGGGGACTGAGGTGACCTCAACATGAATTGAGCATGACCCACATAGTCTCGAAATGACCTCAAGTCAGTAATTCCATCCACACAAAAGGTGGGGAAAAACCAACTAGGTCCCAACAAGTTCTCAAATCCAACAAATGGCCAGTCAAATGTAAACAGTAATGGCAAAGAGATGCGACAATGCATGATAAACAAGTGTTGTCCCTAGTTTGCCCATAGGCAGTTATAACTAGGATACAACGGCATAGGTTAATGATACTAATTTGCCCATAGACGGTTATAATTAATAGCAAGACTGGTGAAACAATGATTTGCCCATAGGCAGTTATAATCAGAGTCACATAAACAAACTTGACAGGATGAAAGATATCTCACCAGATCAACTGTCACACTACTTTCATACACTGTCATTTAAACAAGCACTTGATTGATTGTTGAAATTTGATCAGAATCCTCTCACAAAAGGTGCGGGAAGAACCAAATGAACCAAGATCAAAACAGGATTGGGTAGGATAACTAAAAATAGGCTTTGGTCTAGATAGGAATGGAATGGTAGGATGGTATGGTATTGCTACAAATAATGATGGTCTAGATAGATTGGATAAAATGGTAAGAGGGTTGCCCCCAAGTGATGGGGTGAATGGCAGGATCTATGATAATGGCAAATAGGCGTATGTAACAATGGCAATGGCATGGCAATGTGAAATGGTGTGGTACATGTTGTTGGCTTGGGTATAATAAAATGGCATATGATTTTATTGTTCTTGTTGATGGGGAGATGCACGTTCTAATCAACAAATGATACAAACAGAATATTTGATCATGTTAATTGCTAGCCCACACCTCGTCTGAATAACTGTTGTAAAAAATTGGCTACAAAATGTGATTCTGAGAATGTTATTGTGATCTTCATTGGTTGTTGATTTTGATTCCTTCAAACGTCGAGACAAGGCATCCTTGTAGCCTCTGCAAAAGAAAGTGCAGTTGTGGATGGTAAATATGGACAAATAATGGATGGTAGGTTTGTTTGTGAAATGGAATGGTAGATGATAATGAAATGTGGAATGGTTGGGAAACAAATAAAGATCAGGCTTTCAGTCACACGTAATGTTGTTGATGTCAGATTCAACATAACTTTGGTTGTGATGGCGTTGAAGACTTGTTCTCTCAATAAGACCACCACATTTTTATGTTGTTTGATCTTGAGAGTAGTTACCATCTGATTAGGCTATAGATTGGAAGCTATTTTGATTTGATCTTCAGTTTTGTCTTCATCAAGCAGTGAAAAACTTTTGTGCTCAGCTATTGGTGCCTTAAAGAGGTTTTCACCACTAAATTTGTCTTGATTGTCCTGTAGCGCCTCTGAGAAGGTTTCATTAGGGAATGTTGACTTTTGACTTTGATTGTCTTCTAGCGCTTTCGAAAAAGTTTCACTAGAAGATGCTGAGTTCTGACTTTGATTGTCCCCTAGCACCTCCGAAAAGGTTTTACTAAGAGAGCGTTCTTTTGCTCTATATGAATGTGGTCTTGGCCTCCTTGCTCTTCTTCAATTGCTATGTCGCCATGAATGCAGTTCAACAAAGTGTGATTCTAGATTCCAATAGACACTTGTGAGAGATGGAATGTCAATGATATGGCTATTTTGGTTGATGGTAATGCCCTGTGGAATGGTAATGGTATGGGGAGCGGCTGCACAATCCTCGTAAAAGATACTAGGATAACTTGTGTCGATGCTAAAGTACTCATCCTCAAAAACCGTAGAAGGATCACAAATGTATTCAAATTGATCTGCAAGGCATGCGTAACCAGTGTTATAACAGCGATGAACATATTCTTCTTCTAAATCTGATTCTGACTCAAGAGACTCTGAATCCGATGTTGAGACTAATGATGATTCAAATTATGATGCTAAATTCGATGTCCGTTCAAGAATAGAACCTGACTCTAACTCTGATTCTTCATCTGATAGGTACTCTGTTACAATGATGTCTTGTTGAATGTTTGATTTTAAACAACAACCTGTGATGACATAATGGGCTCCACAAAAACTGAGTTGTCAGAGTGGGACTCCTCTAGGATGGGAAAAAGGTCAAGAGACAACTCCTCAAAGACAAGCTTGTCAATTGGAGGCTCTTGAAAAATAGGCACATGATCGAGGTAATGATTTGCCCAAAGGCGATTATAATCATTAAGTGACTCAACAAAGATTAGCTCATTAGAGTGAGACTCCTCGACAACTGGTATAGAATCAATAGGCGATTCATCACAGGTTGACTTATCACAAATAGTTGATTCAACAAAACCATCTTGGATTGGTTGGTTCTCTTGGCTTTGGTTTCCACTGAGTTGAAAAATACCAGTTTTGAACACAGCGTGGTCTTCGAAGGATTGGACCGACTGAGGTTTGGATGGGATTGGTACTGGACGAGGAATGACTTGTGGTTGGATAATGGTAGGGCATTGGGGAGTATGATTGCTCGCATGAGCCAAAGGATGAAATCTTGAAATGGTAACGATGGGGCGTTGTGGGGCTTGATTGCTCGCACAAGCCAAAGGACTAGGTCCTGGAATGATGAAAGGGCGTTGTGGAGCTTGATTGCTCGCACAAGCCAAAGGATGAGATCTTGGTATAGAAATGGTGCGACATTATGGTTTTGGAATAGAAATGGTACGATGTGGTGGACCCTGATTACTCGCATAAGCCAAAGCATCCAAATTTTCCTCATAAACCCTATCATCCCAATCGTGAGTTGGCTCATAAGTTGGTTCTTGACTGTGTTCCATGTACTGATTATTGTAAAGAGGGTATGGATATGTATCCCAAACAACATTATCTATAGTTGGGTCTTCAAAGTCCTCACAAGTCTCTCTTCCTACCAATCCAAATCTCGATTTGGATTTTGTGGATTTTGACTATGTTCCCCATATGGATTATTGTAGGGAGAATAATAAAACTCTTTAAAAAATCTCTCTATAAGGGTTCCTAGTGGGATTTTGTGCGGCCATTCTATCATAAGTTGGATTGTACATGACTCCACCATAAGTGTAGCGAGACATATCCGTGTAAATGATGAAAGCTCCGAAACAAAAAGGCTTAGAGTTCTACAAACTCTGAAAAACTATGTCCAAAGACAAATGGTTCAAGCTTAATCTAACTTGGTCAAAAGGTAGCGTTGTATCTCCAATGTGGTCTGAAAGTGGAGCTGTATCTCTAAAATGGTTGGTGTTAAAACTTGACATAAAACAGTGTAATATCAAATGTTTAATGTCAAATGTCATACGCACAAAAGGTCAAGCGTCTGAATAATAACTAACATGTCAAAAGTCTAGGTCAAAGTGTTTCAAACAAAGTCTAAACTAGAAAAGAAAAAAGTTGAGTTACTAGGTCTTTTGTCCAAACGTGGAGTCAAAAGCTAGATTCAAACAAACAGGGATATGCTAGAACTTTTAGCCAAACAGCGTCAAAAGCTAGACTTGAAACAAACGCTGATGTGATTTGATTTAATCTAACAATTTTGGAAACAACTTTGACATAGACCCGACACACAGAATCAAACATAAACATGATCAGTTGGCATAAGGTATAAGACAAAAGGCTCTTTGAGAAACACTGTGTTCTCCTAAATAAAAGCACAAATAATGATGAGGATAGGCATTAAACAAACAAACCATCAATAGTTTTCAGATTTGGGTAATCGATTAATCAAAGTTATGCAACCCAAAAGAGAAAGATCTATGTATCAACCCCACGAATTACGGTCTAAACACAAATCAATCAATGTTTGAATCCAAACTTGACAAGGGTAATTGATAACTCAACGATGAAAACTAGGATTTGACCAAACAAGCTAGACAAGATCGGATAGCATAACGACACAAGACAAAGGTCCAAATGGTATACATGACATGGTTTGAAACAAATGGTTTTTGATACAAGATAAACTAGTTTTGAAACAAATTGAACAGTCTAACGGCGTACACATGCTCGAATAATGTGATCTATGTTATGCTTCAAAAGACTCAAAGGCAAAATGGTTTTAACATGTTTTGGGCAACATAACACTACCCTCCTTGACTCAAATACATTGTTTTGACATGGCTTATAAAGAAACAAACAAGTTTTGGTCTCAAAACATACCAAGCAAAAATGACCAAAATACACCAAGTATAATCATCCAAATCTTAGCAAGAGTATGGCAATATGGGGTTGACTAAACTATTAAACTTTCGAACATTTCTAGGAGAATCAATTGCGCAATGACTTTCACGTCAAACAATACAAAAGACAAGCACGAAAATTAGGTGACCACGGCATTGGTTAATTGTAAAAAGGTCTAGTCATTTTTACAACCACTACATCCTGTTGCTCGCTCAAAGTAGTGCGATGTCCAAATACAGATATGTCCCGTGTGCAACTCAGAAGGAGTAAGTGAAGTCAATGCCGGGAGATGAAAATCCGGGTCAAAGTTTTCCTAAAGAACTCGCGGGAGGTGATGAAGTCCCCCTCGCAAGTCAAGTTTGCATAAAATAAAGAAAGCATAAAATAGAAAGACTTTTAGGGTCATTTTCAAGGTCACCCAAACTTTGACGAGTTTTTGGGGAGTGTTTTAGACGACTTTCTTTCTAAGCCTTGGACTAGGCTATTTGCAATAGGAATGGCGCTTTTGATTCCAAAGGTTCCCTAAAAGAGACAAATGGAAGAGCATACACGCAACATCCCTCTTCTTGCCAAACAAAAATTAGATCAAGCAACTATTGAAAACAAAAAGCTTGGAAAGATGAGTTCATTTTTAAGTCCAAATAAAAATGAGGTGGTGTTTATTTGACCCGTTGGTCTTAGATGTAACTTTGAAAACTAATGCTAAAAATACTTAAGCACCTTAAATGTTACTGATTCATTTTTAGGCATGTAAAAGGTGATCTAAACATGTTTTTAGCAAATGTCAAGCTTGGTCCTGCAACAAAAACGTTAGCATGTCCTTTAGCCTTGAAGCTATTTTGAGTTTGAAACAATGAACTTCAAAAAAAAAGCTCTCGGGTTTGTGTTTTTAAGTAAAACACAGTGACCGACATCGATTCTACTAACCGACAGTTACACTTACTAACCGACGACGATTATACTAACTGTCAACAATTACACCAACAGTGCCCGACGACAGCTATGCCAATCGACAATGGGTTTACTAACTGATGACGGTTACTGTGTAAACCCGTGACAAAGAAAAATGGCAAAACAAAGTTAGAAAATCAAATTGCAAGAGTTTTAATGATCCAAATGAAGATTTTAAAGTTGCATAATGATCTTCATGTGTGGGATGCGTCTGGTCCCATCGAGCGTGCCATTATGTGAACTAGGAATTTAACTAAGAGGAGATTAGTATGGTGTTAGTGAATGAAACCAAATCAAAAACACACTAAGCTAACATCTTCATGCCTAGTTATTAGGGTGAGCTTAGTAACTAAAACAAATGACACACAACTAAAAAATAAGGAAAAACAACAAGAATTCCTTCACCTTCCTTGAATGCTCCAAATGTCTTTGTAGTAGTGGTTTGCTCGGCTTGTGCTCATGAAGTCCTTGGCAATGGAAGCTTGGCTGCCTCTATTTCTCCTTGGCACCTTTGGCTTGTGGCTGGGCTTGGCTTGGCTTAGCTTGGCTTGGCTTGGAATCAATTTGACATGATAACACTAGTTGCATGAAGCTTTGTAATCAATTCTGCATTATAACTTTGCATAATCATGTGTTATTAATGATGTGGTAAGGCCTCCTATTTATAGATTTTTGAGATTGATCAGAATCAACCTAAACCGTCCATCCTGAAATGAAGATGTGTGGTTGAGAATTAATCCAATTATGCAATTAAAATTGATAAATAAGCTCATCAATATTTGGTATAGGGGAGCAATTAAGAGGCATGGAGGGCTTTGATGAGGCATAAGAGGCATGAATCCTGATATCTACGGCATTTATGGCCTAGGGATGTCTTCCCAAAAAATGAGGTCACCTGATGATGCAGCTATTCAATATTCATTTCCAAAACAAATTATTCAACAAGTTTTCATATGATTATTATTTATGCCTTGATTTGGATTAATTAGCTCTTAAGCATGTTTAAGCACTTTGTGTACAAATTACTCAATTGATCAGAATACCTTGTTATTGGTCCAAAATTCAACTGGATTGGAATTGGAAGGCAATGTCAGATGCGTTGAATCCATTATCCCATTTAAAATATTATCAATAGCAAATAACAAAGGCACATGTCTTGTGCAAGAGATTTGATAGGAAAGAGCAATCCAGAGCACCTAGGTGCAAAATCGCATTTTGACTCGGAATGATTTGATCAAAGTTAGCTAGCCCACAAATTGCATTGCCCCATTTAAGGATACCCTAACCAGAATCAGCACTTGAATATATCAATTTCAACTCATTTAATATGCTTTAGTGGTTTTAGACCAAATTGTGTATTTTGGGTGGAAATTGGCCAAAAACCTGATTGGAGGTCATCTATGGCCAGATTTAGGTGTCTACACTTGGTTAGCAAGAACGTACGCCCAGAAAAGGAAAGAAGGAATGGAAGATCATACTTTTGTTAAAAAAGAGCCTAGTTCATGTCATATGGGAGAGTAAAGAATGGAAAGGGCCCAAATTTGCTAATCTTATGGATGAATTATGTTCTTATATCTACAAACTCTTCCATCACAACTTTGTTCAGATTGCTTATGCAATGTATCAGTGTAGGTTGTAACATTGATAAGTGCGATGTTGCTACTGCTCAATATTTGGTGGGCCAAATGATGAACTCGGGAACTACCTACAATCAGAGGAATGTCTACAATATGGTGCATGATTTCGCATCCATCAAATTGATAGTTGTCTTCGGCACGTCTTTCTAGCTTGACAACAATCTGATAATGCATGAGACCGACAAGATTCACATCACTAGGCTCCAACGTAAAACTATAAAAAATGATGCATGGGAAATGATGCCAACATTATTCTAAACCCATCAAATCAGAGACACTGAAATTGATAGATTATGTGGGCATCTCTTTAAGCTTTAAAGTATAGAAAAGGAAATTCTGGTATCAATTGTTTGTTTTGGTAGAATTGTTTTCATGGCTGCATTCTTTGCATTAAAGAAATTGCGAGTTCTCAAGCATTCTCGTTAAAATTGTCTGTCTTAGCTCCTATGGAACAGTATAATCTGTATGTTCTTTTAGTCTAAAAAGCTTTACAGTGCTAGTATAAATTTTGTAAAAGTCCTTCATATCAATCTCTTTTGAGCTTCATAACAAACAAATGATATAGAAGAGGGATTTTTTCTGTTTCTGTCATGTTTGAGTATATCTCCTCGTTTTGCTATTATGTGGAAGTTAGAAAATCTGTATGGTTTGGTCAATATTGAGAAAGAATGTGTCTAATCAACAAATCAAGGAAGCTGCATGGGGGTTTCAGAGATAATTCTCTTGATTGTTCTCCTTGAAACCCTGCTTGACAAATCTGATTTTCTATGCTCTTCACCTGTATTGAATCTACGAGTTTGATGAGAAAGGAATATCAGTAAATTGAGTTAGAGGTGAATCGAGTATCTGCATTTACTTACTGCTGGATAATTATTAGTTGAACTTGTTTCTATATTCTTCCCCTGGTGCGTCAAGGTTGACTTGGCCTTTCTTCCTATCCTTTCCCTACTCTATTAAGATAAGAATTGATGAATAGTTTCACAACTGCATACAAAAGTACTGTCTGAATTTTTGCCGATTCTGTCTGAGAATGGAGAAGTGAAGCGTGTGAAGAATTTGCTTCTCAATGGTTGAAGTTATTAGATGGGTGAAATTAAGTGGTCTTGGGGTTTCTTATACCTCATTACTGTTCATCACCATGTTATCTGGTTGGTTGGTGCTCCTGCTCAACTCGTCAATCATAATATACATTCTTATTCTGAAGTCCCAATGAGTTTCATGCTATTGGTGACAGAAATTTTTCACTCCATTTTTTTTCAGGTATAGGGTTCCTAACCCTAGGTATCTTTAGCAAGAAAAAAGCTCCCTTTTTTGTCCACATTCAAATTTTGATTTCTGAAACATGTTACCCAAAAGATTAGTCACCGCACTCGCCGATTTTAATGTGAAAAATGTGGAATTCACTGAACAAGCAGCAGCCCCAAAAAAAATCATTACAGTTAGCAATTTAATTTGCCGATCATTTGAAGCTTGTCAGCCTATCAAGTCGAAAGAAGCTGCTAACTGGTAAACCTGTCGGTGATTTAAAAGCTGTCTGCCCTTGTCTGCCGATCACACATGCCCAAATTGGTGCCCACTGGTAAATTTTCAGGTGTTGTCGGCATTAAATTCGATATCTTTCTCATTTTAACTTGGTCAATAATGCAGGTGTGCCTTGTTATTATTTGGCATTAATAATTTTTAATTTATTAAGATTTTCCCAGGACACCCATTCAATACCAACAGCAAACGAAGTATTTATAAATTAGAAGTTATAGAATATATATAATCTATAACTTATATGCATAGTTATATTGATAGCTTATAAAATATATATACATAATAGTTTTAAATTTATTATGTATAAATTTTTTTTAAATATATATTTTTTGATTATATGGATTAAAAATATATTAGATGTATATATTTCATTCAGTCAAATTTAATCACAAATTTTATAGCTGATTTATTTAGCAACGATTTTTTTACAAATTTTATCCAAAACGAATTCAAATGCAGTGACTTAGACCAAAAGCATTCATCAAAGCTTAAAATGAATGGTAGTAATTATATAGAGCAACTCCAAACATGTTAAGTAGAAACAGTTATTTTGAATAAATGTCTTTGGTTAGTTCCATGCATCTTAATGACTAGTTTGAGAAAAACCATAATAGGTTAGACCTAAAAAGTCAAGGTGTACAAGGACCATTGAGATCCATGTAGAAGCAAGACATTTTTGCATAGCCTTCAAGGATTTGCAAAATTTTCAAGGATTTGCATATGATAATAACAGGAGGTAAAATTGTTGTCCAATATCTAGCACATTAAAAAAAAGCAAGTTGGGTATTTTCACGATTCAAATGGTGCAATCTCCAGGATGAATCCCCATTAGAAAAATCTTCAAATTATAAATTTGCAAATACACCAGTCAAACCAGGACACCCTTGACCAGCTCCTTTAAATTCTTCAAGCTTTTTTCTGTAGAGAAATTACCTCTTCATAGAAAGTCATTGTAGTAAGTTTGTAGCCTGCAGAGAGTAAGTATTCCTTGACAGCACAATTTAGATCTCGTCTTTCATTGTCCTTTAGAAGACCCAAGCTTGAAAAGTTTTTCTTTTGTTCTAATTGCCGGCAGGAGAACTCTTCTGTTCTAGGAGATACATGAGATACACCTGAAATTTTCAAAAAAAAAAAAACTCAAGAAAAATAGCATTCTTAGCCAGCATATTCAGAGGTGTGACGTAATGTCAGACAGCAGAAATTGGAACATGTATCGTGTAGAAAAAAAGATGATTCTACTAATCACAACTAATAGTTTGATACACTTGATTTGAAAACAAAAGAGAAATATCAGTGCCCTACATGTATTGAAAACTGTATATTTAAAACTTTAATTATTAATATAAGTTAACAAGGGATTGTATTAGTTAAACCTCTCAGTTTTACTTAATCCCTAACTTCAAATTCCTCTCTGCCTGATAACCTCCTGCCAATCAAATATTTGTAGAACTAACTGTTGATTCATGTATATATATGTATGTAAGTATGTATGTATGTATACACACACACACACATATATATGAATATACATGTATTAGTGTCTTTGTACTGCATTTCAAATAAAATATGGAGCATTCTCTGGTCTCTATTTGTATCCTACTTTCTTCGTTATTTATAATCTTTTGTTGATGAATTTCCAAGTTCACATATTTATAGTGTTGAATGAAACAATATGGAAAACTAGAAAATGAGTTCTTGAAGAAATTGGGAGAGGATGTTATGATGACATTATATCTTTTAAAGGCAAAAGCTTTTAACAGTCCATTAAAATAAGAAATGAACATTTGGAAAAAACTATGTAGCAGATTTTTAATCAATGTTTTGGATCAGACTTTGTGATCCATCATCAGGATCAGAGAAGATGGAAGGCTGTCAGCAGTGCGGGAAAGGGAATGTTTGAAGCTGGTTTGCAGTATACTTTACTTCCTATTGGCAACCTTGGATGCCCAACAGTAAGCACTTTCTCATAAAATCAACCATTGCTGTTTAGACGACTATAATAATTATGAAATTGTTGTCTTTTATAGATAGATGATCAGCTGCAAAGTAGTAGAGGTCGAAAACCTCCTCGTGATCTGGAGTCTGTAAGACTGGAGCTGAGGCAATTGATTCCTTGAATTTTTCGAAGGTTTTAACATTTCTTGGATTCTTCATCCAATTCAACCTTCTTTGGAGACCACATGACCGAGAAGCTTACCCTCTGTCACTGCAAATTTGCTCTTCTTAGTGTTTATGAAAATACATTGTTCTTTGCAGCTTTTGAAAACAAATCATAGATGCTTCAAATGTTCTCTCTGAGGTTTAGAAAAGACAGTTATGCCATCCATGTATTATATAATACATTATATATTAAACACTTGAAAGTTGTGTCCATTACACGTTGGAAAGTTGTGCCTGCGTTTATAAGACCAAAGGGCATTCTTTAATATACCTATCTTTTTCATCCACCAACACTTGATTGTACCTAGAGAATCCATAAAATAAAGTTAATATCTTTGATCTGTTAACTATTAATGGCCTGTTTCCCCATTCTTTTTCTTTGCGGATACCAAATTGGACACCCATGTGGAGTGTCTAATTGGGTAAATTATCCTAACAATGAACAATTTCTTGATTTCTTCAAAAATGGTGGGATTTAGAATAGGATTCGCTAGTCTTTGAGTTTGTCTAAACAGTTTGAGATTTTCTTTCAAAATGATTGTGTGTGTCATGATCTTTGGGTTATACACTTTCAGAGCATCATAAATCCATGCAAAAATGTCTTTAAATTACTTAAAAAGTTGGACAATTTTTACTTTTTCTTCTTCTGTGCAAGAAACGGCTAGATTCACAGTTTGGAGATTTTCTTTTGCACCCAAATTAATTGATTCATAATTATCTTTATTGTTATTTGGATCATCATTTGGATGCTGTGCATTTATTTTCTTTCTTAAATAAAAAAGTTTTTCTAGAGAAACTAGCCCTTTTGGAATTTTATTCGTTTCCAAAATGAGAATACCTTCATCTTCGCTGTTCTCAAGGGACTCTTGGTGTTTGACTTTACCAATGATCTTCTCTTTGAAACCATCCACATTGCCCAGGAAATCCAAGATTTGATAGTCATCATTGAAAACTTGTCGGAGGTGGTGTAGAAACTATTTCAATAGAAATTATCTTTAACTTGGTATCAACAAGAGGAAATGAAGAGACAGGAGAAGAAGCTAAAGAATCGGCCATTGATTTTTTATGCCATGGCACTCAAATGGCATCAAGTGCATTAAAATATTCAATTAGATCCAGACCCTGTGATTATATCTAATTAAATATTGGGAATTGCAACAACATCTAATTCTTCCTTGTTTGACAATCAATTAGGGTGTTTCAAGTGATGATGGTTTCATGGGAAGGGGGACTAAAGTATATGTCCTAGTGATGATATATGTCCTAGTGATGAAGTCTTGGAGTTGTGGAGGTTGGTAATAGCAACATAATATTTGAGATGGATTACGTTATAGAATATTTCATAAAGAGGCACTTATGGATGTGAAACAAACATTTGACTTCAATATTGTGGTTGAGTAACTTATGAAGGTCATTATTACAAAGAGTATCTAAGTAGCCTTAGATTTTTATTAGGAGTGCTGGGCTTGTAAAGATTCGCGTGAAGGGTGGAAAGTATTACTAGATTAGATGGGAGCTGAAATCTTATTGGTGAGGTCAAGAGTGGAATTTTTTTACTTTTCTTTTCTAAGAGGTAGGGGAACTTTGTTAGGGAGACATTCCCTAACCATACTTGTGAATGTTTTAAACATGTTTATCATGAGATGGGTTGGTTGATTTCTCCAAGCGAACCATATTTATAACCACATCCAAAGCTTACTACGACCTTTGAATATCTCCACTTTGTTCCCATAATTTCAGTCTATGTCCTCATTGACCAGTAGTTCAGCCACTTTGTTGAATTGCCTCTTTCTCTGTTAACTGCTTTCTAGCTGAAGTGTGTGCGTTAATTGGAAAACCTGATCCAGTGCAAGTTCCATCCTACAATTAATGATTTGTTAACGTCCTTGACGATCCCTTGTTACCAACTTTATTATTGCCTAGGAACCCCCCTCAATTTGAAAAGGGGTCAAGTTTTCCTTTTCCACCAGGTTCTAATGCTTTTGATGTTTTTGATATTCTCAAACCTGAATTGATGTTTTTTAGCAGTTATAATGCTTTTGCTGATTCCCAACAGAATCGACCAGTGGTCTGAGAGGATCGTCTTGCTGACTTTAGCAACAATCTATCTAGTGAGACTTAGCCATTTCTCTAAAAGAGTTATCCTATATAATTTTTCTGTTAAATAATTTCTACCTTTCTTCTGTTGGACCAAATAAACATGCCTTGGGAGAAGTTTATAATCACATTGACAGTTAGTGATCAGCCATATTAAGGCTTCAGCTGTCTTATGATTTTGAGTCGTGTTCCTCCTAACTTCTCCTCAGGAGATGTGATGGTGTTGAAATTCCGCATCAAGATGATGTTATGAGTGTTATTATTCGTGATTCATACTAACAGTTGTTGTAGCATTGTTATTATGTTGCTTTCACAGGGAAGCATATGTATATTAACCAGCCAATATGGCTCTTTTTTTAATGAAGTATATTATATTGATAATGAAGAGGGAAATACAGCAATCAGCTTATATAAACAAAACCATAAGCTGGTCAGACATTTACAAAAGATTTTCAATACTTGCAGCTAAAGATGGGAATCCCTTCAATCCAACTAATTACCAAAGCTAAAACAGATCACAAGATCTGCAGAACTAACTATCTCTAGGAGAACCATATATATTTTATTTACATAAATGGACACCTAACTATGACCTAGAAATTGCACCCAAAAAAATCTACAAGCAGTATAGATGAGTGATTGTGGCCTGCACAATACACACTGATTTACAACATTGGGAACCTATAAATTTTCCAAGAAGCACACTAGTCTGACTGTTTGTGGCATCTTCATTTGATCCTTCACCACTGTTGATTCGTTGAGAGGCTCCTTCAGCACATTACTGCATTGGCTCAGGGTTAGTCTAGGTGTTATGGTTAGAATATCGAGCCTCTCGATGGAAAATCGAGACTTGCCAATCAATATTCTGCACCTGGGTAGTGCTGGAGTTGCTTGTTCGATGAATATTTTTCTTTGAGCCCTAATTGTTTTCAGCACTCTCTTGTATGACTTCGCCAATCAGCTTTCTGATTGGGTCATAGAAGATAAGTTTCTCAAGAGTTTGGACTCTCTGTTGTTGAAATTCAGAGTTAATCAAAGACCTAGTGTATTCGTTCTGTTGAGTATTGAAGCAATTGAGTTTAACAATGTATTCAACTAAAACAAGAACAAGAGCACAAATTTCCCCCAGTTTGTTTCCCGAGTTCAAGTCTCCCTTCAAGAGTACTGATGGCCTTCTCTAAAGCAGCATAGATTCTTGAGACTTTGGGCAAAGAGGACATATTGGGGTTGTTATTGTGTGCCTCAGAGTGACTCGTGCAAGGTCTTTTCCTTCGATGGTGAGAGTTACCAATTCCCTGCATGCTCTGCTCCTGACTTGGGAACACTTGCTTACTGTCAGTGGACGATGGGTTATACAGAGCTGAGCCAATGATTCCTAGAAGTTGCAGACTGAGCCAACAGGGATATTTGGAGGAGTGAAGGCCTCTCTGTGCCTTGAAGTAACAGGTGGGGAGAAATCAAAGAAATGGGTGCTTGGCATCTGTATATATGCATTTAAAACTTGCAGATCTGATACAGAATAAACCCTTGAGCACTGAGTGGGAAACAGTGGACGATGAATAGCTCTAGTTGGAATCTCTAAAACATTTCAAGGATTTAGGATAAGAGCAGTGTTGCATACCTGAGAGACACTAGGGAAAAGATGCAGGGATTGGAAATGATTTACCTGATTTGCATCAGCAGCATGATTCCAAATTTCTGGCTATTCTTCATCCAATCTGATAACTGATGTAATGAAGTAAAACATAAGAAAACAAAGAGTAAAGTGGAAAGTAAGGGATGTGGCATTAAAAAAGGTGTTAAAGAGGCAGGTGGGGTTGTGATAAGGTAACAAACTGTTGACTTATGAGGAAGTGACTTAAAATTGACAAGAAAATGGGTTGATGTGAAGGGGAATATCATCATAGAAAGTGAGAAATATAACAAGGCACAAAATATCTAAGATACCAATCTTTAAATAATGATGAGTCTTGTTCCAACAATAAACAAAGAGAATATTTGTGGTGACATGGGTAATATTAAGCCACAGGGATATTTAGACGTGGTGGCAGGAAAAAAAATCCCCGTATATGTCTTCCATAGCCCATATAAGTTATAACAAATAAGCCACTATAGAAACAATTGACAAGTTCAACCTTGGAACACATAATGTGAGTAATGTGGAAAGCACTTTGTTTTTTTAGAAAACAATAAAACATGAAGGCTTGGTTTGGCATGTGGTTTCTCTATGGCTACCAATGTTTGGATAGAAGTAGGTAACCAAGGTTACTTCTATAGGTGCAGCATACATAATCACGTGTGCTCCAACGCATAGTTTGCCAGCCTATCTGCCACTCCATTATGATTCCATTGTCGATATTGGATACTAACTTCATGCGTCAAGCGTAGGTTGGATAAGATTTGTTGGGGAATGTTATCCAATGGCCAATGGTACCTCGAAGTATAATTGCTGCTTGCAAGGTCACTAGAATGGAGTAACCAATCCCAGCTTATCTTAGGGATTATAACTTTTGAATCTCCTTCAATACTAAGTGTGGTAATCCCATTGTTAATAACATAGTTCTAAAGCTTGCAAGACTCGCGAGCGCTCCACGGTTTATCCTTTTCCTCTGTACGGGATGTAGACAAAAATGGGTATGATGTGGCCACAACATGTGTATGAGATAGAGCAGCAAGTGGCTTGCTAGATTGAGATCCTTTCTTTGCCAAAGGATGCTTCGAATTTAGGGCAACTGATGCATCCGTTTTTTCTTGCTCTTTGATGTATTTGAGGATCTTTGGTGTTTACAATCAGCCCAATGCAAGCTTTGATTCTTTTCCCAAGAAATGCACACTAATAAGTTTTCACTTGACTATACGAGCTCTTATATTTGACATTACACTCTAATCAAATACAAATATAACCCCCTCCACCTAGAACATATTCTAACATCGTGACATACTTCCAAAGGGACAAGAAAGGACCGGTTTTGAAGGATCTTATCCCTGGCCCATAGACTAGCACTTGCATCCATTCTAGCAAATCCTTATATGTACCTAGTTTATAAAAAATCACAATATTACTATAAAAGGAGAAATAAAGATATTTGTTGAAAGAATGTTTACAAAAATAACTAGAACATTGAAAACAAGTTACAAACTAAAAACTATAAAAAATCCACAAAAAACTTATCCTCAATCAACAATCCTCTTTGTTGCAAGCTCCTTAAACTCTTTGGCACCAAATGGGCACTTGTAGTGGTATAGGATTAGCAAAAGAATGGAGTTTCAGCCCTAAGCAATTGAAAAAATGAAGATGAACGAGCAGATATGCAACGAGAGGTAAGTATGCAATGAGAGATAAGTGTGGTGTTGTTGTTTGCTTTTGATAAAATGAATGTAAAAGTGGATTTTAGGGTTTCCACATACTTTTATTTGTTTTTTTAAAAACTCAGACTTTTAAAGGTTAAAACAAAAAAAAAAGTTTTTAATTGTGGATTCTTTGCTAGTATGGCTTAGGTACTACCTGAAAAGGTCGAACTCAGGGGTACCTAATTCTATGGGGAATAATCATGCCATATCCAGAGGCATATCAAAACGGGACCGGTACCCAGTACACACTATACCAAGGACTGGTTCCCCCGAGGTGAAGGATCCAACAATGTAGCAGAAAAGTAATTGGTTCCTTTACTCATATATTATTCTCTTTTTATATTTTCATCTACATTTCTTTACGATCATTTAGTTACAATCCTAGAATTATCTCTATACTAAAATTGTTGTACCTATTCGCATCTGCGTATGAACATCTAAGATCCAACAAGTCAATGTGTTTCCCACCCAATTGCATTTCAATTGGAATCAATCTATTTGTCAATTTAATGTTTGTGATGAATGTCAAATGGCACCCATCTATTATAGACTTGGTGATGGCCTTACTCTTCTCCTTAGCTTGAGAGTTTGGTAGAGATCTTCATCATGCAAGCAAAGCATCGTATACTTAGTCACATGTTATCTTCATTTTAAATATACTTGTGTTTGTTGTATCCACCAGGTGGGTATGCAAGCACAATTCAGTAGATGCCCTTCGACTCCTAAACACGCATAACATGCTTGTGGAATTCTTAAGCTACATAAACTACCAGCATTTGATTTCTCATATCGGTAATTTCATAAAAATGGCCTATTCAACAAATGCTACCATGGATAAACGCATGCATCTCTTGACCAATCAATGGCCATTTTATGAGTGACTACCATCTTCTCAACTTAACAACAATTGAAATCTAATTGAACATTTAAATTAGCACACAAAACCTTCAGATATCTTAAAGCATATTCTAGGTTAAAAAGAGAAAATGTAAAAGTGCCACCCATAGCTTCTCATATGATTATATTTTGGCCCATTTTCTCGTGAGATTCAAAATCCTTAATACAAAGAATTTTTATATTATTGTTGCTATATGTATAGGGTTTATTCCACTTTTTCCCATTCAGAAAACATGTCATGATTGTCTCTGTCCTTTAGTAAACTAGCATTTTTGAAATCATAGTAGCAAAAATCATTTAGGGAAAAAATCATTTTTTCAAAAGTGTAAGTGTTTTTTAAAAAATCATGATTAATAAGAAAAAAAATCGGAAAAATGTTGGAAAAACATAAAACCATCAAAAAAATGTAAAAGAAGAAGAAAAACTATTTTTTTTTAAATTTAAAGGCATAGAGATACATATTAAGTATTTCAATTGCATAGAGAATAGATACAGATTATGAAAAGAATTTAAATGAGATTGTATGCCATAAAAATCAGCCAACTGTTTCTTTCATTATTTTCTAGACTATTTAATTTGCATGACATTTGCATTTCAAAATGCATACTATTGTCATTTACAAAGGAACAAAAAATGGGAGGAAGCCAATGGCAACGAGGTAGACTAAAGATCAACATGTGTAGATGTTGAAGCTTTAGGGTTAAAGCCTCTCCTAATTTGAGACAACCTCAATGTCGTACCCAACATTTTCCAACAAGTCAAAGTCAGCTTCATCATAAATAGGGTCATCATTATTTTCGAGCCGTTTGAATTTTTGGTTGATTTTGTTAAGTTCAATTGATTGATCTTCGTAGATGGTACTTAACATTATCAAATAAAATGCTACTTCCTTGTTGTAGTTTTTTAGGCTTTGCCTGTGGTTTTGAATGATCTTTCTTTCTTTCCTTGTACTAGGGTTTCGGGGCCCCTTCAAAACCTGTTTTTTCCATAATCTAAAACATTATCAAATAAAATGCATATGTTAATGACTTGGAGAATAATATCTTAGAAAAATATAAATCAATTTTTCATATGAATTGAGAATTAGAAATGCAACAATTCTTAAACTTGAGCTTTCTTCATCTTCAGATAAAGATTCTGGTGGACAAACACCAAATCATTCATTTGTTCTTAAGTGCGTCAATTGCGTTTTTTAAAATATATATGCTCCAAGACACTCCAACTACACTCGCAAGTAGGCGAACTGTATGGCTTGCTCAAAATGTGCACTGTCATCCATCAAGGCGTTTGCTTTCTTTGCCAAAAGAATTTCACCATGATGCTGCAAAAACAAATTTTGTCAACATTGTAACATGCACAATTCAATCAAAATTTAATTTTTTCATCGTATGTATGTAGAAACATTGTCTATTTGGTTTGAAGGTCTTCCTCTTTGTGATGGCTGTTTTATTAACAAAGAAACCCCTTTCTTGTTTGTACATCAAAAACTCTTCCATAGCTGCCTCAAAAGATCCCTAGGAAACATTCTCTCTATGCACTTAAATAAGCCCACTGTGACCTCTGCATCATCTCGAAATTAGCCGCTAAAGAATAATGTTAGATTCAAGAAATATCTAGCGACATGGAGGGGAGAATGCATCTATTGATCCCATATTTTATCAATTATCTCCCATAATGGCATGTACTTGGCCCTGTTATTCTCTAATCTTATCCTAATAGCGCCTTTGGCCCTATCAATTTGCCTAATATAAATAACCCATGGGGGTTTATCCCCATCAATGAGTCTCGAAATTTGAATTAGAGGCTCAGAGAATAACATAATTTTATCCACTTCTTCCGAAAAATATAGTGATAAAACATAGTCAGCCACCATTTTGCCCTCCATATGTTTCAAAAAGGAAGACTCCATCCACTTAATTGAAATGAACATTCATATTAAATTCATTTGTTGTTGAAAAAGAGTTTGCAACACAAAGAAGTGGGTTGTAATCCTTGTCACCCCTTGTTGAAAAAGTTTCTTACCATCTATGAATGTATGCATTATATTAAGCTCTCATGTGTGGGCTTTTTTGCAAAACCTCTTTCACCCATGGAATTTTGCCTATGTCATCCAAAGGTCAAATTAAGACTGCACCACATATGGAGTCTAAAACATAATTCCATATTTGTCCATAAGAAGCCTCTCAACAACTACGCAAACAACATTATTTGTAATGAATTGGACCACATTTTGGGGCCCCACCTCAATCACAACCTTATCAAATAGATGAAAGAGTGTCTTCTCTGATTTGATCATCTGCAGATTCATCGACACTCTTAATAAAAATTGTGCCAATGTCACATAACACAAAGAAGTTGATGAGCGTGTGGCTTCATCTGTCCATCCATCTGACATTATAATGCATTCTTATTTTTTCCATGCATTACGATGTTTTGCAAGAACATCGCTCACATCCTGTACAACATCCTTCAACAATTCAATATGCAAAGCCTCGTATGATGGGGCAGTGAACCCAAAACTTGCAACTGCAATTGCATCCACCATACATAAGAGTTGTACCAAAATTTGGAGATTGCATTCTTTCCCTGCTCATGAACAATATTTTTCCAACCTATACTCTCTAGCGTAGTTTGCACTCCATGTGTAGTGCGAGAGCTAAAGAAGACATGACTGTTTCCCCTACCTACATCTAGCTCACGAGGTAGTAATCCAAGGGTAGATTATTAAGGAATTTGAATGAGAAATATTTCCACCATATTTCATAGCTAAAAATATTAAATATGTTGAAATGAATGTCAACTATAGCATCTACCATAAAGGAGGGTTAGGTTTAGTTTTTTTTAAGTTTTAGGTGTATTTAAGTTTTTTTTTAAACTGTAAACAGCTTTTCAAATTGGCCCATCATACGAGGCTTTGCGGATTGATTTGCTGAAAAAAATGTCAAAAAACCGGGTTGAAAAATGTGTTTTGGGCCAAGTATAAGAATTAATCACGTTTAAATCGCACGTTCTGCTAGTAGGGTTGGAATACAACTCACGAACATCAGCAAACAAGTTTGCTCAATGATCTTACTGTCCATATACATTTTTTATGTCCTAGCTGCCTACAATAATGTACCTTAAATATGTCCTCCCATCCAGAAATATCAGCAAAGGACCAAGGCACATAAACTACATGTCAGATAAAAAAAACCAATCTCATTTTTTGGAAACTACATTGCTTCTCTTCAAAACTTATTATTTTTACAACAACGAAACTTTGTGTCCCTTAAAACATATTTTCAAGGATTAGTTACACAATGTGATAGCTTGATGGAGAACTGTTAATACGTAGCTTGAATATGGCCAAGTGTAAACCAAAACCCAGATAGAGTTTAAGAGTCCTAACCATCTAAATCTCCAGTTGAGGAAGCTACTGCCCTTTTCTCTAGTTCAGTCTTCAATCTCATAATATCCTCTTGAGCTAAACGCAGTTCATATTCAGTAATTGCAGCTTTCTCATCTGCTGCTTCTTTTTCCTCCAGCAAACTCTGCGGATCCACAGCTGAAAAAAATATATGAACAAGAAATAAGTAGACTAAATGCATGTTGCAATACCTCCCACAAGAAAACACAATGCAATTTCCCCATTCAACAGAAAAAACAATGCAATTATCCCATTCAACTAAAAAAATAGAAAAAACAGTGCAATTGCCACATTCAACATTAAAAACAATGCAATTACCACATTCAACATAAAAAACAATGCAATTAACCTGTTCAACAGAAAAAACATTCCATCATATTCTTGCAACTTTGCATATGTTATTAATAGCAATGGTTGACCAGCACTATTTGCTAGCATCTTGTTAGAAATTTCCATTTGGAAAAATGGCTGAGCAGTGCCACTTTAAAACATTTAATGATAAAATCGATTCCCGAAAAATCTTTTCATGCAGAGAAGTAAAGACACATCGTGAAGCAGAATGCATCCCCGATGTACATGTATGCTTCATATATCTACAACAGATTAATGGCATGAACCCTTGGATCAATGCTCAACAGCCATTCCCAAAATCACCCATTTCTTATAATGTGTGTTTGGAATTTTGGATGGTTAGCATTAGTTGATATGGAGCATAAAAGAAACATCGTTTGGCTATGCATCACCAAATACCTATATTTTCAGTAATTTGTTTAAAATAACATTAACAATCAAGAAAACGTCTTAAAAAACTGTAACCTATTTTTAATTTTTATGTGATAAATGTATGCTTTTCTTATATCCATAAAAAATTATATATATTAACTATGACCAGAGACTAAAGTTGCCAGTTGACCTTACCTGTCATGAACGTTTTTGATGACAGTCATTTATTCAATATTGCCCTTCAAATGCTAGTATAGTTCAAACTTCAAAGTAGAAAAAGGAAACATTAAACAATAAGTATTATAATCCTTTACAGTTTTTTACGATCTGCCCAAAACTTCACCTTACATCTGATACAATTTACCGAAAAAATTGACTGTGTTTTACACCTAAAAACCATAAATACGGTCATACAACCATCAAATTTAGTTCATGACTATGACTATAGGTCTTAAATGAAAGCGTGTGTATAATGTATATTCCTTGTTTTATAAAAACAAAAGATTATCCAAATATGATAGAATCACATTAAAAAAATGTTCATGCATGTGGCCTTGCAAACCCCTATTTCAATTGAGACCCAAAAATGCACTCCCTACAGAAATATATTATAGCTGCATTCTTGTGCCATTTTAATTCCTCACTATTTGATGAAAATTTGAGCATTTTGCTTTTTGCAATTTCCCTGGAGCGCGTGCATTTGGAGTTGACCTCCTACACCATAACAAATGCACGAAGTATGTTCCAGTGCAACTTGGTTTTGTTATCCCTAGCTTTCAAGCTATCATTATTATCGTGTAGTTTTTCTATTTCTGGTGTTATGGGTGTTTTTATAAGCCCGGATTTTCTCTTATTTTAATTTGTTAATATCTTAGCAATTGGTTGTAACATGTAGTTTAAGATGCATTCCAATAGGGTGTCTCGTTTTTTTGGGTATTACAGACGGACTAGTCCAGCCATAAGTGGTCCTTATTAATAGTATGCACAAGGTCTACAGTTTATTGGCGGAAATCCAACCAAAGTTCACAGATCGAACCAGCCCAATTCAAGAAATTAAATCATAAAGCTCTCTAACCATATAAAATGACAGAAGAGACTATCCAAAAATGGATAATTCATACGTCGCAAGTTGTGGAATGTTGAGATGTGATCGGGCGGAAACTTGTTTGCATCGGCAAAGAAGTCCTTAAGCCTAATTGCTTGATACTCCCGACCATCTTCGAGAAGCTCATGCAACAATTCGAATGCAGTCAGCAAGTAATTCTCTTCCAACAGAAAATTCACCACACAATTACATAGAGAAGCTTTCTCCGCATCCATTTTCCCACAAACCTGCCTGACATACAAATAAACCAAATAAAAATCTTTAGACTACATAATTGTGCAAACCTTCTCTAGAACCTGAACTGAATAAAAACAATCGAACAAAATAGAATTTGATTAGGGTTTTTTTATGAGATTTTGTTTGCATACTGAGATCTGCAAAGATGGGTTCAACTTTTTGCGGAAAAGAAGATTATGATCCTCCTGCCTGCAGATCTGATCCTTCTAATGGCGGATATGTAAATTTGCAGTTTGAATAAAGAAATATTATTTTAGATCTGAAACTTTTTCGCCCGCATTAACGGCACTAGCAGACAATCGTGCGTTTTACTTGAGGCTCCACGTTACCATACTTCGCATAACTTTTCATCTCTTTTTAAGTTCTGTTTTATGCTAATGACCTACTAGAGAGCCCAAGATCTAAGAGAACATCTACGGGCCTTCGGGTTATTCCCAAAAAAACTATGGATGTAGGGGAATATTGGTAAAATTAAAACTATAGTTTTCATTTTTAATTAGTAGTATTTTGACTTTTAGTTTGCAAAGAGAGTTGAAGTAGTTTTATAATATAAATATCTCGCTTTTAATTTTTATAGTAAATTTTAATTGGATACATGTAAGATAAAAAAAATATATGGTAATTAAATTATTTTTTATGTATTACAAAATAAGGATAGGAATGTTGAGTTATGGGGTTAGAAAATGATCAGGGTTTTATTTGGGTTACTTGTTATACTAGTGGTGTTGTATGGTTGCAAAGTATAGGTTAGTGGATTAACAAATTTGAAATAGAGACAAATAAAAATGATTTAAAAATGGCTAATCTCAAACAATTTCAGAATTAAGGTTTTGATTCCCTGTAAATTCATCATTACCAAAACAAGAACTTCTATGTTAGAGGCAACCATTATGACTGGTTTACTTTGTTAGTTGAAAAAAATATAAAACATGAGGACCGATAGGTAGCCTGGGATTGCAAGAGATAAGAGTCACATAGACGGAAGAACGTGTGGATGAAACAAACCCACAAATGGATGAGTAGATGGGGCATCAGCGTAAACGAATGCCCAAATCTTAACAAAGACAAAAAAATTATGTGAATGAAAGGTTCGTAACAGTGATGTGGAGAAATAAAATAACCACAAAATGCTAACACTATATTACAGAGTTCAACCCAACTTATGAGCATTACGAAAAATCTTATATAGGAGCTGAAATTAAATGGAGAGATAAAATCCCCATTGCTCAACTAAAGACTATCTCCCAAAAGCTCAAATGTGAAACATGCAAATGGACATCACCTAAGGAATAGTGGGATGAGAGGGTTTATCTTTTATGCACCATGGGGAAGGTCAAAATGGAGAAGCATTTCATCCTCAAACGTCCAAAATATGCAAATATTCAAACCAAATATGTGTAAATTTTAAGAGTTGGCTCATATTTGATCCTAAATTTAGATATGTGTGGGATATGGTTGAAAATATAGAAATAGTTCAAGCACAAAGGTGATAAACTAATCTATAGCAAGCCAATTAATTACAAACTTAGATAAATAAATATTTTAATTTATAATACTGAGATATATTAAATATAGAAAGTACCAAATTCAAAATATGTTCAATTAATTGCAATATGAAAGAGAAATTATACTTAATTGGGTTTACTATGCGTAAACATATCTAAACTGGAAATAGGTGGAAAGTATGTTGGATCAATATTCAAGATCAGTAATCAGATTCTAGAAATTGTACTTCTATAGCCACAAACACTATCATCTGATTGACACTACCGTATACACTAGTGTCTAACTGTGATGCATGTGTCTAGTAGTGAATAGTGACTGAATATTGATGCGACCAACTTCATTTTTCTAAGTTTTTTGTCGACTTTCTACTGATATATTTAGATCTAGAATAAAGGTTGTTATTCTTTGCTAATTGATCAAACCCTAGCTCTTCACCATTAGAATGAGTTAGTAGGCTCATGGTGTCAGGCTGACGTCAGTGACCCCTTTATCATTGAGTGTTGCCTACATAGCCAATACTTCAAGGAAGGCCTCAGACTTATGTAGTTCTACTATGTGTGTGGGAGTGTGTGTGCATAAGGGTGCAATATACTATATAAAGATGCATGCAATGATGTAGCCTGTAATTTGACAAATATCGTTCATGGGTTGTTCTTTGAATGTTTCAAACATTTTGTATGACTGCTCTTATGATTGATAAAAAATTAGGGAAAAATAATTTAGTTGTGCAATTGATTGAATGAGCCTTGGTAGGTGTTTGCTTGGTATTTTTTAGAGGAAGAATGAGAAGGATTATACTTGTATTTATACCACACCTTTTGAAAATATCTCACAATAGGGTTTAATCAGATAAATAGTCAAACCCGTAAGTTTTGAAACATTTACAATTTGAATGACTTTTAGCAACTGGACACTAGATAAGGATCTAGGCACTACCATCGAAGGTAGTATCCCTCTATGGTCGGTAGTGTCCAAAGGGCTAGAAAACATTTGTTGATCTAAAACTAAAATTGAGTGATGTTTATTAGGTTTTAAGTTTTTTGTGCAGTGCAGGAGACCTAGGTCATCAAAATGATATGGATCAAACTAAAAGATAAGTATATAGGCACATTGAGATGGTGAATGCGAGCCTTTCAATAGTTGGGAGATCTACAACTAAAGGGTAGAGCCATGATTGATATTTGTCAAATATACAAGATTGAGATGTTATAAATATTTAATTTTAATATATACAGCTCCATGGTAGAACTATTTGAAGGAAATAAAACAAAAGGGTTGAGGGAGATGATAACTCAAATCAAGAAAAATAGGATCAACCTTCTAAAGTACATAGTTAGGCCCATGAATCTTTGAGTGGTTGGATCAATCAGTGTAATCAGTGGTCCCATAGACTATTTGATCTCTACACATAATTAAAACCATTTCATTTCATTTTTGAAAAGGTAGTTCTTGTGTCAAGAAGATGTGTTAGCACAAAATAACTTGGTTACAACTCTTGGTCCTATAGATGGCTTGGCCTCATGGACATTATTAAAATATCTTATTCATTCGAATGACCTAGGCTAATTTCCATGGAAACCACCAATGGTTATTCCATCATAAGCATGTAAAACACAATAAATAGTTGTATTGTTATAGATTTAATGTTTTCATGATCTATAATATGCCAAGAGATTTTTGGGGAAAATTGTGTGATAAAACTATTCATATAGGAAATTTTAATAAGGTAATGAGTATTTAGGGAGGTCATCTTGAGGTGACTTAAATATACAAATATTTTTTTTACAAAAAAAATAATATAATTAAAACTATTTATGAAAATATGTAAAGGAATAGAAGGTTATTGTTATATAAATATCAGCATTCAATTTGTTGCCACAATTTAGCCCTATCATCATAAATGTAGAATTGTCTAGTATGTTGCAATAAAATCTGGACCTGAACAAAGAATGGTGTTAAAATTATACTGACATTCATGGTGGAATTTCAAGACTGTACAAATGCTCTTAGTTAACTATGAGGACCATATTATGTATATTATTTAATGGATTATATAGCACCTCAATCTTGTATACTCAATATATTCAAACCTTTGTTGTTCCTCTTAATTTTAGGCATTTCCTACCTTCATAAGTCTCACTTCTACTCTATATTATGCCACTTATCCCATATCTCAGTCCAACTAGTCTTATGTTGATGACCTAGACCTTTTATCATGTCCAAAATGCTTAAAACCTGCTTATCTTCCACCTATGTAAGTTTTGATTATGTACCTACTTTCTTGCTCCTTGGAAACTAATGTCCAGGATAGACACCTGCGTTGATGCAAGTGTCTAGTACCCTAAAGTCATCTAATTTTCAAATGAAACATATCATATTGGTTAGCCTAAGTGCTTTAATGTGAGTTACTTCTCTAAAGGGATTAATATAAATACAAGATCAACCCTCATTAATTTCTCACCCAAAAACTTCTTACCTACTCACCATGAAACTTATAAAAGGCATTCAATCAAGCACTCAAATGAGCAAAAATTACCCCATTTTCTCTTATTTTCATATCAATCATAGAGATAACACATCTACAAATATGAAGTATTGAAGAAGTAACCCAAGAGCTATATTTACCAAGTTACAAGTTAGGTCATTGTTGTACTTGCTTCACACATATCACATGATTCACACAGAAGCCAACACATAGGGGAGAACTACATTAGACTTGGAATCACATGTGAAATAAAACCCAATGCTTTTTCACTTATTTTCTTGGAAAGTGGAAAGTGAGTTATGATTTTATTTTGTAATAAATAAGGTCTTAGTTAATTCTGATCTTGTTAGGTTGTTGTCTATTTTGATTAGTTGTTGTAAAACATTGTGATATATAAACAACATCCTTTTGAGTAAGATAATAGTAATAGAGAGAATTAAGACAAACATAAGAATAGTAAGATCAAGTATGACTTTTCATTTACAACATTGTAAACTTTTTTAGAAGTAATAAGAAATTGATTGTATGAAGCTTCCACAAATTTAGTTGTGTTTCAATCCTATTATGAGGGAGAACAAGGGCCCACTCAAATAAGGAAGCATGATCTGTGTTTGGTATTTATATGTTTATTTCAGATTATTGGGCGTTTTAAAGATTGCCATTCATTTTTTTATGTAAAGTGTTATGTTTTATGTCTCACCTGTAAGATTGTGTGTTAGTATGTGTGTTTTAAGAAAATCTAATTTCAAAGCATTTCAATTCCCAAACATTTCCATTTCAAATCAAATAGAATAATTGTGTGTTTGTTTTCAAGAAATTTACATTTATGCAAATAGACTAGAAGTGTGTTTCTTTCCAATCAATTTTAATTCCAACAAGTGTGTTTCCCTTCAAAGCATTTTCAATTCAATAAAAGTGTTTGTTTTCACAAGTAATAAGCTAGATTTCAATTTAAGCTTATGGATTAGAACTCGAGGAGTAAATAATCCACAACTCCCCCCAAATAGATAATCGTTAATCACCACTTTACATGCCATACTACTGATTATCATTGGACACCGACTCTGGTTTGATATGACATTGACTAAACTGAATTGATTAAATAAATATGACATAATGACCCTCATCATGTAGTGTATAAGAGATCTAGGTCCTAATGATAAGGTCAAACCATAAGTAATTGGGTACAGTGAGATGGTGAATGTGAGCCTTTCAGCAATAGGGAAGTCTACAATTGAAGGGTACAAACCTGATTGGTATTTATCAAGTATACAAGATTGAGATGCTATACATAATCAATTTTTAGTATCTATATTACCTTGGATTGAATTTTCAGTGCATCTATCTCCCCCTTGGCTAAAGTGGCAATTTGTGAGAGATGTTGTAAGTGACGGTCGAAATGAAAAGAAGAAGACCCAAGTATCCTTATTTGGGGAATCCAAAGACTAGGTGTACCTTGTTGGTTTAACTTCTCTTACACACACACACACACACACACACACACACACACACACACACACACACATTCAAATAAGTATTCTTTAAGTATAAACTTCTAATCCCTAATTCCTCTTCTTGTTACTTAGGTGGATTTATGCACACAAGTAGAGTAGATTTGATGTCTTGATTATGAGAAATGACAATGAAATCTATATAAATGTGGCTCAAAATCTAAAACATCGCTACTCAAACTTAATCAATGTCATCAACCTGGTTGATGTAGTAGATTTTTTTTTAGAAAACACAATACTAATTCGACCTAACCAATGTTAGCTAAGAGGGAAAACATTTTAGGATGTCATCGGTTTGGAACACACAAAGAAGAAGAAAAGGAGTAAAAGGGGATAATGGGCACAATCATATGACAAGTAGATGATATGACATGGATGAAGGCAGACATAACATATGTTCTTTAGGGAATCTCTTATAAAGTACCACAAACTAGCCCACCTCAACCTTAGTGCACTCCTTAGGATGTGCACTCAGGGATATTGATGTACTCATAAGTCCTACAAGATAAATCATCAATAAATAGAAAAAATAAAGTATATAGAGACATGAGTTAAAGTGTATAGAATTAGGGCAAGAGAGGAAGGATTAGAAGTAGGTGATTAGAGTCATAAAATTATTTTATAAATCAAAATTATTATGCAAGATATTCCATACGAGCCTAATAATCAACCATGATCATTTATATGTGTTTAACCCTAAATTGGGTAAGGAATCCTAATTTAGTAGATAAGGTTAAGAATATAGAAATGATAATGCATAAGGGTGATGATCAGATCTTCAACAAGGCAATTGGGTGATAAACTCATATATATATATATATATATATATATATATATATATATATATATATATATATATATATATATATATATATATATATATATATATATATATATATTCAATTGAGATAAGCTAAAATTAGTAAGTACAACTATGCTAAGTATAGAAATGACATAAGTAATGTACTTAACTTGTTATAATGTTAACACAATTTTAGATCTAGAATAGGCAAAAAGTAGACTAGAAGAGGATTCTAGAAGAGTCATCAGATTCTAGATTGGATGCATTTGGATCTATGAACACTAACATTAGCCTGGGATGGTTGTGTTGATGCTACTATCTAAACCTGACTAAATGTTATGTATGGAATATCTGTTAGAAAAATATGCGACCAATTGGTTGCTTATAGTTTTGACTTCACTTTCACTTTGGTGCATTCAGATCTAGGTCATGGACTATCACTCTTCATAAATTTATAATGTCCTAGTTTTTCATCTTCATAATGATCTCGGTGAAGAATGGGTTAGTGGGCACACGGTGTCGAGCTAACCCTAAAGACCCCTCTATTAATGAGTGGTGTCTACATAGCCAATACTCTAAAGAGAGCCTCAGACAATCATATTTATTTATACACTACGTGATGAGGGTCATTATGTCATATTTATTTAATCAATTCAGTTTAGTCAATGTCATATCAAACCAGAGTCGGTGTCCAATGATAATCAATAGTATGGCATGTAAAGTGGTGACTAACGATTATCTATTTGGGGGGAGTTGTGGATTATTTACTCCTCGAGTTCTAATCCACAAGCTTAAATTGAAATCTAGCTTATTACTTGTGAAAACAAACACTTTTATTGAATTGAAAATGCTTTGAAGGGAAACACACTTGTTGGAATTAAAATTGATTGGAAAGAAACACACTTCTAGTCTATTTGCATAAATGTAAATTTCTTGAAAACAAACACACAATTATTCTATTTGATTCGAAATGGAAATGTTTGGGAATTGAAATGCTTTGAAATTAGATTTTCTTAAAACACACATACTAACACGCAATCTTACAGGTGAGACATAAAACATAACACTTTACATAAAAGAATGAATGGCAATCTTTAAAACGCCCAATAATCTGAAATAAACATATAAATACCAAACACAGATCATGCTTCCTTATTTGAGTGGGCCCTTGTTCTCCCTCATAATAGGATTGAAACACAACTAAATTTGTGGAAGCTTCATACAATCAATTTCTTATTACTTCTAAAAAAGTTTACAATGTTGTAAATGAAAAGTCATACTTGATCTTACTATTCTTATGTTTGTATTAATTCTCTCTATTACTATTATCTTACTCAAAAGGATGTTGTTTATATATCACAATGTTTTACAACAACTAATCAAAATAGACAACAACCTAACAAGATCAGAATTAACTAAGACCTTATTTATTACAATATAAAATCATAACTCACTTTCCACTTTCCAAGAAAATAAGTGAAAAAGCATTGGGTTTTATTTCACATGTGATTCCAAGTCTGATTTTAGCTGCAACTTCTTTTAAAATTCATATCCATTTGATCTTGATTTGATAGTAGATCAAACATAGTACAATTACTCATGATAAAAAAATTATAAATACCATGGCTAAAAAATAGAAATACTATTTTTGGAAAGTCTATTTATAGCTTCTAGAATTTTTTTTCAAAAATATATTATATTGCTTCTTATCAAGCATGTGTGTCTTTTGTCATCTTCAAGTGTCCTTCACCAAGCTTTTAGAAGCCTTTAGAACCAATTATGAGTACCTCTAGACCCAGACTGGGCTTGGAATTAGGAGTCTTCTATTACCAAAAACATGTTCTTCAATTATAACATGTTCATATGACCTATACATACAAAATTGGTGGCTTTCCATGTAAATATTAGAACAAAGTGGTTTAAACAGGTAAAAATAATTTACACAAAATAATGAGGTAAAATACTCATTTTCTACTTTAGAATAGTAATGAGTTCTATTATGCACATCCAAATCCACTTAAAATGAAGCCTTTTAGGGGAAGAATGAGGTAATTAATTAGATATAATGAGCCATTCTATGGGCTCATATTCCCCTCTATGTTTAATTTTTTACAAATCTTATTACAAGCTAAGGTATCCTCTATTCTCTGCTAGACACAATATCTCCCAATTTTTTGCTAAGGTCATAAGCCTCATAATATGTATCCCAGTGTAGTTGTGTTGTGTTGATGTAACCTATATATGCTCTAATATGAGTCTTCCATCTTTCAAAATGTTATTATGCTTAGGTTGTTTTATTTTGCCATGAGGGCATAGGGTTAAGAATCAAATGTCACCTATATTGCATGTCAATCCATTCTTGCCCATATGTTTGCCCAAATTGTTGTATTAATTCTATGATAGCTTTGGCTTTCCTGAAACACCATTTGAGGTTGTTGGGATAAATGACTTCCCTTCTCTTCAAAGGAATACTCAATGTATCCCACCTCTAATCAAAAGCAACAAGGGTAATACTAAATTTGCTTTGAACATACTCCTCAAAATTAGAGATGAATTTCCTTAGGATAGTTGGTTGTTGTTCCTTAATCATAAGATTATATAAAAGATTTTGTAAGGCCTTGGTTAGGTTATCTAGATTGGGAAATGTAGGCCCTATGTAGATTTTAATAGTTTTGACATGCATAAAATATTCATTTCCCCTATCCTTCATGCAAACTGATTTTGCAATGTAGAAGTGAAAACATTACTTTGAGCTTTGCCCATAAACAAATTAATCAAAAAAGAGGACATGTGTCCTAAGATAAGGTTGCACAAATATAATTCACACAAAAGGATATGTTGCTCAGGTGGAATAGTCTGGTAAGCATCCATAATTTTTTTGTCATTTAGCAACCCACATGAAATTCTCAATAAGTTTTGTTTATAGAATTGTTCTCATAAAAAGAGGCTATACCCAGAGGCAAGTCTTCTACAAGAAAAAAGTTATTCCCCTAGTTCACAAGATATTTGTAGTATGGATAATACTTTCTCCTTTTATGTCCTGTCTTCCTCAAAATCACTTCTTAACTTATTGTTTTCTACCCTCACCTCCCTTAGAGTTTGATTGTTTTTTCCCAAGTAGCCATGATGTCATCATAAGATAATTAGGTCTACAAACCATGGTTTACTTGGTCTATGGGCATTGGTATTTGTTCTTTCAGGTGATCTATTTTTCTATCTTTATTACGGGTCTAAGTTTTAGTTTCTTCTAACTCCTTTTATAAATATAAAATAACTTCTTCCTTACCTTACAATTTTTGTTCAAGGATTGTTGTTTCCTCCACTTGTCTCACAGTTGTTTCTGCTCTTGACAATGTGATAGCTTGTTGCATATGCTCTTCCTCATTAGGACTATAAGGTTGTTCTTACTCTTTTACCATTGGAGTTTCTTTGTCTGCTTATGGCTTGGATGAAGAAGGTCGAGGGAGCTCTTTTGTTTCTTCTTCAACTGTAAATTCTTCTACTATGGTTGTAAGTTATCCTATTCCTATAGATGGATCATCCATAACCCCTTCTTATTCATGCTCCTCCAACTCTTCTAGAGATTCAACAGGTTTATCTTGGCTAAGACTTACAAGGGTTTTTTATAGTATCTTGTCTTTTATTAAGATCATCTTCCTCAACAAGGATGAGTCTCCTTTGTCTACGTGGCTGAGTTTGTGGTGGTGACTCCCTAATTAAAACCTTTTTTCCCGTAAAACTTCTTATCAAAACCTTAGGCTAAGATATTTTTGAAACTTCCTCTTCATCATCAGATATCTCCATGATAGGTATGTTTGCAACAACATGCTCTAGAGTTTTTTTAGAGGTAGCTTTTGGATCTCTTTATTTTCTGCCTTCTCCTCTTCTTTGTTGATTCTAGAGATAGCTCCTCACTTCCAATTTCTTCCTTTAGTCCAAATCTAGGTGTAAGGGAAGAATAAAGTGGTATTCTCATCACCTTACTCTTCTTATTTTATTTACCTTACAAAAATGCCTCTCACCCATTTTCCTTCTTTAATAAATGGTGTTGGCATAGCAGCTATATCAACTCGTGATGTCTAATAGATGCCAACCTTGAACATGTTTTTTTACCATAACTTAAATGGTACCATAAAGAAAATATGGAATTTTATCCTCTATTTAGGTTTATTTTTTCCATGCCTCTAAAGATTCACAATTTTCATCACATCTCCTCCTAGTGAGCCACATTGCCCATCACATATGAAGAATTTGATGACCCAATAAGCTATGGTCCTCCAAGGTTATGGAAGAATTTATATCTTAATACCCTTAATAACCCTTTGTGGACTAATTATTAATTTAGGCATGAGCTCCCCCTTTCCATTAAAAATTTGAATCAAGTCTTTGAATGAGGATTTACTTGTTATTTGCATTCTTGTCTCATGAATCCCAGATAGTTGGCTAATGATAGAGTTGCTGACTGGAATTTTGATCCCCCTCATTGTGGAATGCTTTGATTCAAGATTTATAATAAACTCTTCTTCCAACTACTCATCATAACTATAGAATTTATTGAGGAAATCTAACCATCCTGCATCTTCAAAAACCTTAGCCACAACTTCATCTTATAGTAGAGGCCCTACTAATTCAATCTCATATTTCTTTTTTTGCCTCATCTTCAAAGTTCATGAAAGATACTTAAATCTAAGGAGATTTTTTGGAAAGGAATTAAGAGTGAGATTATTAGGGTTTTGATAGCAAGCGAAAACATAATTTACGTGGAAAAATAGCAAGGTGCAAAGAGGAATAGACTGTAATTAACTTCCTGGCTCTCAAAATATCTTGAAGCTAGGTTGGTCATGATATTAGACATGTTTTGGGAAGGAGAACAATGATTGTATCATGTGGAGAGACTTGAGGTGACTCATATCCATTTTATCCCTTCCTCTTCATGCTAATTATGTTGCCATTTCTCCCTTTATTTGCCATGATTTCCTTTCCTTCATGCCATAAATAGTCATTGTCATCATGACCCTTTGCAAATACCTTATGCTCATGAATGATTTTGAGTGTGTAATAAAAATGACATCTTGTCATTTTAATGATGCATTGGATTTTTTTGAAATATGTCTTAATGGTATATCACTTCACTCTCTTTTTGGAAAAAAAACCTTTTTTGAGACCCCTTTTTTGGCATATCCTTATTTAGAAGAACACCTTTTGAAAAGTGGATATTAAGTGATATTTAAAACTCAAAATTAATCCTACTCATAAAAAAATGAAATATATATATCTTGAATTATTTATAGTTGTTCTTATTCCTAGTTTTTCCATATGGTTTGGGATGAGAAGCACACACAAGTCTATTCAGAATATTATACATGTCCATTTAAAATCTATTTTTATTAGTTTGTTCCCTGAAAAAGTTACGATTTGCTAGTTTTCAAAAATTTCATCCTTTTTTATTTTTTTCTTTTTTAATTTTTAATTTTATTTTTAATTTATTAATTTATTTTTTTAGAAGAGGACTGACATTTACTAGTTTTTAATCCTCTTCCTTTATTAGACTCAAAATCTCATCCTTTGATTATAATGGAAGAATAAGGTTTCCATATAACCCAATTCCTCTTGAGATTGAATCTACTTATAAAACTCTCCCTTGTTAGGAGGTTGATGGTATAGCCTTAATATGTATCTATTTACCTAGAGTATCTTCCTATTGCCATCAATTGGGAACAACTTAATAGATCCATTGTCAAAAATATTTTATACTTGGTAAGGACCTAACCATCTAGTACACAATTTACCTTTGAAATATTGGTATTTTTAATCAAATAATAAGTCTCATCTCATCTAGGTCATTTAATTAAAGAATTACGTCTTCTTGTAATTTTATCAAGTTCATGCCTAGCTCCATTGTTGTTCTTAATGTCTTCAACTCAAACTCAATTATAAGTAATAGATTATTCCCATATATAAGTTCATATAGAGAAAAGTCCATGGTGGACTTCCATTTGTGTTTTAGGCCCAAACTGCTGAAGGTAACTTACTTTCCCAATATTTTATGTTGATATTTACTATCTTTGTCAAAATGTTCTCTAATTCTATGTTAGTGAATTAAACTTGACCATTGGCTTGAGGATGGTAAGGTGATGACTTCATGTAGGTGATCTGGTAGTGTTTTGTGAAAGATTTGATCATTTTAGATGCAAATTGAGGACCATAGTTTGAAACTATTACTCTTGGTAGCCCAAAATTTCATAAGATCTTATAGTACAAGAAGTCAACTTTTTCTTCACGAGTGAATGATAAGGATTAAACTTCCACCCATTTAATAACATTAATTAATACATACTAGGATGTACTCCTTTCCTTGAGATGGTGGATTAATGGGACCAATGAAATCTAACCACCATTTCTTAAAGGGTCCTAAAACCACTTGATGTTGGAGGGGCATTTTATTAGACATTGTAGGTTTCCCCATCCTTTGGCAAGGATCACATTGCCACACATAACTCTTAACATTCTTGTGAAGTGAAGTCCAATAATATCTAGCCTCAATGATCTTGTGAATAGTCCTTTTGGATGACTAATGACTTCCTCCTGGCTCATCATGACAAGTTCTCAAGATGTCATATATCTCATCTTCTCTTACACACCTACGAAGTACCAAATCAAGTCCATATTTTAACAACTCACCACTCAACCATTTATAGTTAGCACTATTTTTAATCAAATGTTTTCTTTGTTTATGAGTGGAATCACAAGGAAACTTCCCTATGGCTATATAATTAGCCATACCAGCAAACCATGGTGAGTGAGCTAAAACTATGAATAACTATTCATCTAGAAAATGATCCTTCAATGGCTCATCTTCTCCTACAATATTTAGTCTTGGCAAGAAATCAACAACTACATTAGCTTTATTTGGCTAATCAATGATTATTATATCAAATTCTTGCAATAATAACAACTATCTAATTATCCTACCTCTTACCATGAGTTTATTCATTAGATATCTTATGGTTGAATGATTTGTATAAATAAATATTTGTATCTAATGATGTAGTGATATAATTTATTCATAGAATAAATGATAGCAAGGAACTCATTTGCAATAGATGTATATTTTCATTCTGTAGGAGTCAAGTCCTTACTAATGTAATAGATAACATACATTTACCTTCTTCATCTTTCTAACCAATAACTACCCCCTAACACTATTAGAGGCATATATGTATGTGAAAGGGATGCTCTCAATTAAGACCTCTCAAAGACTGGAGTGAAAATTAACTTTTCTTTTATTGTCTCAAAATCTTGTTGACATTGGTTAGTCCATATAAATTCACTATCTTTGGTAAGTAAGGAAAATATATGTGCAACAATCTTACTCGAATCCTTAATAAAACACCTATAATATCATGCATGACATAGAAAGCTCTTGATGCCCATTGGGTTTTAGATACAGGAAAATATGAAATGACTTCAATTTTTTTGGGATCAACTTGTATTCCATGGGATGATATATGATGAACTAATACAATTCATTGATCAACCGTCATTAGACATTTTTTATGACTTAGGGATAATTGATGTTGTTCAAACTTGGTCAATACTTTGTCTATATTAATTAAAGTTTCATCAAAAGAGTCCCCATGCACTATAAAATCATCCATGTATACTTCAACACAGTCATTAGTGAGATTAGTGAATATAATAAGGACTACGCTCTGAAAGGTGGATGGTGCATTGTATAAGCTAAAGGGTAAAAACGTACATGTAAATGTCCCTCAAGGACATGTTAAAGTGATTTTATCCTATTATTTAGGAGTTAATATTATTTTATTATACCCACTGAACCCATATAAGAATGAAAAATACTTATTTCTAGCTAGATTGTCTAAGACTTGGTCTATGAAGGGTAATAGAAAATAGTATTTCATAGTTGCTTTGTTGAGTTCTATGTAATCTATACATATTATTCATTTGCCATTTTTTTAAGGTATTATTACTAGTGGTGAGACCAATTGACTATTTAAATTTGGATATATGAATCCTACCTGCAATAGTTTTTTATTTCAATTTTAACCATGTCTCTTAATGTTGGATTTATCCTTCTTTGAGGTTGTCTAACTAGTTTGATGTTTTAAGTGTAGATGTTATGGGTGCATTTCATGTCACTATATTACCAAAAAAAAATATTTAGTGTGATTATTAAGTACATAAAATACATTAATCTCTTGTTCATATTTTAACCAACTATTTATGTTAAACATTTTGCATGACTGTATTTAATTTTTTCCCCCCTGGATAGATGGAGTTGACTTGTCTAAATTCACTAATGAGAGAGTTTAAGGAACAAGGATGAGGTTGAAACATGTGGAATGTGGTTATGTCTTTGAATAAGGACTCACCTTCTAAAATCACACTTGTTAATGGGTAACAAAAAGTTGCGAGGAAAGATTATTGATAGTTTTGTGCCCATCTAACATCTATTGGAGAGGTGTGTGATCATATATTTCATTACGAGTGTCCTCATGGATGTTTTGATAACCTTTAATAGGTGTTTTAACAAATTTAATGTCAAATTGGTGATCTCCAGAGCTAGACTAGGCAACTTCGAAGCCAAACTGTCTTCTTCCTTATAGGCTGCTAATTTTTCTTCTTGCTCATTTGCATGGTTTTTAACTGTTACTATTACCATTGTCATTTTTATTTAGTTCATCAACCCATAATTTATATAAGGAATCTTGATATGGTTTTATAAGAGGATATAAAGAGATTTTCTTTGCTTTCAATCCATTCAAGATTGTCATATCTCCAAATCTACAATCAATGAATGCTACAATTATACCTAGCCATGGCCTTCTTAGGATCAATGGATAACCCAATTTATGAATATTTGGCTGGAGTATCATAAAATCTTTAGAATTTTCCCAAGATTCTATTGTTATTGAGACATTTTCTATAAACACCTCTGGTTTGGTAATGAATTGACCAGCCATCTGTGGGATTATAGTAGTTGGTTGTACCCTTATTAGGGAGATTGATTTCAATGTGTATAATGTCATGAAATTAATAAAAAATCATAATTCCACTAATGCATTGGGTATTTCCTTCTTTTCTAAAGCTACAGTGATGATTGGACTTTTAGGGTTTCCATGCTTTGGTAAAAGTGATTTCCCTGTTAAGAGGTCAACAAGCTTGCCATCCACTTGTATGGTCTTGGGATACTATTTTATGATCCTTTAATTTTTAACACATAATAATTTGATGATTATATTAAACTTAGGAACGTATCTTATGACTTGTAATAGTGGTATCTCAATGTGTAGTTTTCAAAACTCTTGGACTAGTTCAAATTCATTTTTACTAGTTGTTTCTTTTAGTCTTTCAGGAAATGGAATTGGTTAAGGAGTAATAGTTTCCTGAGGATTTTTTTCTCCCAAATGTCCTCTTTTCCCTTGAATTTCTCATTGGGAAGGATTGAACTTTCCTTCTTATTATGGACTTTTACGATGGTGAGTGGAGTAGTAGTTAACATTTTCCTTGAACATAACTAAACATTACTACAATCTATAGCATTTGATCCTATATTTCCTTCTTATTTATACCATATACATGAGTTCCTTGTATATTTTTAGGATTTTATACTAGTTGTGTAGGTAACTAAGATTCATTTACTTGTTCAGTTTGTTGTGGTTGTCTAGTAAGAGCAAGCATCAACATCTGTTGGGGTGGAAATGTCCTGATCTAATTGAATGTTTGAGGTAATCCTTATTAATTTGTTTGTAGAATCCATGGTTGTTTATGTTGTTGTGATACCCATGGCTATGGTGATTTTCACTCTTGTGGAGACCAAGTTGGTGGTCCCCATGTTTGAGGAAGTTTTGGTATAGCCCATGGCATCATCCATGGATTGGAAGGATCTATGGCAATTCTTTGTGTCATGAGTATTTACATCACAAATACCACACATATTTTTTATATCAAGAGGGAAATCTTAGAGGGCATGTTTCAACCTACATTTTGGGCAATACATAGCTAAAGGTTTAATGGTTATGTTAGAATTTACTTGTAAGCCATCCAATGTGGTGTTCTGCTATGCCCTTAACCTATAATGCATCTAGGGATATGTGTGGCTGACTTGTGGCTTACACACCTTCATATTAGCTTATTGCATTTCTTGATGTTCTTAGTATGGTTAGCCTATGGAATAACCATGGCTAAGTAGAGTATATATAGAAGGTAGTGGTTATTATTTTATCATCATATTATGAATTATGTTATTATTGCATTGTTGTGGAGGTTTCTCCCTTAAAGTGGCTTAGTCATAATATTCAAGTATTTTTCTCTTTCACCAATTTTTGTTATGGATCTACTTATTCTACTCTTAATTTTTTCATATATAATTATATTTGTACAAATAATCTAAGTAATTTCCTTACAAGTGGTACCAAAGCTTTGATCTGAGAAAGTTTATATGGCATAGTTTTTTCCTTTAGATCTATCATCTTGAGCTCTAGAAGGCCAAAAAAACATAACTTGTGATTTGGGAGAAATTGATTTTTTCATCACCGTAATTTTTTTCATGAGGTTTTTTTACAAAAAAAGAAAAAAAAAGTCTGAATTTTTTTTCACCTTTTGCAAATTAGCAGTCATTGGATTCATCTTTGTGAGATGATCACAATGATATATTATATTGGTACACTTTTTTGGACTAAAATTCTTTCACCTTTGTGCACAATAGTAGTAGTTGGATTCATCTCAATGAGATGATCACAATGGTATATTCCATCAGTACATTTTTTTTTAGGATGAAACCCTCTTAGGATTTATACATGGCTAGGCCAAACACTCACAGACATGGGAAAGGGAAAGAAACTCCAAAAACTCCTTATAAGGATGACATGGAATCTAAAACTTCTGATCTGTCTATTTTAGAGGTAGTTCAACAACTTGAGTCAAAGTTATAGGGCATGATGAAAAATATGATTTTGATATGGTTTAAGGGGACATTATAGGTTTGAGAGGGGACTTGGATAGCATGACAAATCAATTACAATAAATATTTGGGCAATTGGCCAACTTGTCAGCTCAACCACTGCAAAATAATCCTCCACCACTTCAGTTTGGTTCTCATCCTCAAAACAATAACCAAACCAAATTTGACCCTAAGCTTATGTTGCCAAAAACTTTCCTACACAAGTTTGATGGTAATGATCCACTGACTTAGCTCACTCATATTAAAAATTTATTTGATCCACATCAGACTCCATGTTCACAAAAAGTGGTTATGTCATATTATTTTATTATTTTTTAGAATAATGGAGTTTTATTCCTAATTAAATAAATAGGTCTAGAGTAAAGTAAATCATAATAATGTGTAATAATTAAGCCACTGATTTATGAAAATAGATTATATTTTTGCCTTTTCTAAAAATAGTAATAAATAATAGAAAACATGGCTTAGCTTATTCTGAGCTATTTGGTTTGAGACAGGATTTAAAATTTAGGTACAAGACTGGGACAGTGTCAAAAATAGGTTTTTGAACTTCATTTTCTTTTTAGATAGAAGCACTGAAAGTGGGACACCCTATTGTTTGGCATTGTAGTCCTTTTTTGATGCTATTGTCTAGGTGATCTAAGTTTTTTGGGTTCTGCTTGATAGGTCTTTGTTACCTTATTAGTGAAATATCAAAGTCCAGAAGTCTGTGGAGCTCACTATGCATCTGTTTTAATCTTCAAAATCCCTATGAGCTCTTTGTGCTTGAATTTGAAATGAAATTTTGGGAAAGAGAGAGAAGAGGTTAGTGTATAAAGGATATGTTAGACACACTTCACACTCTATGTGTGGGCACGCTACCTACATACCAATACTCTGAGGAGGGATCAAGCTAATGTTGTTCTCTCATTGAAGTGCTTGGTACAATTATGTATGAAAATGCAACCAGATTCAAAATTGGGTGTACTTCGAATGACTAGGGACTGGTTTAAGGGTTTTGATAAGCTTGGAATAATATTAAAAGGCTATATGTAGATAATAAAAAAAAGTGGTTGAATGTACTTGCTTGTATTCTTGATTCTCTCTTGTAAATGAGTGCCAACCCTTCTAAATGAACTTTGAATGGTCTTTTATAGGGAAATTAATGATCATAGGTTAAATGAGTTTTCATTAGGTTGACATGAATTAGGATAAGGATTTGAGATAAAATGATCATTAGAACCTATTTTGCATTTCGTCAATAGCACCAAAAATTAGGACACTTTGGGTTTCAACGCTCCTGTCTAAGTTAAACACTGTTGTCTAGAGGGAATGAGACCTAAGGGGATGGATCTGGGCCTCAAAGATTTATTTGGGTTTGTAAGGGTTAAGTAAAAAAGGTTGTGGATGACTGGGAATTAGTGAAAGGAAAGCCTAAAAGGGTTGTTGAAGCAAGTAGGATGACATATGGATTAGGTGTCTTTAGCCATACTCAAGTAACCAAACTTCACATATTATATGACTACATTTACCCTTGTTTTATTTTAGTGATGTGGCAAAGTGAAATAATAGGATAAAAGTAAAAAATAGAAATTGTACCTAAACTTACCTTCAAAGGTGAAGCCCATGAAGTTTGTGTGATGTTGAGTAATGTTGGATAGTGCATAGAGAACACATTATGCAAGTGTGAATATGTAAAATAAAATAAAGAGTAGATCAATTCTTATTATATGTGATATAAAATAAGAACATATAAAAGCTGAGTAAAAGAAAAAGGAAGAGAAAGGAATGAATATATCTCACCGGGTACGTGAACCAATACAAAACCTATTATGATCTTGAGTAAGGCTGAGTAATGCTAGATTATGTTGGATGATGCTATACCAAAAGTTATATCATGAATGGAGATGAGTGCTCAATTTCCCAAAAAGTGGCTCAAGAATATAAAGGTTGGCCCTTTGGCTTCATCATCACCTACTAAGTGAAGCTAACTAATCATGCATGTGATAATCGATGTCTAAACTATGTTCAATCCCTCTAAATAGGTGGCTCAAGAATACAAAGGCTGGCCCTTTGGCTCCATATTGCCTACTAAGTGAAGCTAATGAATCATGCATATGATAATTGATGTCTGGACTATGTCTCTAATCCCTCTAAATAGGTGTCTCAAGAATACAAAGGTTGGCCCTTTGGCTCCATTATTGCCCCATGAAGTGACGTTATGAAGTGATACCAATATAGAATATATGTCATATGAGATGGTTCATAGAGCCCATTTATGTTCTAAAAATTTGATAATATGGCATAGATATCTGAATGTATGTTGGAAACTAGGCCACTCTTGGCCATTCTGAAAGATGGAGATTAGCCCTGTATGAAAGCCACTCTAAAACTGATGCACTAGGCTTATGTGAAAGCCAAATTGGGAACTCAGGTACTCAAGAAGTTGAATTTGTATAAAATTTCAACTTGAAAAAGATGCCAACCACCTGTAGATGGAGTAAGGCATGCAATTACTGAGAATACCTGGGTAATAAACTAAACTAAAAAGTAAAAGAAGATCAATGTGTCGTGCCCATTACCCCCAATCATTGGTGTTTGGAACATGGATTCTGATCTGGAAGTTATGTCAACTACATAATCTAAAATTGGAAGTGAGAGCCATCATGCTATGCATGATACCCCCTATATCTGGATTCCCTAAGAAAATTGTACTAAAATTGCTGATTTTGACTGATCTAGATGTGCAAAAACTGTAGCTTGAGCTAAACTTTTTGCCTTATACTAGAAAACCTAGGTGTTTTTATACCTAGATAAGAGCACCAAAATGAGGACACCCTTGTGTTTGGCACTAATATCTATTTTTGGCACTATTGTCATATGCTGAAACTAGTTGTTGATCTAAAATTATCACTATTTTTCTATTTTGTTCTGACTATTTTGACCTTTGGATTCTGAACTAGGTGATCTGAATGTTATTATTTTACTACTAGGAGATTTGATCTCTATGACAAGAACCTTTTTTGTTGCCCCCTCTTCTGAGGGTAGGAATGATTAAACTTGCAATGACTACCCTCAAAATAAAAGAGTCCTGAAAGTGTGTTATGCTACACAGATACATGATATAGCAATGATATTTGACAAGATATCTCTAGTTATAACAATATTTCTATTGAGAGATTATTAGATAAATATGGGTATAAATAGATAGATATAACAATGTAAAAACATGTGCAATGTACTGAACTAGAACTAAAAATGTTAGATGTTAGTTGTTAGTTGGAGGGATGGAGCATGATGTCCATCATGGCATCCAAAAAACAAGGTAAATGCATGATATGGATCATGACAGTGTAAATAAGGACAAACAATAAAACAACAAGAAAATAAATCAAGAAGCATACAAGGTTGGTAAGGGGCCACACAAACAAGGGACATGGGCACATATCACTCAAACTAGAAAGCAAACATATAAGGCATGTTAAAATGCCACATACACATACAATTTGAAATAAGCAAATATTGGCACAAGGGCCATAAGCATATATAAGAGTACAAGTAAGGGACATTGGCAAATTTCCAAAGTTACACACACATGAATAAAAGCAAAGGACATTAGCAAATGTCTTAAGGCACATATAAGAAATAAAACTAGAACTTGAAATGCAATCACATCTAGCTATGCAAAGCTAGAAAGGAAAGCATGTAAAAACTAGAAAGGTACAATCACATCTAACTAATCAAAGTAAGAGTGAAAGTATGCAAGACACATTTAGTACAAGACTAGGTATATGTTAGGAAATACACAAGTGCAAGATACTAGTGAGTGTTGATATGAGAATCTGTGTAATCTAGTAAGTAACATATGTCAACATGATAACTAGAGTGTGTGGTGTAGGAATGACATAAATTAGATGTTGTAGTCATATAGAAGATGCCCCCAGTGAGAAGATGTATCAATGTGCATTTTGAATGTAGAATTAGGATGCCCCCTCAATGGGTAGAATGAAGCAATCAAAGAACTAGAAGTCACTGCACACACTCAAAGAAGATAAAGTGAAGCATGGTAAGGTAGATAATCAACAAACAATAGCATAGAACAACAAATGTAAGTCTAACATAGTAGTAGAAATGTAAAACATGGATGATGCATACAATCTAAATATTTTTGGTGTTTTTGAATTATTTGAATGTTTTTAGAATTTTGAAAATTTTTATTATTTTTGTATAAGTTGTGTACAATAAAGCAAAAGAGATTATATACAAGTAGGCTCGGATAAAATGATACTAACCTATGAGTCTCATGTGAGACTTTCAATCATGGTGTCCTATATCAAGGAGTGAAATCATGCGTGAATGTGAAGCATGATGAAAATGTTGAGACTGTGGCTTTGAAAGATGTATATACTATAGATGCTCTAAAATATCTAAATTAGAAACTGACTATGGGATCTCATTGTAACTCTAAGAAGTGGATGTAACTCTAGGGTTCTTAGGGACCCATCTATAAGTAGGAGAAGATCTCTGAACATGTGTTGTATGTGTAAACCCATGAGATCTCAATGAAACTACTCTAGGTGTGAAAATGGTAGTTAGAAGCTGTCTATAATCCTGAAGCTATGGTGGTGTATGAACCCTCTATACTGGTGATGGATTTGTCAATTGTGTCTAAATATATACCAGAGGAAGAACTATAACTGGTAGGGAAACTAAAATTAGTGGATAAACTGGAACTAGTGACTACAAAGTAGATGGCTCTGATGTGGGTAGTGGTAACTCATTCAAAACTCTACCAACTATAATAACCTGATTAACATGAATGAATTTCATGCATTTGTGAATTGTAGATGGTATTGCTCAATTTTTTTTAATCCATGGGCGACCAAGTAACATATCAAAAACTCCTTCACTGGGAACTATAGTGAAATGTGTGGTCACATATGTTGGACCAATCTATAAAAGAAGTACAATCTCACCCAATGAAATTTGTATATGCCCACTGAATCCACTGATAATTATATCTATTGGGGTGATATCTTGTTTTGAATAGTCCAAATGCTGTAATAATGTAATGGTGCACATGTTGACACTATAACCATTATCGATGAGAACACTATGAATGGGATGATTATGAATATGTGCTCTAATAAAAAGTGCATTATAATATGAATTATCCTCCATAATCTCTTGATCTGAGAAGGATATCGAAGGTCTAGCTGGAACTCTAGACTTATACATACCGATCATACCACTCAAAGGATGTGACTCAACTAAAGGTGTTTGGTATGTAACTGGTGGTGGATGTGCATGATATCCATGGTGAACCCCTGATGTGTCCCCTGATCCTATTTTGAATACTATGGAAATGGATCTGAGAATATTTTCAAAGCTTTATCTTATATTGGTTTTGCTTGTGGAGGCTCAACTGAAGTGCCTAGATCAAGTAGGTTGTCATCTATCAAATCCTATTTCTTATGTCTCAAACTCATGCATCTATTTTTAGTATGGCCTAGTGCCTTTTGGTAATCACAAAATGCATATTGATCATATCCCTTGGAAAGAGGTTTGGTTGGATTAACTTCCCAAATAGGAGGAAGAGATATGATATTATAATCCAAAATCTATTGTAAAACCTTGGTTGGAGGAATTGGAAGGTGTGAGAAAGTACGTTGAGGGGGTGCTGATAAAACTATATGCTAAATAGGTTCTGAAGTTGCATTTACTGTAGGTTTATTCTGCCTTTTTGTATCATTGAACTTGACCTTGTATGGGACTTTGTTGTTACTCTTATTAGTTATGTCTGGAATGCTTGTATACTTGAGTTTTCCCATTGAAATGAGTTTCACTTCTCTTTCCTTTAGTGTATAACATAATTCAATGAAGGAAGAGAATTGTTTGAACATAATTGATTCATGAAGTACTGGTAAAAGACTATGTTTGAAGAGGTCCTGTAACTCCTGATCTTCCATGGTACTAGTCATCTTAGCCAAGATGGTCTTATACTGAAGAACATAGTCTATGAGATGCTCATTTGGTCATTGTTTCTGTTGAGAAATTTGAGCATATGAAACCTTATCACCAATGTTAATGTTGAAGTGTGATACAAACATGTCACTAAAGGATTGAATGCATGAACTAACTGATTTGGTAGACTATAGAACCATTGTAAAGCATAATTCTTTAGGCTCCATGGAAATAACTTAGTAAGTAGACAATCATTTGGTACATAATCCATGCATGCTACATGAAAATCTCTCGAATATGTCTTTGAATCACCCTTTCCATCATAAAGAGTAAGCTGAGGTTGAATAAAATCTTGTGGTAAGGGTGTAAAAGCAATGTGGCTTGCCAATGGTGTATGAAGAAGAGCAAAAAAATCCAAAGCCTATGTAGGTCTAGTGGTACCTTGCTCAAGATGTAGCACCTTGGATTGAAGATATATTATCTCTTGCACAAAGGTTTCCACATTAGGAGAGAGGGATGTACTGGTTGTAACTAGTGACATAAAGGTAGGTTGGGCTACTATAGAGGGTTGTTGAGACATATTTTCCCTCATAGTGTCATTTTCAATTGGTTGCTCTATGGTGATGGAAAACTCAACTTGTTTAGCCTTTTTGTTATGATAGATTTCAAAATTAGTGTATGATCTTCAAGCTGTTCCTTAAGTCTTTATCTAAAGTTTTGGAAGATCAAATATTTGTTAATTACAACTTCATTATCGATAATGGGTAGAAGTGGATCAGTAGTCCAATGTGGTGAAACATGAGCATTGGTGTGTACATCATCATTGTTATTTTCATACCGCTCTTTGTCAAAATTATCCTCATTGAAATTAGTGAAATCTAGGTGTGTAGAATCTATGACTAGAACCTAAGTTGGTTGTTTATCCATGGTATATGGCTGAGTTGTAGGAATCTGGGTGAACTCAAGAGGATTACCACTAAGTCTTACACTTTGTCTCAAAATAAGATATGCAAGGAATTTAGGTGGCATAAGGAAATCAACTTGGATAATAATAGAAAAGATTAGGCTGATATAATCTAAACAAGGAACTAGAATATGCATAGAAAGGATATAGAACTCCCAAACATGTAAGGTGATACCTCAAGAAGCAAAATAGGATAGAGTACATGCAAGTAGGGATTTTTTTCAAAAATATTTGTGCAAAATACTATGAATTTTTGTAATTTAGATTGAATTTTTGAGCTAAGTATGCAATATAAAATTTAAAAAATGGTTGGAAAATTAGTGAAAAATAATTGGGAGCTGGTTGATGCAACTAGGGTGTTTGAATGAAGGATATGGGAAATGAATATTTTATGCATGTCAAAACTATTAAAATCTACATAGTATGATAATTTTAAAAATTTGATATGAATTTATATAAAATTTATAGAATTTTGCTTGAAAAATTTAGGAAAAATTAGAAAATATTTTTAAAATTAGCAATATATTTTTCCTAGTGTTTAGAATGTGTTTGTATGCAAAAAGGACTTAATATGTGGAAACTAGGGTTTTAACAAAATATATGGTATTTTACAATTAATTTGTAGGTTTTTGATTTTTAAATATAGGAAAAATTAAGAAATTATGGCAAAAAATCAAAAATAATTTACCCTTGGGTTTTAGGGTTTTTGTACAAAAATTTGAAGCAAGTCAGGTTCACTAAATGTTTTATTATTTTTTACAATAATGGAGTTTTATTCCTAATTAAATAAACAAGTTTGGAGTAAAGTAATTTATAAATAATGTGTAATAATTAAGCCACTAATTTATGAAAACAAATTGTATTTTTGCCTTTTTTAAAAATAGTAATAAATGAGAAAAAATATGACTTAGCTTTTTCTAAGCTATCCAATTTGAGATAGGGTCTAAGAATTTAGGTACAAGACTGGGATAGTGTCAGAAATAGGTTCTTGAACTCCATTTTCTAATTGGACAGGAGTGTCAAAAATGGAACACCTTATGATTTAGCGTTGTAGTCCTTTTTGGCACTATTGTCTACATGTTTTGAGTTTTTTGGGTTCTACTTGGTAGATCTATTTTACCTTGCCAATGAAATATCAAATCCCAAAAGTCTATGAAGCTCGTTGTGCATCTATTTTAATCTTCAAAAGCCCTAGGAGCTATTTGTGCTTGAATTTGAAAGAAAAATTTGGGAAAGAGAGAGAAGGGGTTAGTGTGTAAAGGATATGTTGGATGCACTTCACACCCCATGTGTGGGCACCTTGCCTACATACCAATACTTCAAGGAGGGATCAAGCTAATGTAGTTCTCCCATTGAAGTGCTTGGTGCAATTATGTATGAAAATGCAACTATATGTGAAACTGGGTGTACTTGGAATGACTAGGGATTGGTGTAAGGGTTTGAATAAGCTTGGAATAATATTAGAAGGATGTATGTGGAGAATAAAGAAAAGTGCTTGAATGTACTTGCTTGTATTCTTGCTTATCTCTTGTAAATGAGTGTCTACGAAGCTCGTTGTGCATCTTTTTTAATCTTCAAAGGCCCTAGGAGCTCTTTGTGCTTGAATTTGAAAGAAAGATTTGGGAAAGAGAGAGAAGGGGTTAGTCTGTAAAGGATATGCTAGATGCACTTCACACCCCATGTGTGGGCATGTTGCCTACATACCAATAATTCAAGGAGGGATCAAGCTAATGTAGTTCTTCCATTGAAGTACTTAGTGTATGAAAATGTAACTAGATGAAAAACTAGGTGTACTTGGAATGACTAATGATTGGTGTAAGGGTTTGAATAAGCTTGGAATAATATTAGAAGGACGTATGCAGAGAATAAGGAAAAGTGTTTGAATGTACTTGCTTGTATTCTTGCTTCTCTCTTGTAAATGAGTGTCAACCCTTATAAATAGACATTGAATGACCTTTTATAGGGAAATTAATGATCCTGGGTTAAATTAATTCACATTAGGCCAACATGAATTGGGATAATGATTTGGGATAAAATGACAGTTAGAATCTATTTTGCATTTGGACAATAGTGCCAGAAATAAGACACCTTAGTTTTCAGTGTTCCTGTCCAAGTTGGGTGTTATTGTCCAGAGGGAATGAGAATTGGGGAGATGAATCTAGGCCTAAAATAACTACTTAGGTCTATAAGGGTTAAGTTCAGAAGGCTATGGATGACTGAGAATTAGTGAAAGAAAAGACAAAAGAGTTGTGCAAGCAAGTAGGAGGACCTATGGATTAGATGTCTTTAGCCATACTCAAGTAACCAAATTTCACAATTTATATGACTACACATATCTATATCTAAAACCTAAGCCATTCATTTTGTATCATTGGTTATGTGATCAAAAGAAATGAAGGGTGTCCTAGTTTCATTTTCAATTTTTTTTGAGGAGTTGCAGTTCCACTATTGCAATAATGTCTTTTAAAACTCTTTAGTTGCTAGCCACGCTGTGCCAGACTGGGATTGTCAAGGACTACATTCATTAATTTTATAATCTCTCCTTAGGTATGACAAACATCAATGAGGAAAATATGACTAACCTATTTTTGGATCACCTAAAAGATAACATCCAATTAGAGGTTTGCATGTTTCATCCTAGTACTATATTTGAGGCCATACCAAGGGCACACATGATTGAGGAAAAAAAATGATTTGATGAAGACCTTTCACCAATGTTTATGAACACACCTTGCCAACATCATCATTTCATTAGCCTACCAAATTGAAACCTCAACAAGTGGAAGAAAAGTGTGCACAAAGTTTGTGTTTTGACTGCGATAGTAAATGGAGTAAAGGGTATCAATGTGATAAAAATAAGTTGTTTTATATTGATGGTGCCAATGAGGAGGAAGAAGATGAGTAGGCTTCAGGGGAAGGGTTAGAAGAACCTGATGATGAATCTAAAAATTCTCAACCTACTATTTCTTGTCATACTCTTTCAGGGATTAGTACTCCTCAAACTCTTAAGGTGGTGGGGCTCCTAAAGAAACATAAGGTGACTATGTTAATTGAATATGGGAGTACACATAACTTCATCAATAGTAAGTTGGTTGTTCCTTTAAATTGTTTCATTTACCTAGCTCTAGACTTTTAGGTCATGATTGTATATGGTGGTATGATCATTTGTTCTAGAAAATGCCATAGTATTAAACTTACTCTGGGAGATTATTTGTTAGATTCCCCTATGTTTGATATTCCCATGGGAGGAGCTGACATTGTTTTGGGAATGTAGTGGCTCACCACCTTGGGCACTATTGAGATGAATTTCCAAGAATTATTCATGAGGTTCCATTCAAAAGGAAGGACTTTTTAACTACATGGATTATGAGCTAAATATTCACAACTGGTTAGTTCCCACCAAATATGAAGATTCTCAGAAAAGGTGCAAAAGGTTTTTTGGCATGCTTATTTTCCATGGAGGTTAAACCAACTAAGGAGTCTACACATCCTGATTTACAAAAGGTGCTAGATGATTATTCTATTATTTTTGGTGATATGCCAAAAGGACTTCCTCCAAGTCATGCACATGATATGCCATTAGACTCATTCCAAGAAGTACACCACCTAATATTATATCCTACAGGTATCCCTATGCCTGAAAGAGTGAAATTGAAAATATGGTATAAGAGATGTTGGAGGTAGGAATCATCTAACATAGTCAAAGTGAATATTTTTCCCTAATGGTCATGGTGTGGAAGAAGGATGACAGTTGGAGGATGTGCCCAAACTACAAAGAACTCAATAAATACACCATCAAAGATAATTTTCCTATTCTAGTAATTGATGATTTGCTAGATGAATTACATGGTGCTATTTATTTTACCATGTTAGTTCTTCGCTCTACATATCATCAAATTCACATCCGTGATGAGGACATACCTAAAATAACTTTCAAAACTCATGAAGGCCATTATGAATTTATGGTCATGTCTTTTGGCCTCACAAATTCACCTTCTACATTTTAGAGTTTGATGAATACTATTTTCAGGTCATTTTTGAGAAATTTTTTATTAGTGTTTTTTGATGATATCCTCATCTATAGCCAAAATTGGGAAGAACATTTGAAGCATGTGAAAAAGGTGCTTTCAGTTTTGGAATAACATCAACGTTATGCCAAACCTTCCAAATGTGTTTTTTGTGTCTAAGAGGTGGAGTACTTGAGATATATTGTTTCATAAGAAAATTCAAGTGATGATGGAGTTGCAGGTTCCTGAGACCCTCAAGAACCTTCATGAATTTTTTGGGATAACAAGTTACTATCATAGGTTTGTCAAAAATTATGGTAACATTCTAGCCCCACTCACCTCTTTGCTAAAGAAAGACTCCTTCCAGTGGATTGATTCAGCTACCAATGCATTTGAATAGTTGAAAATGGTTATGTGCACAACTTTAGTTTTGGATACTCTTGATTTTTTAAAAACTTTTATTGTGGAGTGTGACACATTAAGATATGGCATGGGGGTTGTACTCATACAAGAAGGTAGACCACTGGCATTTTAATGTTTCTAAATGAAGGGAAAAAATAGGCTCAAACCAATATATGAAAAAGAGATGATTGTTATTCTACATGTAGTAAAGTAATGGAGACCTTATCTGATGGGTCATCACTTTTGGGTAAAGACTGATCATGATAGCCTCAAATATTTTTTGGAATAACACTTGTCATCTGAAAAACAATAAAAATGGATGACTAAAATGTTAGGATATGATTTTTAAATAATGTATAAGAAAGAAAAATAGAATGTGGTGGTAGATGCCCTCTTTTGTTGGGATGAATCAGTTGAGGAATTGTTATGTGCCATGACCATGTGGTAGGAAGATTGGCTAGATGAAGCAAGATCAAAATGGGAGAATGGCAATGATACCAAGAATTTGATTCACAAGCTTTAACAGGGTTCTAACAAATGTAAAAAATTTTACATGGAAGGGGAACACATTATGGTATAAAGATAGATTATACCTTTTTAAGCATTCTCTCCTCAAACATAAAATTCTTCAAGAACTTCATGCCTCTCCACTTGGAGGTCACTCATGATTTTTGAAAATATGTCATAGAATCAAGCAAGATTTATTTTGAGAAGGACTCAAGGGGGATGTTTAGAAATATGTGTTTGAATGCATGGTATGCCAATAAAATAAAGGTGGAACCATTAAGACCCCAGGTATTTTGCAGCCTTTATCCATCCCTAACTAGAGTTGGGAAGAGGTTTCCATGGATTTCATTATGATTTGCCATGACCTAAGGGTAAAAATGTTATCATGGTAGTTGTGGATCGACTCACCAAGTATGATCATTTTTGCTCCTTATCAAAACTATTTGTTGTTAGTATAGTAGCTTCTGCATTTCTCAATATAGTTCAAAAATTGCATGGCACTCTAAAGATCATTGTAAATGTTCAAAATCTCATATTTACTGGTAAATTTTGGACTGACTTATTTGCATGTTTGGGTACCCAGGTGGATCATGGTTCATCCTATCATCCTCAATCTAATGGACAAACTAAAGTAGTCAATAAATGTCTCAAAGAGTATCTTCATTTTTTTGTTTCTAACAAATAGGATAAATGGGTTTATTGGTTGCCACTTGCTGATTGGTAGTATAACACTTCTTTTCACACTTGTTCCAAGATGTCTCCCTTTGTGGCATTGTATGGGTATCACCCTTCATCCATCACTTCAATTTTACAGTATTTCCTAAGGTTTGAGTTGTTGAGGAAAAAAATCACCATCAATAGGAAGTGTTAATAAATTTGCAAGAGAATTTACTAATGGCATAAAATTAAATGAAGTAACAAGTAAATCAACACCACAGTTAGCAGCATTTTAACATAGGTGATTGGGTCTATGTGAATTTTTATCCATATAAGAAGATATCTTTGAAATAATATAAAAATGATAATAAGATATCACCTAAGTATTATGGCCCTTAACAGATCTTGTAAAAAATTGGTAATATGGCTTACAAGATATAATTACCCCCGACCACTCGCATACATTTGGTATTCCATGTATCTTTCATGAAGAAAGTAATTGGACATAAAGTTTCCACTCAGACTAAGTTACTTGAATTGGATAAAGAAGGCTGAGTCATTCTAGAGCCTGAAGAGATCCTTCACATGTGCACTAAGCAACTACAGACTAGAGCCAGTAAACAATATTTGATCGAATAGAAGAATCTGCATTCTGAAGATGCAACATAGGAAGATGAAGCATTCCCACAACATCTTGGTTTGATTCAATTTTGAGGACAACATTGTTTTGATGGGGAATGTCATGCTATACCCTTAACCTATAGTGTATTTAGGGATATTTGTGGCCAAATTGTGGCTTACACACCTTCATATTTAATTGTTACATTTCTCGATGTTCTTAATATGATCAACATATGGAATAACCATGGCTAAGTAGAGTATATAAAGAAGGTAGTGGTTATTATTTTATCATCATATTTTGAAATATATTTTTATTACATTATTATGGAGGTTGCCTCTTCGAAGTGGATTAGCCATAATATTCAAATATTTTTCTCTTTTGCCTATTATTGTTGTGGATCTGCTTATTCTACTCTTGATTCTGCCATATATAATTCTATGATTATAAATCATCTAAGTAATTTTATTACATGTTTAGTTGAACCAAAATGTTTATTTTAAGATTTGAAAATTCCTCCATGAGTTGTCCTACATCACTGCTTTATTTCCATGTTTTTAGCTTTCTAATACTAGCCCTTGTTCTTGAATAGTTTCTATCTAATTCAACAATGTCATTGAAATCAAACTTATTTATGTTTGATCTTCTCACCAGGTTTAATGATTCACAAGAATAATCATCTAATCCTTTCAAAAAAAACTATCTTACTTAGTTTCTCATCTAATTCATACCCACATCTTCTAAGGACAAATATAAAATGATCAAGATAGTCTTCCATATTTTCATCTTCTTTTTATTTTAAATGGAAGAATTCTTATTTTATATCATACCCTACAATAATCCTAATATTTTTCAAGAATTAATTTTCCATTTTATCCCATGTGCAAATGGATTTTGGTTGTAATCCCATAAACCACCTCATAGTTGATCCTTGAGTGTTGAAGGAAACAACTTTAACTTCTGATTGTTAGAATTATAGTCATAGGTTTGACATAACACTTTGAATTTAAACAAGAATTTTTCATGATATTATGTTGACATTCACTTGGAAGTAGGCAATATAGATGAGGATGTGTTTTTCATTAGAGCATTTTCATTTGGATTTAGGACAATATAATAGGTAAAGGTTCTTCCTATTGGTTAAACTCTACTTGCATTGGCCCTATTTTATGGGTTTACTATGTTTCCAATGTTATCTCTTATTTTTTCCCAATATATGTTATAAAGGGTTCTCTTGGGAGGTGGTGAATCATCAGAAGCAGATGGAAGGCTACTTGATTGAGATTTAGTACTCTGGTTTAAAATATTTTTTAGTTTGGATTGCTCCTTTTGGAAGTATGCACCTACTTGGATGGAATTTTCCCAAAGTTCACATGAGGCTAAAAGTGGTTCCTCCTGAACAGTCTAAATTTATTTTTCTAGAATGTCTTCTAATACACTTTATTTTTATGACCTACTAACACTTTTTATTTGTTGAGGTTTCTTAGGAATATATATTCCTTTTGAATCCCTTTTTCTATTCATAAATTACTTTGATTTATGAGAAGTTTTATTGGTCAATTGTTAGTTTAATATTTTATACCTAAATAACACTTATATCTCTAAAAATGACACCAAAAATGATGAGGGTCATTGTGTCCTCTTCATTTAATCAACTAAGTTTAGTCAATGTCATATCAAATTAGGGTCAATGTCCAACGATAGTCAATAGTAAGGGATGCAAAGTGGTGACTAATAGTTGTCTGTTTGGGGGGAGTTATGGATTATTTACTTTTAAAGTTCTAATATACTTGCTTAAATTGAAATCTAACCTATTACTTGTGAACACAAACACTCTTGTTGAATTGAAAATACTTTGAAATTGCTTGGAAAGAAACACACTTCTAGTCTATTTGTAAGAATATAAATTGCATCAAAACAAACACACAATTAATATATTTTATTTGAAATGGAAATGATTTAGAAATGAAATGTTTTGAAAATAGATTTTCTTAAAACACACACATTAATGCACAGTATTTCATGTGAGACATAAAACATAACACTTTGCATTAAAAAATGAATGACAATCTTTAAATCACTCAAAAATATGAAATACACATATAAATACCAAACATAGATCTTGCTTCCTTGGTTTAATGGGCCTTTGTTCTCCCTCAAAATAGGATTAAAATACAACTAGATTTGTGGAGGCTTCATAAAATCAATTTCTCATTACTTATAGAAATGTTTACAATGCTAGAAATGAAAAGCAACACTTGATCTTACTATTATTATGTTTATATTAATTCTCTTTCTTATTATTATTTTACTCAATAGGAAATCATTTATATATCACAACATTTTACAATAATTGATCAAAATATATAATAACCTAACAAGATCATAATTAACTAGAACCCTATTTATTACAAAACAAAATCAGTTTCCACTTTCAAGGAAACAAGTGAAAAACATTGGATTATGTTTCAAATGTGATTCCAAGTCTAATGTCATTTGAAACTTCTTTTGTAGTTCATATTCATTTGATCTTCATCTGAGATCAGATCAAAAAATATTACTTACAATCGCTCATGAGAAAACTTCTATAAATACCATGGCTAAAAATAGAACTAATATTTTTGCAAATTCTATTTATAGCTTCTAGAATTATTTCCAAAAATATATTAGACCACTTCTTATCAAGCATGTGTGTCTTTTGTCATCTTAAATTGTCCTTTACAAAGCTTATAAAAGTCTTCAAAACTAGTTATGAGGATCTCTAGATCCAAATTGGGCTTGAGTTTAATAGTATTCTACAACCAAAAACATGTTCTTCAACTATAGCATGTTCATAAGACCTATACATACAAAATTGGTAGATTTTCATATAAATGTTAGAACAAAGTGGTTTTAATAGGAAAAAATAATGTATACACCCTAAATTGGTCAAGAAACCACACATATCATGTCTTGTCACAGTCATTTTCATAGGAGACTTTGACTAGATAATACGAGCCTTGTTTGCACTAGCCATGTCTTTTATTTTGCTTGTCTTGGTCTTGTTTCTTATTTGAGTCACATTTTTGTCCACACCCAGTCATCTAGAACCTTTTTACTAGTCATTCTACCTCAGCAAGTTAGTGTTCTCCAAAAAAATCATGTTCTCCCAGGTCTTGAGCTTGTAGGACAAGAGAGTTGGAATTGGACTATAATACTGGACCCTAGGGTGTTCCATTTTCAACGCTCCTATCCCTTTGCATTTTGAGTGCCAACGATCATTTCTCTTTGCTCAAGAGGTCTTGAACCCTTCTTAGCCCCTCCCTTAAGTTTTGTTTATCTTTTGAATGTCAACTAATGTGAATAAAGCTTCCAAATTAAAATAAAGAGTCTCCTATAGAAAGGACTTCACAAGGCATTTTATATCTAGCACTTACTACTTTGGCATAGTAAATAATTAAAATCAATCAATAGTATAGCTCAACATTCCACATCACACATAGATTTTCATGCTTGATCAAGGAAGGGCCTAGGCAAAAATTCATTCTTGCATCTATCATGCATGTTGATTCTGCACATTCCCTAAGGGAAAACTACTTTTGATCTAAGATCCTAGCTTGAGGGTTAATGTATATAGTGATTAGGGCAGTAGGGGTTCTAAATCGTGTGATCATACTTCCCCTAACCTAGATTTTCCCCCATTTACCTTTGATATATTTTTTGTTTTGTGTGTGTAGATAGACCTAGGGTTTTGGAATAAAATAGGTTATACAGTGTCACATACAGGCAATCACAAAAAGATAAAGACACCTACAAAACCTAGGAATCAGATCACACATGAATCTAGAACCAGATTTTGATTTGGATAATAGCGTTGAAATTGGACTATAACACCAGACACTAAAGTGTCTACTTTTCAGTGCTCCTTTCTTTTCATTAAACAAAAGAAAGATTTAGGTTGTTGACATCTTCCCAGTCTTGCACAACAGTTTTTAGCCTTTGAATCATCCATTTTAGCCTATTTTTTTAGATAAGTCTTTTCTTTTCCCAATGTAATTAATTTGATCAAATTGATATAAATCTATTGTTTTACTACACTTGATTGCATTTCCCCCCTTAATCTATACCTTTTATTGTTTAGAAACTAAAACCCTAGTTTCCTAAAAATAATAAAACATTTAGTGAGCCTGACTTACTTCGAACAAATTTCAAACCCTAGGTACCTTTAGGGTTTTTCCCTCATATTTTTGTGCAAAAATTCAATTTCAAATTTTTGATTTTTTTATTTTTTTTTTTGAATTTATTTTATTCAAATTTATTTTAGAATTTAAATTATTGAAATAATTTTCAAAAATTCTAAAAACCCAACCCAAAACCCTAGATTTCCAAACTAGGTCCTCAAACCCCAAGCCTTCCTCCCATACAATTTTTAGATAAACATTTTAGAGTTTTTGTAAATGTTTTGGAGTATCGAAAATAGTTTCAAAATCTCTATGTTAGTTGTTATTTTCGCATTTATTTGCTTAATAGTACGTTTACATATGCTTTTTGGAGAAATCAATAAAATGGCCACTAAGGCACTTCTTCCCTCTCATCTTATAGATAAATTTATAATTTTTTCTCGTAATTATGACAATGAATGGCAAAATTTACAAAAATGCACATTAACCAAAAATTTGGAAAATAATTATATTTACAATGAAGACAATTACTATCATTTTAATGAAGAATATGATGATGCACATGAAAGTGATAGTGAAGAAAATGTAGATGCATTTTCTTCTCTTAAACGTATCTCTTTTCTTCCCTCTTCTAAAGAAAATAATTTTGATAAATGGGAAAGTTAATTTTCACCTCATTTTCCTATGCACAATACAAAAAATGTACAAATTAGTCATGCATTTCCAAGTGAATCTCTCATTGGTGATAATTTGCTTCCATTTGAACCTAACCTCTCTCTTTCTCTCTCTTTCTCTCTTACTACTTCTATGTTTAAATTACAATAATATAAATGCAATAGCATAAAAATTACAATGTATAGTTCAAATGCTCCATCTCATGTTCTTAACTCTACCTTGTCATCTCAAACAATGACAAAAGAATATCTAAATGATAACTCTCTTATTCTTATTTCTCATATTGCAAATGAAAATATTGCACACTCCATCCAAGGATAACATAGATGCGCATAGTATTCCAATTTCACATGACAATTTATTACAAATTAAAAAAGAAATAACATCTTCTCTTACCTCTCTCCCTAGTGATAATGAAAATGAGAGTGGATATGAACAAAATTCTAATTATGATAGTGCATGGAATAATGATGACTATTATGGACATAGTGAAGAAGAAAATGCGTATCACGGTTCTAAATTTTCTCACTCTCCTTCTCTCAAACATAATACATTAGAAAATGTTGCTTCTACTTCTATGCATGATTCTATTTCAAATTATGCACATGTCAATGATAACATCACATTTTCTATTCAATTAAAATGTGATTCACTAAATACTAAATATACCAATGAATCTCCCAAGCCACCCCATACTACAGGAGCACCCATTTCTCACTCTTCACCCAAAGAGAATGGTAGCCCACATCACTCTACTAAGGACCAAGTTACCATTCCTCCAAAGGTTCAAGTGAGCACACCCCCTCTCTATGATCTAATTTATAAATGTAGCATTCCCATGGCTAAAATAAATGATCAAACTCAATGATTAAATGAACCACTTCAAGATATTAATATACCATCCCAAGAGATTATTTCTTTGATGCATGTAGTTGGTGAATTACAACACCAAGTACATCTCCTTACTATGGAAAACAAGGCTTATAAGTCTTGGATGGATGCCAATGACTTACATGGTAACCCTCTTCTGAAGACATTTGTCAAAGCTACATTGCCTAAGCATTTCTAGATACCATCATTGCCTCCATTTTATGGAACTAGAGATCCATTCTTACACCTCAAAGCCTTTCAAAAGTCTTTGCCATCTCACGTGAGTCCTTTGATTCTACTTAAGCTGTTCCAATAGACATTAGTGGGCAATGCATAAATTGGTTCTTTCATCTACTCCCTATTGGTTCCTTTCATACATATGATGATTTAGAGGAGGAATTTCTTAGATATTACATATCAAACATGGGCCCTTGTGTTACATATGAGAAACTCACCGCATTACATCAAAAAAATTCAAAACCAGTTAGTGATTATATCTTACGATTCAAGACTCACATGTTACGATTGATCTACAAACCAATAAATTTAGAGATATAGTATATTTTTATTAAGGGGCTTTGCCAACCCCTCCTAGAGCATATATTATATTAGATAGAGTCCTCTTTTAGGCAATTATGTTATACAATTTTAGCTTTGGAGAATAAATTGGGATTGATTGAGCCAGATTCAGTTGATTTGCTTACTCTCGATTTCACAACATTACCTCCATCTACAACTCTTAGTAGTCAACATCCACCATGTCCCAAACAAGATAGGAGACCACAACTAGAAAAGCAACCAATTAAGAACATATAGCTAGTTTGTAGATCACCACCTATAGTATGCACTATAAAGAACAACAACAAGGCACCACTATAGTTTGATTCGGAGTGGGATAGTCCATATGTCATATTATCAGTAGTATTAGATATGAGGTTAATCACATTACCTTATACTCATTGACGAGATCCACATCTCTTACATAGACAACCTCATCTGCCTTTTGTAACTATTGTCATATCTGTGGACACAAAGATAATGATTATTATGGACTATGAGATTACATTAATATATGTGTTGATAATGACATCATAACATTCACACGGGGGTACTAAGATCTCTTGAATCATGGATTCCCAGACCTCATTCCTCCACGATTGAGTCATCCCAAGACATTCCTCCATAGGAATCATCATTTACTCATCGTGAGAGTAATACAGTTTGATAAAGCCTCACAGGAGATCTCCTATCCCACCTATTCAAAGGGTTTGGAGACTAGTACAATGAGAGTAGACTAAATATTATAGTGTAGTACAAAGAGTACATAATGCAGTTCCATATACATATCCAACACCATCATAGGCACCACAATAGAGTTTTTAGGGTCCTATCTCATGTAACAACCTGCTATGGTGAAGATTAGATGAACCCACATTATAGAGCACTGCTTTAGATAGATATTCACTATATTCAAATTTTTAAGGACCTATTTCATATAGAAACCCACTATAATTGAGATTAGATGAGCATCCATTATAGGTTATAGTTCCATCTCGATCTATTGCTCAGTCATACACATCACAACATAGGCCATAGGGTATTATTTCATGTAGCAATCTAATATGATTACATATAGATGAGCCTCCTTCACAACACATAATTTTAGTTTCACATCCATCGAGGTTACATCTTGTAGAGTCTCCATGTATAGTTATAGTTAGTGCATTGCAAACAACATCATATACAGGGCATGTTCCTACACAACATAAGTAGTACGACCATTTGTTTAGTTGGCCATCAAGGTTCAGATAGTGATATAATGACCATGAGCCTGATATGCATAGAGTGATATCTTACCTCCCCTTATACTAAAAACTAACATTTCTAGTTCTAAATAACCATTCCTAGCCATACCAAATCATCCAAATCCTGACCTTACCAGTATCCTATTTAACCAATCTTAAACCAACTCACTTTATCAAATCAATTTACAATTATAAAACAAAAAGTTTTTTTTACTTACATATGATTCAAAATAAAAACTAGCATCACACTTGAACAATCAAATCACATCCCAAATAATGTTTTACCAAATGTATGCAACCTCAACATCAATATCAAATGAACTATTTCTAATCACCCATTTATAATAAATATACCAATATATTCCAAAAACCATAACATAATACGTTGAAGTCAAAATCAAACAAGTATCCATGTATATATAATGAAGTTTTAATACATATAAACTGGTATCAAGTACAATCAATGATGAATGGGCATCAATCCCTCACTCTTAGTCTCACTCTCTCCACCAGTGCTAGTCCCATAATCTACCCTAACACTTGATGGCCCCGCACCTCCTTCAGCTACCACATGCCTCTTATGATGACTCTCTCAGTCCAGTAACTGACCATGCTCCTCACATAAGTCCTCATATCATCTCTAAAGATATGTATACTCATCCATGATCCTCATGCTAATAGATCTAAAATTAGGTGGATTCATCCTATGCCTATCTAGCTTAGCTCTCAGCTCATCTCTCTCTCCTGCTACCCTAACATATACATCTATTACTATAACAACCCTATCAAACAAATAGGCATGAATACCAGTTATGATCGTCACTTGCTCTATCAATCCCTTCTCCATCACATCATCAGGTACATGTCATGTGAGCTCTTGAAGTCTCAACTCAATTATGATCTCCCAATAATCATCTCTATTTCCCACCCCAGCATGTGCTTCATCCTGAGTACCTCCCACTTCACCTACACACAAAGTATGACACTATGTTAGTTATGTACTTTGAAATCAAAGTAAAGCACAAATTTTATATACAATTCAAATTTAATCACTGCTTACCTCCCATCATCTAGATCAAATCAGGATCCTCATCCTTGAGAGCATCCCCTACCTCAACAAGATACAACAGAGCACATTGATGCCTATCCCACCATGTGGTATACATGTCTATACATCTAATGTCATCTACATCCATAATATCTATGGTTGCATACCTCACATCCTAAGGTAATGGTGCACGTTCAGCCTTAGTAAGGCTTGCATAAGCTCCTGCCCTCATGGATGCTCGCACACTCCTCACCCACACCCATATTGTTGGGGGCACATCCTGTGGTACCCCAAACTATCTAATAATGTGTTCATACTGAAAGCACTCATATACTCTAGCCCAATGGTCAAATAACAACTAACTCTCATATATTGTAGTTTTACTCCATCTTTTGCCCACTTAGGAAATCCTTTATAAGGCATCTATATGATATCACTAACCACCAATCCATATAAAAATTTCCTATAATGGTCCATCCCAAGGGATCAAATAGCCAATGTGCTAATCCATTGCTCTCCAAATGGCTATGGAGGTGCCCACTTTACCTTGGGTAATCCAATCGGCTACACAACTACTATGTGCTCTTAAGCCCAATAATGCAATAAGGTCACCACACTCACCCCACCACTGAATGACTCTTATGTAAAACTATAGATATCCCTATATAGGGAGGCTATCATAGTCCTCCTCCACAAAAATATAGTGTCATATACCTCCACACTATGTACAATCGTATGCATCTTATATGCAATAGATAGTCCACTCCCATCTACAACATGAAAACATACCAATAACACAACGAACCACTTCTACAAGTGTGGAACATTAGACTGCATAATAACTGATAGTAGCACATCACTGTCACTACCTCTTTGATGTATCCCTGAAGGCACACCATAGAAAATAGGGATGCATGATCAATATCATCAACACCCATGTCATCCTATACATCACTTTCCATCCACTAACTGGCAAATATAACATATGATACATATCCTCCATATTCTGGGTAATCACCCTTATAAGAAGCTAGAAAGTGCATGTATCTGCATTCTGCCTCTCACATAAGGTGATCATCAACTATCGATGTCACTACACTGTGCCTAGGTCACACACAAGACCTAACCCTACCCTATAACTACTCTTTCATCAACAAGTAATGGTAGTACCTCAATGTCTCCATCACTCGACCCCTATAGAACTCTCTCATCTACACCTTGTCTTACAAAACACTAGAAATAACACATACATCAATCAACATGACCAAATAGAAAGCTAAGCCAAAACAATAGTGAAAATTAAAACATCATCATAGAAAAACTTTGACTATTGGACAACAGTGCTGTAGAAATGATAATAGTGCTGGATAGGAGCACTAAAACCTGGATAAGAACACTGAACCCTAGGCAGGAGCATTGAACCCTTGACAAGAGCATTAGAAACAAAAAAAAATTCCTAGACCACTTTAAAGATTTCAAAAACAAAAAAATAGGCCTAAAAAGTGATAAAAACAAAGTGCTTAGGTTACTTACCAGAGTCACATCGCCACCAACCTGAACTTGAGCTATCAACTACTTGAACCAGGTCATGACAAGTGCTCATCTCCTTAGCATTTTCTCACTCTAGAGATTAAAATCTAAACCTATTCAATTCAAAAATGAATCAAGAACCAATCCAATTTCCTATATTAACTAGCTTTTTCTTTCAAAACAAAATACTATTTTGCCCATAAATAAAACCCCATAACTCCATTTTTCAAACCGTTTCTTTCCATGAAATCATGACAGTGATAATTTTTACATCACTCAAGCTTCACACTCTTATTACCTCATCTACCTACTATGGTAAGCACATATCTATATTTATCTCATACCCAGACATACATCTTGGTCCTCACCAAGCAGAATGTGTTCGACTTTCAACAAGTCAATCTAATCAACCCAACAAATTTTCAATCTATTTACAATATACCAACCTTATTTCTATTACTATGCCCCTAGTCATCACTTTTGGCTTCACCTCCTTTGTTATAGCTTTCATCCCTCTTCCCAAAAAGGAGTATCATTCATATTATTCTTATTTCTACACTTACCCAACATACCAATCTACTCTCATAAGTAGATACACCATGGTTCTTACACATCTAACATTTAGATTATTAGATTCAACTGAGATTGGCTAAAATATATAATGATTCAGATTATATGGGTCACTTAACTTTACTTAGGACATTCAGAGGGATATACCTTCAATTTATAGATACACAAACTATTCAGATATGATGGTTTCAGATCATATGGATCCATAGTGATTTCAACTTACAGGCACACAAAATCTTTAGATATAGTGGTTTAGATTATATGGATTCATAGTGATTTTATTATAGATATAGACTCAGATGTCAAATTTAGGGGCATGTACATACTACACATCTCACACACATAACTTCATACAACATGACATAGTTACAGAATCAGATAACAAGTTATAGGCATAGTGTAGAGCATAATATTTTGATCTCTAGTTTTTCACATGAGGCATGTCAAGATATGTCATATCACATGTGGTTATATATATCACCATATTTGAGGGCATGACATAGATGTTCATGTTCTTCATCATTCAAGATTATATAGATGGAATGGCTAGATAGGTCATTCTCTTCTTGCACATTGACCAGAGTTTCAGATTACACCTAGCTATACCTAGGTTGTCACTAGATTGGACCACATGACCGTCTACAATGGTTGGTTCATTGTGTTACCTAGATCTAGGCTACACAAGTTTGTCTAGTACAGAGGATAAACATTGGTTTTGGGTCTCTGAGCATTTCTCATCTTTAGTTAGATTCAACATGAGGGTAAACATTACCCTCCTCCATGTTACATAGATTCCACATTCAAATTTAGTATAGGGGGCATCCACTCCATCGATTCTTTCTCTCTCTAAACACTATTTGGCTCTCCATCCACTTCCCTACATGAAGTGAGTTAGATCTTTGTAGCACATTCATCTCCATGTAGGTAAGTTTAGGTACGCATTTTCTTCTTCTTTCTTTTACTCTAGTGTTTCATTTCATTGTATCACTAGAATAAAAGCAGGGTAAAAATATACACCCTAAATTGGTCAAGCAACCACACATATCATGTCTTTTCACGATCCTTTTCATAGGAGACACTAATTGGAGAATATGAGCCTTATTTGCACTAGCCATGCATTTTATTTTCCTTGTCTTGGTCTTATTTCTTGCTTGAGTCACCTTTTTGTCCATAACTAGTCATCCAAAACCTTTTGACTTGTCATTCCACCTCAACCAAGTAGTGTTCCCCATGTCAATCCTATTCCCTCAGGTCCCGAGCCTACAGGACAAGAGTGTCAAAATTGGACTATAGCACTAGACCCTAGGGTGTACCATTTTTGATGCTCTTATCCTTTTTAATTTTGAGTCCTAATGGTCATTTCTCTTTTCTCAAGAGGTCCTAAACCATTCTTATCCCCTCCCTTAAGTTTTATTTATCTTTTGAATGTAGGCTAATGTGAATAAAGCTCCCAAATTCAAAATAAAGAGTCTCATTTATAAAGGAATCCACAAAGCATTTTATATCTAGAACTTGCAACTTTAGCATAGTAAATAATTAAAATCAATCAATAATATAGCTCAAAATTCTGCATCACACATAGTTTTTCATGCTTGATCAAGGAAGGGACTTGGCAAAAGTTCATTCTTGCATCTATCATGTACGTTGATTATGCACATTCCCTAAGAGAGAACTACATTTGATTTGAGGCCCTAGCTTGAGGGTTAATTTAGGCAATGATCAAGTTAACAAAAGTTTTAGATCATGTGATCATACTTCCCCTAACCCAACTTTTTATCCATTTGCTTTTGATCTATTTGTTGTTTCATGCATGTAGATAGACTTAGGGGTTTAGAAGAAAATAGGTTATATAGTGTTACATATAAATGATCATAGAAAGATAAAGACACCTACAGGTTCAAGAATTAGACCACAAAAGAATCCATAACCAAAATTTGATTTGGACAACATCATCAAAATTGGACTATAATCTTGGACACCAAAGTGTTTGCTTTTTGGTACTCCTATCCTTTCATTAAATGAAATCTAGATTCAGGTTTTTGACATCTTCCTAGTCCTACAAAATAGTTTTCAACCTCTGAATCATTCATTTCAACCTATTTTTCTAGATAAGTCTTTTCTTTTCCCTATGTAATTAATTTGATCAAATTGATATAAATTTGTTGTTTACTACACTTGATTTTATTCCCCCCCTTAATCCAGACCCTTTATTGTTTAGAAACTAAACCTTAGTTTCTCAAAAATAATAAAACAAATAACTTATACAAAATAATTAAAGTAAAATATTCATTTTTTACTTTGGATTAGTAATGAGTTCTATTATGCACATCTAAATCCACTTAAAATGAAGCTTTTTAAGGGAGGAATAAGGTAACTACTTAGATATAATGAACCATTTAATGGGATCATCATGAAAAAAAGCTTGAAATATGATTTATATCCTTCAGTATTAATTACAGACATTTAATAGTTTTTTATCCTACTAGACACTACCATTCACATAGGGACATTAACATAGATGTTAGTGTCTAGATTCCTTATGTAGTGATCATACCTCAAAATTCATTCAAATTGCAAATATTTTGAAACATATGGGTTAGCCTGTTTTTCTTATATAACCCTTCTATAATATATTTTAAAATTGTGTGGTATAAATACAAATCAAATTCTTCTCATTATCCATCTAACAAGTACTAAGCAAGCACCTATTCAAACTTATTCAATCAATTTCAAAATTGAGTTCTACTACTCTATTCTTTCCTATTTCTATATAAGTCATAGGACTAATCATATTGCATGTATGTATCATTAAAAAAATAACCCACAAGTAGTATGTGTCAAGTTACAAGCTAGATCATTCCATGCCCTTGCATATAACATATTACACCCTTATGCACACATCAGGCCACACTTAGGGGAGAACTACATATATTTGAGGACTTCCTTAGAGTATTGGCTATGTAGGTATTGTTCATTGAAAAATGGGTCCTTAAGGTCAGCTCTATGAGCCCACTAACCCATTTATAGCAAGGTAACATGACATAAGATGATACAATCATGTAGAGCCTATGCATGCAATCCAAACATATAAATAGAAAGGTGATATAAAATCCTAATAGTTTTAAATAGTTTATTATAAATATAGATAATATTATATACATGACATAATCATCAATCCATGAATAGAAGTGTTGATGCTAGTGTCCACAAGTCGACGGTAGTATCCAAGCCTCCGAAAATAATATTTCCAAAATCTAACAATGAGAACCTGAGCATAAGTCTACCTATTCCTACATCTACACATCTCAGATCTGTCTGTGTATTTATAAATAATTTAAGTATTATCTATTCTTTGTGTTTTAATTATCAAAATATCAATCAACATTGTACTTTCTACATTTGGTAATTTTTTAAATTCAATATATTGTGTTATTTCAATTAATTTAATTAACTTGCTATAGAATAGTTTTATTCATCCATTTGATTAGGATGCTCTAACCCCTTAACCTTTATCTACCAAAATAAATAAAAATGGGTTAAACATTTGGTGAACTTGACCTCTAAGTCTTTTCATGCAAATCCTAGCTTGCTCTATGATTTTTTAGCCTTCTAGGGTTTCTGATTTCAGTAATTTATAGATCTTTTTTTTTCCATTACTTTTGTTATCTTTATTTGCATTTATCATGTATAGAAAATATTTATAAATATAATTTCAAAATGGAAGATAAATAATCCTTAATCAACCATATAAATATAAATAAATAACTAATTAATGCATTATTACATGTTACAAAATAATAAATCATTAAACATGCTAAGGCTAGTGCATCCACATCCAAAAATGAACCCTTGGATGGTACTACTCCTGATACATCCTCTATGGGAACAATTAATACTTCAACTCAATTATTGGTTTTAATCCTTACATCAACATAAGTGGTGTTTTCATCCTTTTCTGTGGCTTCTCAAATCTCAAATCTAAATCACAATGGGTCTACCATGCAAACTCTTCTCCAGGTTATTAAATCTTTGGAAGCTTAGGTTACAAACATTAAACGTAATTATTTGAAATCAATTCATGTTATTGATTCACAAGATGTATTACATAATCCTCTATCACTTGAGATATCTTTACACCCTTTGCCAACTGGTTTTGTTGCACCCAAGTTCACATTTATGATGGCAAGGGTGATCCTGAATAACATCTTTTATTTTTATATGTAATAAGCCTTGTTTATGCTTCAAATGATAAAATTTTGAAAAATTTATTTCTAGAGAGCCTAAAGTAATGTGTTTTAAGATGGTTCTATGATTTACCAATACAATCAATGAAAGTATACAAACCTTTAATGGATCAATTTCTAGCACATTTCTTTATCAACCTCATTGAAAAGATGTCATATGCACAAATTTCTAAGACTAAACAACGAAATAATGAACCTATTATCGAATATGTTTTGAGGTACAAAATAATGTTTGTTAAGATGACAAATCCAATGGCAAATAAATAGCTTCAAGACATCTTTAATCAAAGTTTACTTGCACTGTTAAATGAGTCTATTATATTTTTAAAAAATTCAAATATTTCAATGACTTATGCCATATTGTCTAAGATCATGAAATGAAACTCATTTCATTGAATAATCTTAAGTATGTATCAAACACACCAAATACATCTAATACCAAGTTTCATATCAAACCAAGATACAAGGTGAAACCTACAAAACCTAAAAAAGAAATAACCATAATTGTTAATGTAGTTTCACAGTAACCTAATTGGATTATCTTATCTAATGCACATAAGAGATAATAAAAATTATTATTTGAGTCTCTATCTTTTTTACTTAAGAAGCTTGTGGAGTGTCATATCATAGCTCTCTCTCATCTTATAGAGGTGGATACGAGTTGACCTCTATCAAAAGGATATGATGTTAATGCATATTGTGACTATCACCAAGGTACTAAGAATTATACAAAAATATGGTATTTATTTAAACATAATATCTAAGACTTTTTTGATAATCAACAACTTACCTTTGATGAGCCTCCACAGGATTTAGGGTCACAACCTGCTGACCATCAAAACAAAGGATGTTTAACAATCCATTATAAGATCATTCTAATACAAATTCAAAAGTGAAAATGGCATATATGTAGATGATATTTTGTGATTATTTATCACCTAAATCTTTTACACTTTCAAAAATCATGACCCTAGTTATTCCTCTTAATTCTATACATGCCTTGCTTCTGCAAGCCTCACATTTACTCTATCTTGTGCCCCATAGCCTATCTGTTAGTTTGACTAGCCTTACATTGATGAAATATACATCCAATATTTCCCATAATTATTAAATTGTACTTATCTTACACCTTTATAAGTTATGAGCTTGTGCATGCTCTCCTTCTCGCTAGACACTAACATCTAGGCTAGACAATAACATCATCATTACTGTCTTGGCCTGACACAAGTTTATAGTACCCTAAATTCATTTAATTTACAAATTAAATGTATTAAAATGGTTGGACTAATTGATTTGATGAGAGTTATCTCCCAATAATATTGGTAGAAATACAATATCATCCCTCATTCATTTCACACCTAGAATTTGACCAAAAGAGCACTCAAAAAGCACTCAAGTTACCAAAGGCTTTCCTATTTTACCCTATTTTTATATCATTCAAGGGAAAAAACCAATTATAGGTTTCAAATACTAAAGGATTGGTCATAAGGTCATATTTTCTAAGTTATAATCTAGGTCACTTTTGTACTTGCTTTACACATTTGCATGATTCACACACAATCCAACACATAGGGGAGAACTACGTGAGTCTAAGGCCCTCTTCTAGAGTATTGGATATGTAAGAAGTTCCCTTTAATATCAAGGTAATTTTAGCTTAGCTTTATATTATGTGCCTACTAACCCATTTCACCCCAAGGTCACATTGAAGATGCAAATCTAGCATTTTGCCATTTCACTAGGATAAATAGTCCATGACCTAGATCTGAATGAACTAGAGTGAAGACAAAGCCAAAAATAGAAGTAGCCAGGTGTTCACATCATATTTGAGTGAATATTTTATATAGGACACTAGAATTGAACCCAAACACTAGTGTTGATGCAACTATCACAAGTTGATGCAAGTGTCCAAACAACGAAAAACACTAGATCTAGAATCTGACAATTGTTCCAAAACTATCTTTCTAATTGCTTCTTGATTGTACTAGATCTAAAACTATATTATAATCATAAATAACCAAGTACTTTATTTTATATAATTTTTATATCTAGCATAATTATACCTTCCATTAATATCCTATCTCAGCTTTGTAAATTTAACATATGGTATATCTGATTTTAGCACATTAGCTAGCCTATTGTAGATATGATATTCACCCTTGGGATATATGATTTATATATACTTAATCCTAATCAATAAATAGGATATTTATCCAAATTAGGTTTCAACGTTTGGTGCACCCAATCTTTAAACATCAAACCCTAGGCCAACTAGGGTTTTTTGATTCCTTTTCCTGTTATTGATCCCTGATTGATAAATCTTGAAATCATGTGTTCGTTGGACACATATATAAATTATTCCATGATACAACACCTTATGGTTGATATGGTTTGATACATTAATTATATCATCAAATTTATTAAGAAAATCTATTCACATAATGAGAGAGTGTTACAACAGAAAAAACATTTGACATATCTCCATAAGTCCTATTGCAATGCCATAGATCTGATATCTAGATGTTAGTTTGCCCAATTGAGCAATAAACATGCTAAAATTTCAATACTTGATATCTTACAACAAAATAATGTTTACAAGGACATCCTATATAAGACATTGCATGAGACTCAAGTTCCATATGATATTGAGCTTGCTTTTTTTGTAGATATTATGAAAGATCTCAAAAATAATGCCAAACTTATTACCTTTGATCCAAATGACTTACCATCCAAATATATTGATCAATATTTACCTTTTTTCACACAAATGATCATAAAAAACAACTGATTCAAAAGCATGCTCATTGATAATGGATTGGGCCTAAACATTTGTAATATCAATTTCTTAACCACCATTGGTATTAAAACCACTCTGATTCAAATGTCGACTATGCACATGAAAGGTTTTGATATTTTACATAGCACTCTAGTTGGTTAAATTACATTGGATGTGACATTGGGACCCAAAACTATTTCAACTACTTTTTAGGTACTGTCTCAATCATGCCATTATAACATAATTTTGGGTATACCTTGGATACCTTCAATTGAAGTTGTTCCACCTAGACTTCATATATGTGTAATTCATACATGATGGGATTTTATTCATAAGGCTTATCGATGATAAACCTTTCAAATTTTACAAGATATAATCCAAAACCAAAGGCATCCCTACACTGATACTACCTAAATAATACATTCCTCTTGAGCATATACACAATTACAAAATATGTTAGTCAAGTATAATTTCTCTTCCATTTTTAGATACAAAAAATTTACTGCATATTGAGATGCATATAGATGCACATCAAGAGCAAGAACCAACACCAACACTAAAAAATCCAAAATTCAAGGATTCCAAACTCACACTTATTGTCCATGAGGATTATTATACTCATATACCTACATCCACACGAAAGGGTGGTTTCAACTCAATGGTAACATCTATCTCAAACATCATCATTCCCATGGGTTATCTTATGTCTATAATGAGCATTATTGGGGATCTTTAAAAACATGTTTATATACTTCAAATGCAATTAGATTTATATGCTACTAATGCAAATATTAACTTAATCAAATAAAAAACCTCTTGCATAATGTATGCTTGAATATCTTTGGTTTTGAATTATCACATATACCTAAATTTTGGCACAATAAAAACCCATTTGATCACATGCTAAATTATTTACATTCTTTTGGTCAATGGGAAAATAATGACAAACTATTTTTAAAGGTATTCCATATGAGAATTTATAAAGAGGCTCACACTTGTTTATATAGCATACCAAAGAGTTCCTTAACCATTTTTTCTCCTTCAAAGAACCAAAGTATTCTCCCTTATACAAACAAGGAAAATAAATTACCAAATGAGCATTATGAGAAAAAAGGTGGTATTCCTAATCTTTATATGAGTGATTTGCAAAATTTCCTTAATATGGGGCCCATACAAGGTCCTCATCCTATGCAAAATCCTCAAGTGGACAACATCAAAAATGGCACACATCATTACGATTTAAAAATTAGCTTATACATGTGTGGTTTTTATTGTTGGCACAACGGTATTGGTCCTACACAAACCAAAAACACTTGCAACAAAAAGAATTTTTAGCAGCTTGATTTTAACTTACAAGATTTGTAAAAGGTCACTAGGAAGGACTCCTTAGTCAACATCACAATACCAATTGATTGTGGTCCTAAAGTAATTCAAACATGGGTTTTTGGTATGTGTACCATATCTCCATATGAATTTAAACTTGGAACTCTTTGGCTATGCCAATGGAAGCACAAATTGACCAAAATCAACAAGGCATTTCTTTTGCTCATGAGGGTAAATTAATATGTATTTCCAATGATAGCAGTATATCTTTTTCTATGCATGCAAAATGTGAGGAGGAACATGTTATGTCCCTTTTCAACCTAACTAAGCATGATGCAAATAATGAAAAATATCCAACTTGAGGTTGTAAGGTTCACAATGGGGGGAGATATATATGACCATTATTGGGAAATTCAAAGTTGCACAAATCTAACACAAAAAAACAATGAATCCAAACATAAAATATTTATTTCATAATATATTATTCATGCACACCAAACTCATATGAGATATTATAAATATATAGGAAAGGTATTTCCTATAATTGGGGAGATCACATCTCCATGAATTTCTCACTTGGATATCTCAATCTCTATATGAGTAACAATATAACAACCGGCTATATATTAAACAACAACTAACCTATACTCTTAATATTGTTATAATAATATTATGTTAAATAATTACTAACCAAATATATTTAACAAACTAACTGTACATAATAGTGAATTATTACTCTCGTAATTATTCACATTACGACATACAAATTACTGTGGGGGCTAATTAATGTGGGGGTGTTACATGATAATTTGTGTTTCATAGGAATTAATAAAAGTAATGAAGGAACAAATCAAATTATTATCAACCATTCATTATCGAGAACACATCAATCAAATTAGTGTGGGAACTTCGAACATGGACATCTATCATCAACTATTCACGGAGGGAACACATCAACCTAAATAGTGTGGGAACCATGAAAGGAACCATCTATTCAAATTTCTCTCATGTATCTCCTAAATATATTTTTTATGTAGTACACTATGTGGGAGAATAGGAAATACACCTCTTATTCATCACAGAAGCAAACAAATACTAAAAATAGAAAATATATATATGTGCCACTATAGTAAGAAATGCCCCTTCATTAATGGCTAATGAGAGGCATAGAAAGCCTCCATCTTCCAGTATCTTCCAACATCTAATAGGTTGTTGCTTACTCAGTTGATGATGTCATGAAACTCATATACATGAATTTATCAAAGAAAAATGCCCCCATAGTTTTGACGTCACGTACAAGCGATAGTGCATCATTATACTTTTGAACATTTTTTGACATTTTGACAATATTTAACATAATGACTAGACTTAAATCAAAACTTTTGAATTTTTGACGTAAATGTCCTAAAAACTAATGACTCAATGTATTTTGACGTAAAAACAAATTTTAACTCTAAAAGACTAATTTTACAACATCTAAAGACTAAAACATCTACAAACTTAAAGTAATTTTTTGACTAAAACACTAAGAGACTTGTCTAAATAAATCTAAAAATTAATGATATAATAACTCATTATAGTAACCAAATGACTCACTTATTAAGATCTTGAACCAACTAATATAGTGCAACCTATACTTTGACATTAAATAATATAGGATATTTATAAAATAATGACCAAAATTAAGAATAAAAACTCGACTCTTTTTGACTTATGACAATCATAAACTTATAAATAACTTCTAAGAATCTTAATATAATAACAAATAAACATTAAATAACTAGTTAAGATATAATCAAATTTTGATAGAAATCTATACAAAAATTTGCATGGAATGACACTCTAGGAGGATGCTTGCATGGATTGATAAGAACATCACATTGGTAGGACGCTTGCACGTATTGAAAAGATGATAGACATACCTTAAAGATAACAATTTACATGATAGACTCATGGGTTTCATCCAATGCAGATTCAAATCTTAGTCCCAAGGAAAACATCATAGTCTACCAGTTTTAAATGCTTCAAGTTTGAAATCTATGGTATTATGCTAAACATAATCAGATGCTATGGAAAATATGTAAAATGACTGAGTCTAGTCAACATATATCAACATTGAAATAACACAAGATAAATTCCCCATGAAGTGTGCCATTGATTGGATATAAAAATTCCTTTAGATTTTAAAATATGGAAATGAATGTGGTCTGAAGTTTCTTGTGTATAAACCCACAGTTCTGGCAATATTTGATCTGAAATAAGATAGAATGTTCAATCTTCACATCATTGATAGCTACCATGCTGGACATCTATCTGGAGTAATTTTCTTGGTACTAGTATAATTCTAGGCCGAGAAGATTTTTGTATAGGTCAAAGATGAAAAAGTGCCACTTTTTATTACACCTATGATTGAGATGCCTCTTCAAAATGTCAAAATATTTTATTTTACAAAGGTCAATCTCTAATGATGAATGCAAAATACATATTTATCAGGTGCCAAATATTGATATTGACAGGTACTAGGGCTACATAGAATCTTCTATGAGGATGATGGCAGAATGTATGAATTCACAAATAATGTCTTATTACTACAACAAAACTCTATACACAAGGGAAAATAAATGAAGCTCACATACACGCTTTTACTATTTATGTTATTCTACAAACTAATACTCTCAAATAATAAGTTTACCATACACAAGGACAAAGCACTGTACTACTACCTCTTCACATGCTCTCACAATCCCATAGCCATAACTGCTATGATAGTAGATTTTGGGAAAATTAGAGCTGTATAAATTTAACATAGAAAACAATGGATCCAAACACAAAATATTTCTTTCACAATACATTATTTCTGCACACCAAACTCATACGAGATATTATAAATATATAGGAAAGGTATTTATTATAATTGGGGAGATCATATCTCCACCAATTTCTCATCTGGATATCTCAATCTCTATATGAGTAACAATTTAACAATTGAATATATATTAAACAACAACTAACCTGTAATCATAATATTTTTGTAACAATATTATTTTAACTAATTACTAACCAAATATATCTAACAAATTAACTGTATGTAATAGTGAATTATTACTCTCGTAATTATTCACATTATGACATACAAATTACTATGAGGGGAAATTATTCCCCAAAAAAATATACTAGATGGCATCATAGAATGGTATTTCCTCATCATAAAAAATACTAAAAAAATAAAAAACATTCAACATCCATAATTTTTTTCAGCACCTACATGTTCTATTGGCTCTTTGACATCTATATGTTAGTTCTATGTTGAGGACTAGCATACCATTTACTCCTACATACACATACATATGCATACACAGATACATGATACACTTATGGGTGTTGGGCCTTCCCTTTATTCATTTCATCATGAAATTGGGTGCATCCATCTCCTATGATCTTCATATACATAGGTTATATGATTTGATGATCACTTTGCAATATCATGGTTGAGCTTACATATGCCTATTATCCATGCTTATACATTACACTAGGTAATTTATATGCTATGTACTTAACATTTTTTTGCTAACATAATCAATCCATAGGACACTATGACATGTTTATGCTAGTTGCTTATGCTTTTCCTTTACACACTACCTTGGGTGTTTTGCCTTGATATTGTCTTACTTTTTTGAACATTTGAATATGTTTGACTATATATAGCCCCTGTGCCTATGATTTCCTTCTTGGACATTTGAATATGTCATTTCATTATATGTACATTCTAATATATCATTAATTAATTTATTGGATATTTGATTAAGTCATGTCCATTCAATTTCATGGCATTTGAACATGCCCATTGTTTGCAGTTTCGTTGGACCATTGCCTTTTGAATTGCTTTTGAGTGCTCTTGTGTGTGTTCTTGTTTGCTTATTGAGCTTGTACTATTACTATCTAGATGTTACAATGATATTTATCATGATTCTTAGGCTTACATGTGCTAACATCAATTATATGCACTCTAATGTTACATCTACCTAGACATATTTCATTCTATATGCTACATGGTTACATTCATAAATTTACTGTTGTCCCTTTCAAGGTGCGATAACTACCAGGTACCATATTCACTCACCTCAAAGGGGGGGAATATTAGTGGGGGCATGTCATGGTGACATGGCTTCCACATATTTCATAGTTTATAGATTATAGTGGGGGCATGCTTTGGAAGCATGTTTTCCACACTCACATGATATATGGTACTTATACAAGTTTGCAAATTTAGTGGGGGCATGTCATAGGGACATGGATTCCACACAATATTAGTTTCATATTCAGTGGGGACATGCTTTAAAATCATGTCCTCCACATTCATTTATTATGGTAATTATAATTGACAGATTCAGTGGGGGCATGATTTAGAAGCATGTTGTCTACACACACTTAGTTTTTAACATCTCTAGTTTACAATGGGGCCATGTTTTGGAAACACGTCCTCCACATTGGTACTTATATCAATTTCACATTTCTCCATATATAATGGGGGCATGATTTTGGAAGCATGTCCTCCATACCTATAGAGTTTTCTAAATTGACCAAAGCACATAATTATATGATTTTGATACACATTTGTGGTAGAATTCTATACATGGTACCATTGTTTTAAATACTCCTTTTTGGCCATTTCCATTCCTAAATTAGCATTCAATTCAATTTCTAGAAAATGATACATTTAAAGCCTATAAATCACTTGAATTACCAAAATTCATCCTCGTAAGGGATTTAATCACCTAGAAATGTGACAAGGCTAGCTTATTTGGTGTATTACCCCATATGCATCACTAACCTAGTTCAGTTCTAACCCTAGTCAAATTACAACCTAGTAATTTGACTCTTTTGGCATTTTAAGCTATTAATTCATTACATTTAAAACAATTGCCAAAAGCTAAAAAACACTAAGCAAGACTAATTATATTACAAATGAACTTGCCTAAACAAAAATTTGAAATCAAATTAGTGAATTTCATTTACTAAGAAAGGAATTTTTAGCCTTTATGAAGTCCAAGAGTCAAATGTGCTAATAAAGTGATTTATTATCTCATAAACATTTAAAAATATGACTCACACCTCACAAATATCTAAAGTGAGTTGTCATGCCTCACAAATATAAAAAACTAAGGTGTTAAGATTACATGAATGCCTTAACCCCACCTAGAGTTAGATGAATTAACCAAGGTTAATTTAGACTCAACCCTAGTTAGAATTTAACCTAACCTACCTAAGGTTAGAGTTAATTCTTTGAACTATAAATAGAAGTACCCACACCATTGATAAGAAAGCTTTTATGTGTAAGGTTATTCTACTGGAGTACCTTCTTGAAGCCCTTAAAGAGTAATATTATAATGCCCAAATTATGCCAAGCTTCACACCAAGCCACAAGTGACTAATAGAGAGATGCTACCACCTTAGAAGAGCATTTCTAAAAGACTACAATAATCATAGGCTGAACACGAACATTATTATGCCAATAAGTAAGCATCATATGCGGTAAAGGAGATAGTAAAATTGTATTGTCTTCATATCTATTTTGTCTTATTATGTTATTCTCCCCCTAGTTCTTAGGCCAGAGGGTTTAGTCTTAGTGAATTTTTATTCTTGATGTTTTCTTATTTGGACTAATAAGAGATTAATCTAAATATTATTTCCTCTACAAACTCCTAAGGTATAATTTTTATATGTAGTTTTAGCATAAGACAAATCTAAGGTGCATATACTATGTAACATGTGCCTAATATTTCAAAATCCAAATCAAATTCAGATTCCAAAACTATTACATGTACTAATATCCAACAAACTTTTATGAACTTTAGCAAGCCAATCTACTGCAGTAGTTGGTTCACTTTATGGTATGGTTTGGGTGATAAAATAACTCAATCTTACCAAGTTTACATTTTGGACTTGATCATCCAAACTCACTAGGTTACAAGTATCATTGGGTTGTATGGTTGAGCTAATATCAACTACTATGTAACAACTCAATTTTGCTCTAAAGTTGGGGGCATGTGCCTTCCACTCTATCTCTCTCTATCTCCTTGGATATATTCACTTTAAAGAGTTATCTATATTTATCCTGATCTCAATTTTAGAGCATTATAATGATACATCTTCTATAAAAATAACTTGCCAATAGGCAAGGGGATCACATCAACACATATGTGTACTCTTAAACCTTACTATTTTAATATACATCTATTTCAAGTAATTTTGGCCCAAGTTATATGAATCAATTATACACTATAATATGTTCTTTGTTTTAGTCCAGTCGCTAATGAATCACTCAAACCCAACTCTAATAAATCACTTAAATTCAACTCAAGCAAAGACAAGGTGTGCACACACACCCATGTACTTATTCCTTTCCTTTAAACTAGTAATTTCATTATTATATTAAATGGGGGGGGAAGAATGTAGATGATATTTTGTTATTATATAGCACCTTAGTCTTGTATACTTGGCAAACTCATGACCCTAGTTGTTCCTCTTAGTTTTACACATGCTTTGCTTTTGTAAACCTCACACCTACTCTATCTTTTGCCCCTTAGCCTATCTCTTAGTCTGAGCAGCCTTATATTGATGACACAAACATCCCATCTTACTTATAATGCTTAAAATTTACTTATTTTACACCTCTTTAAGTTTTGAGCATGTGCCTACTCTCGTTCTCCCTAAACACTAATGTCTGGGTTAAACAGTAGTATCGATGTTACTGTCCTAGACTGATGCAAGTGTCTAGTGCCTTGAAGTCATCTAATTTGAAAATGAAACATATTACAATGGTCAACCCAATTTATTATTGGGATAAATAACTGGAAGCACACAATTGATTCCCAAGCAACTTAATATGCGGAAATTAACCAGAATACACAAGTAACTAGAATTCAGAAATAACACATGATATGAGAGACAATACACAACTTGTATTAAAACTCTTTCAGAAGGAAATACAACAAAGAAGGCTGCCACAGTTCTTCTTCCTTACACACCTCTAGGGCTCCCACACCTCTAGGGCATAAACAATAAATCTTCCCTCAAAGCTCTCTCTCTTAGGTCCCAACACCCAACTCAAACACAGAGTTGGTGTTCACCTTACACTTGTGCTCCACGCACTCCACAAGTGCTCCATGCACTCCACAAGTACACAAATGTACTCCAAGTAGATCCCACCTAATTCTGCTCCCTGTTGTGTTGCTGTCCTATCTGATCTTGCACACCTGCAAATCAATCTAGTTCTGCACACCTGTGAACCTTGACCTTGCACACACATACACCTGCAAATCAATTATCTTACTTACCCATGCAGATATCCTATTGTAGCCATGCTCACCTAATGACCAAGATCATACATACATGAAGAACCCTGCTGATTCTCCAATCCAGCACCCACACTTGGTACTGTGGCACTAGGAGGAACACACCATTGCTCTCTTCTCTCTAAAGGAGCTTATTTTCTCTCTTACTCTCTAGCACTAGTTTACAATACAACCAATGAGTCTCTTAAATAGATCTCATGCAAACAATAATTAGACACCTAATTACAATAATTAGATCCAGTCTAAAATTGGCTCTCAACATGCAAACACTTGGTTTGTTAGCTAACTGCCCGTAATACACGCAGTCTAAACCACACAGGTGACCAACATCGGTCCCTATCTGCCTGGGGGTGCCGACACCGATCGAGTTCTGACCGATGTCAGTTGCCTTCCTATCTCCTCCCTGCCAACGTCGATTGGCCTGACTGACGCCAGCGATAGTAACACTCTACAACCCTTCGCAACCTCCTTCCCTACTTGCATTAGTGAAGCTTTTAGCTCCACAACCTAACAATCTCCCACTTGGAGATAAAAAACTGCACTGTACCTGTACTTGTACCCCATCTAATCTATTTCCTCATTTGTATCCCTCTTCAAGATCAATCCTGAAGACAACCCACCACACAACCTGTGGTGTACCTCTTGTCATCCGAGTACCCTGCCGCATCCGAACCTACAATCCCATGTAGTGAAGTCCTGACCCTGAATAGCATGAATCCCTTTTATTGGTCCCTCTCAAATACTTGAGAACCCACTTCTCTGAATTGGCTCCTAACTCTGTGACAACTCCCACTGCTTGGGAAAACTCAAGCCTATACCAGACCTCATGTGATTTTAGACACTAAACTGTCCAGCCCTTAGTGTGCTCTGGCTTTGCATCCTGCGTAATGAACCTCGCTAACACCTGATTCACATCAGCTCCCACTGGAGACAAAATCAACTTGTGATCTCCCATGTCCCCCATGCCAAATAATTTTGCTGCTCCAAATTCTTCATAGCAAACCACTGAACTAATCTTACCCTTAGCTCAGCAAAACCCTATATGTACAAACCTGCTAGCAAACATATCATCCATATATAGCAACAAAATGATGTTACAATCATCATCCACCTGGTAAGACAAACCACAGTAGTTACCCTGACATTGACTAAAGTCATGCTTTGTCATCCCACTATCAAAACCTGTACCACTGTCCTGCAGCTTCCTCAAGACCATATGCCCTGGCCTTCCGTCTCACATGTCCTTTCTCTCTATTCTTCAACTAAGGTATCCATTCATCTCTGTGCTTTCATCTGGCTAGTGACCCTACCAAATCTCCCTCTTAGTTCTGCATCCTCTCCATGCCATGCTCCCACTGTTTCCTGGATCCTTCCTACTCTATAATCAGTAATAAGTATAAAGAAGAGGAACAACGAATTTGAGGCTTACTTACCACCTTCAGTCCTCCATATGGGCATTTAAGACTCCTTGACAGCTCATTGTTTGCCCAAAATCTGTTACAGTGACTGACCTCGGTCACCACACAGTCTGCATCCAACCGACGTCGGTTCCTGTGCCTATCCTGACTACCAACCCTGCCGACATCGGTGTCCCCTGCTACCGACGTTGGTCCTTATGACCGATGTCAGTCTTACCTACTACTGACGTCAGTTTTTTTGCTGATGTCGGTACCTGTGTTTGCCTGTGAGTGATGAATTTTTCCCTGCGAGCTCCTTTGAATCAAAACCCATGTCTAAACTGCCCTGCTCAAAAGTATCCAGCCCCATCCACTGGTCTCTGTCTGCCATATCCTCCATAAACACCAAGGCTTTCCAATTATTAAGCCTATCAAATATATTTGTCTTCTGCTTAAGAAGATGCATCTCCTTCCTGCTCATGTGACCAAGCCTACGAAGCCACGTCTCCACAACAAAAAAAGAATCAATAATATAAACAAGTAGATAAAGAGTACCTGTTTTCTTACCACCAGCTAATTCAAGTGCATCCGCTGTGAGAGTTCTTGTGCATCTCTCATCACCCAACTTTTTTGAATAAATTAGCCATATCTCCAAACCTGAGACATGCATGACCTCCTTCAACACCCATGTGTTGGTCGCCTGCAATTTCAGCTTCACTTTCCCTTTGCCAATTCTTTGATAAGGCTCACCAGCTCCTCTCCCTGGGGCTGCATGGAAAGAGGTAACATAATCTGTTATCCAAGATTCAAATTTATCCAAGAAACCTCCTAGAGCATCCTATGCAACAACCCCTACAACATCTGCATCTTCAATTCCTTCATGCTGATCTGCTACCAACCAACAATCTTCTTTTACCTGCTCTTTCTTTCCATAAGATCGTAAGTGACCATCTGTGCTTTTCAAATCCTCCATTCTTAGCTTACTTTCATCTGCCATTACTCTACTCCCACTCGATCAGAAACCCCTGAGAGTGACCTATAACCAAACACAAAACTTGCTCCCTGCAACCTTAGCTCTGATACCACGTGTTGGGATAAATAACCGGAAGTACACAATTAATTACCAAGCAACTTAATATGCGGAAATTAACCAGAATACACAAGTAACTAAAATTCAAAAATAACACATGGTATGAGAGACAATACACAACTTGTATTAAAACTCTTTCAGAAGGAAATACAACAAAGGCTGCCACAGTTCTTCTTCCTTACACACCTCTAGGGCATAAACAATAAATCTTTCCTCAAAGCTCTCTCTCTTAGGTCCCAACACCCAACTCAAACATAGAGTTGGTGTTCACCTTACACCTGTGCTCCATGCACTCCACAAGTACACAAACGTACTCCAAGTAGATCCCACCTGATTTTGCTCCCTATTGGGTTGCTGTCCTATCTGATCTTGCACACCTGCAAATCAATCTGGTTCTACACACCTGTGAACCTTGACCTTGCACACACATACACCTGCAAATCAATTATCTTACTTACCCATGCAGATCTCCTATCGTAGCCATGCTCACCTGATGACCAAGATCATATATACATGAAGAACCCTGTTGATTCTCCAATCCAGCACCCACACTTGGTACTGTGGCACTAGGAAGAACACACCATTGCTCTCTTCTCTCTGAAGGAGCTTATTTGATCTCTTACTCTCTAGCACTAGTTTACAATACAACCAATGAGTCTCTTAAATAGATCTCATGCAAACAATAATTAGACACCTAATTACAATAATTAGATCCGCAACTCTCAGTCTAAAATTGGCTCTCAACATGCAAACACTTGGTTCATTAGCTAACTGCCCGTAATACACGCAGTCTGAATCACACAGGTGACTGACGTCGGTCCCTGTCTACCTAGGGGTGCCAATGCCGACCGAGTTCTGATCGACGTCGGTTGCCTTCCTGTCTCCTCCCTGCCGATGTCGATTGGCCTGACCGATGCCGGCGATAGTAACACTCCGCAACCCTTCACAACCTCCTTCCCTGCTTGCATTAGTGAAGCTTTTAGCTCCACAACCTAACATTTATTTAATGTGAGTTATCACTCGATAGGATTGATATAAATACAATATCAACCCTTATTCATTCCACACCTAGAATCAGACCAAAGGAGCACTCCAGTTACCAAAAGCTTTTGTATTCTACCATATTATGATATCAGTCAAAGGAACATCCCAAATATAGGGTTGAATTAATAAATGAGTATTTATAAGGTCATATTTTCCAAGTTACAAGCTAAGTCACTATCATACTTGTATTACACATTTGCATGATTCACACACAAGCTAATATGTAGGGGAGATTTGCATGAGTTTGAGGCCATCTTATGGAGTAGTGGTTATGTAGGTATCACCCTTTGATAATGGGGTCATTACAGGTTAGCTTGACACCGTGTTCTCACTAACCCATTTTCTCCATGGTCACATTGAAGATGAAAAGTTAGGGTTTTACCATTCCACCAAGAGTGACACTCTATGACCCAGATCTGAGTTCACTAGAGTGAAGGTGAAGCCAAATCCATAATCATCTAGGTGGTTGCATACTATTTGAGTCTATATTTATTATAGGGCACTAGTTTTGAACCCAGACACTAGTGTTGATGCAAGTGTCAAGAGAACAAGAGGTACCAAATATATAATCTAATAACTATTCTAGAATTGTCTTCCTACCTACTTCCTACTTATACTAGATCCATTACTATATTAGAATCATAAAAAACTAAGTAATTTCTTTTATATTATTTGTATATTTATCATAATTGTACTTTTCATTAATATCCTATCTCAAATTTATAAATTTAACATATGGTATATCTAAGTTTATCACTTTAATTGGCTTATTGCAAATATGATATTCACCCTTGTGCCCTATCATTTCTATATATTTAACCCTAACCACTATATAAAATTATTATGAAAATTAGGGTCAAACAATATAATGCATATCCTCATCCAAATTATTATGGTCACCCATTAAATAGGATTATTATCAAACTTATACACACTACACTTGTTATGGTTTAGAGACCTTCTATTACATTCGATGACAGTGAAATTATGGATGATGATTCAAATCTTCACTCATTTTTTATTAGAGCATACCTCAATCAACAACCTATACACATTATTATGGTCGATAATAGTTATAGTGAGAATGCATATACCATGACATTACTCACACATTTAGGATATACACATGATGATTTATACCCTTGACCAAAATGGTCATAGCATTCAAGAGACACCACAACAAGTTATTGTTGAGATTGATTTACCTTTACAAGTTGGTCCAACACATGTGATCACTACCATTTCCATTATACCATACATGAGAGTATTTGATATTTTATTGGGATTACCTTAGATACATACAATCTTTATGGTACCTTCCATAGTGCATGGGTGTATTAAATATATTCATACCAATAGGGTAATTATAGTTTCTAAAATTCAATATGAACATCCACTTGAACATAATAAATTTATTGTAAACTAACTAATTATAAAACCTATTAAGGTTAATCATGTGCTAAAGGTTAAACAACATGTAATCCCCTTTCCTAAGAGACCAATACTTGAGAGACTGTTGCACTAGAGATATTCAGTGAACTCCATGGAGTCCTCATCTACACCTACACGTTCCACCAAAATGCTAAGAAAAAATAAACATGTTCGAATTATAACTAAATTTAAGAAACCATAGGGCAATAAATAATGCATTACAAGAATAACTACTCCTATTACATCTCCTTGACCATAGAGTCTTATGAGATATATGCAAAGTGTTAGGTTGTGGAGCTAAAAGCTTCAACCTTTGCAAACTGAGGAACAGATGGTTGCTGAGTTCTACAGGAACCGGCGTCGGCAGCAAGACCGACGTCGATAGAGACCAGTGCAGAAGGCCACCGGTGATGGCAGGAAGTCGGCCGACGTCGGCAGAACCAGACAAGCAAGGACTGACGTCGGTCGCCTGTGTGTTCCAGAAGTGTTCGTTTCACAGACAATTAGTTAAGTGAACGATGAGTTTACATGTTAAGACCAGCCAGAGTCTTGGGCTGCGAGGATAATTGTCTAAATTAAGAGTCTAAGTTATTGTTTGAGTTAGGGATCTATTTATAGACCCATTGGCATGTATTGTTTAAGGCATGAGATAGAAAGGAAGAGTTCCTTCTAGTTGTAAGATCTGTGAGTTGCAGGTTGTTGCAAGCTCATTGGGGATCTACATGTAAGTTTGGTCTTTGAATTGCAGGTTGCAGGTTCATGAGAGATCAGCTTGAAGTGCTATAGAGTGCTTGGTGTACCGGCAGGGTTATTACTGACTGGTTGGTGAGGTGAACACCAATTCTGTGTGTGAGTTGGTTGTTGGGACCATTTTTTTTTGTGTAGGAGAGTGTGTGTGAGAAGAATTACTGTACACTTGAGGTGTGGCGAATCTCTGTAAGGTGAAAGAGTGTGGCGGCTCTTTGATGTATTCTTTTCTGTATAGTGTTAATACAAGATAGTGTATTGTCTCTCATATTCTGTGCTATTGGTGAATTCTAGTTACTTGTGTTTCTGGTTATTTCCGCATATTCAATTGCTTATATTTGGTAATCATACTGTGCTCTTTCTGAGGAGCAAGATCCTAACGGGTGGAATTAGAACAGGTGTGTTTGTTCTTGGATTTACCTCCACCCCCTCTCCCAACAAGTGGTATCAGAGCAAGGTTGTTGGCTCATAGCTTGATACCACCAACAAGTGTTATCAGAGCTTTTGGTTGGGATACTAACAGATTGGTGTAGATCTGGGTAGTGTGTTTTGATTACAGGTTACTCACAGGGCTTCTGTTTGAGTGGGAGTTAAGCAATGGCACAAAACAGTCAACTACGAATGGAAAAGTTTAATGGCAAGAACTACCAATTATGGAGGATGCAGATTGAGGACTATCTGTATCAGAAAGATTTGTACTTACCGTTGGGTGGGGTTGCTAGCAAACCCTTGGATATGAAAGATGAAGAATGGGAGGTTCTTGATCGAAAGGCTCTGGGATCTGTTAGATTGAGTCTTGATTCATCTGTGATTTCCAGCTTATCACAGTGTAAGACAACGGTGGAGTTGATGAAATCTTTGGCAAATTTGTATGAAAAATCCTCGGCTTCTAATAAGGTATTTCTTATGAAGCGTTTATTTAATTTGCAAATGTTGGAAGGTGGATCTGTTCATAGCCATCTTAGTGATTTCCATGGTTTGGTAAACCAGTTAAGTTCAGTGAATATTGTATTTGATGATGAACTTAGAGCTCTCTTAATCTTGTGTTCATTGCCTGAAAGTTGGGAAGGTTTGGTAATGGCAGTTTCTAATACTGTGTCTCCTTCAAAAGTCTTAAGAGTGGATGATGTTGTGAGTGTGATATTGAATGAAGAGATACGCAGGAAAAGCACAGGTGAATCATCTGGAGATGCTTTGAGTGTTGAAGGAAGAGGAAGGCCAAGAGAGAAGACAGAGCGTGGGAGATCAAGGTCGAAGATAGGCAAAAGATCCAAGTCCAAGTATGGCAGAATAACCTGCTAGAAATGTGGAAAGCAAGGGCACTTAAAGAGAGACTGCAGATCGGATGAAGATCAGCATGAAGGACATGTAGAAGAAGCAGATGTTGCGGGTTACATTGCACAGGATGCTTTGGTATGTTCTTTGGATAAAGTAGAATCTTGGGTATTAGATTCAGGTGCCTCTTTTCATGCATCCCCACATAGGGAATTTTTTCTTGAGTATGTCCAGGGAGACTTTGGAGAAATTTCTGTAGGGGATGGTAAGCCTTGTCAGATTGTTGGCAAAGGCAAAGTGAAGTTGAAATTGCAGACAGGTGACACATGGGTGTTAAAAGAGGACATGCATGTCCCAGTTCTGAAGCAGAATCTGATTTCTGTTAGAAGCTTGGGTGAAGAGGGTTGCACAGTAACTCTCACAGCGGACTCTTGGAAGGTTACCAAGGGTACACTTGTTGTAGCTAGAGGTAAGAAAGTAGGTACGCTTTATCTATCTACTTGTTTTACTGATTCTCTTTCTGGGTTATCTACTTCAGCTGTAGATTCAGAGATGTGGCTTGATAGGCTTGGTCACATAGATAAGAAGGAGATGCTGGTTCTTGAGTCAAAGAGTATGCTTTCGGATTTGGAAGGCATGGATCGTGGTTTTTGTATGCAGAAGAAGAAGGTGAGGTTTCTTGAGGAATCCGATGTTAGTGACAAGAACGGGAAAGCCTTGGTTTTCAAGGAGAAAGTGACGGACAGAGTTCAGCATAAGGTGCAGAGGAATTCTGAGCAGAGCAAGGGTAATTTGGACAAGGGTTTGATCCAAAAATAGCTCGCGGGAAAAAGTCAAGTCTCACAAGAAAAACACAGAGACCGACGTCGGCTATGTGAAGCCCGACGTCGGTGACTCAGGGCAGAAAAGAGACCGGCGTCGGCCAGGGGAAACTGACGTCGGCAGGGAGGCAGTCGCAGGGAATCAACATCGGTCGGCTGTAGACTGAGATGTGACCGGCATCGGTTACTGAGATGAATTTTGGGTGGACAGCGAGTTGTCATGGAGTCTCAAGCGCCCATATGGAGGACTGAAGGTGTAAGTAAGTTCTTAAATTCGTCATTTCCCTTCTTTACACTACTTGTTGCTCACTTATGGCATAGAACCAGGAAGTTGTTGAAGAAGCAGAACAGGTAGATCCAGGAAACAGTGGGAGCTTGGCATGGATGAGGATGTGATTCCTTGGAGGAGAACCAAACAGGTGTTTTGGGTAGTGTTGCCAGCTGGAAGTAAGCACTGAGAGACGAATGGATGTTGAGGATGAAGGAGAGCGGAAATGGATACGTGAGATGGAAGATCAGGGTATATGATCTTGTATTAGCTGCAGGGCAATGGAGGTTTGATCATTGTGTTTCTCTTTACCAGGTTGGATAATATTAGCTACATTATCCTATTTTCTGTATGATGTGCTTGTTGCAGGGTTACATATACAGGTATTGCTGAACTAAAGGTAAAGTTAGTTCAGGTGTTTGTCATGGAGAATCTGGGAGCAGCAAGATTCTTTGGCATGAGTGTGTTCTAGAGACATGGAGGTCTTGTTGACTTTGTTTCAGGATGATTGTGTGAAGCCGGTTAGCACGCCGATGGTTAGACAGTTCATAGAACATGTGTCTTAATTCACATAATGAGGTTGAGTGCATGGTATGTACTAAACTTGAGTTTTCCCAAGCAGTGGGAGTTGTCACAAGTTTGGAGTCAATCCGGGAGAGTAATACTGAAGGGCAGTTCAGTGGGACCAGCAGCAGGTGCACATGCTATGCAGGGTCAAGTTCTTTTTTCTACATGGTTGTAGATGTGGATGTGGCAGATAATTTGGATGATAGGTTTTACACCACGGATTTTGTGGTGGTTGGTCTTCAAGAGTGATCTTGAGGAGGGATACAAAGCCAAGGAAACAAACTAGACGGTGTACAGGTACAGGTATAGGTTGCAGCTATTTATCTCCAAGTGGGAGATTGTTAGGTTGTGGAGCTAAAAGCTTCAACCTTTGCAAACTGAGGAACAGATGGTTGCTGAGTTCTACAGGAACCAGCGTCGGCAGCAGGACCGACGTCGGTAGAGACCAGTGCAGAAGGCCACCGGCGACGGCAGGAAGTCGGCCGACGTCGGCAGAACCAGACAAGCAGGGACCAACGTCGGTCGCCTGTGTGTTCCAGAAGTGTTCGTTTCATGGACAGTTAGTTAAGTGAACAATGAGTTTGCATGTTAAGACTAGCCAGAGTCTTGGGCTGTAAGGATAATTGTCTAAATTAAGAGTCTAAGTTATTGTTTGAGTTAGGGATCTATTTATAGACCCATTGGCATGTATTGTTTAAGGCATGAGATAGAAAGGAAGAGTTCCTTCTAGTTGTAAGATCTGTGAGTTGCAGGTTGTTGCAAGCTCATTGGGGATCTACATGTAAGTTTGGTCTTTGAATTGCAGGTTGCAGGTTCATGAGAGATCAGCTTGAAGTGCTATAGAGTGCTTGGTGTACCGGCAGGGTTATTACTGACTGGTTGGTGAGGTGAACACCAATTCTGTGTGTGAGTTGGTTGTTGGGACCATTTTTTTTTGTGTAGGAGAGTGTGTGTGAGAAGAATTACTGTACACTTGAGGTGTGGCGAATCTCTGTAAGGTGAAAGAGTGTGGCGGCTCTTTGATGTATTCTTTTCTGTATAGTGTTAATACAAGATAGTGTATTGTCTCTCATATTCTGTGCTATTGGTGAATTCTAGTTACTTGTGTTTCTGGTTATTTCCGTATATTCAATTGCTTATATTTGGTAATCATACTATGCTCTTTCTGAGGAGCAAGATCCTAACGGGTGGAATTAGAACAGGTGTGTTTGTTCTTGGATTTACCTCCACCCCCCTTGCCCAACACAAAGTACCACATATTCTATAGTTCCAAATATGACACCTATACATGCCCCTTGGTAGTATCACTAGTTTAATGTACCATATTCCAAGTTCGGAGCTTCCTATGAAAATCCTATAGATGGGTTCATAGGCTAGAATTTTCCTTCCAAATATCTTAAATAAATAAATAAATAAATATTCCAAGAAAATACAAAAACATTCAAATAAACCATAAATACAAAAACCATTCAACACGCACATGTTTACTACCTCCTTAGCATCTATATTTTTTACTTTATGTTAGTAGGTAACATATCATTTGTTTTATATACACACATGTTTCATGCATACATGAGTATGATACAAACATACACCAAATCCATGATACACACACATGCATATGTGGGACCTTTCCTCTTCTCACATAACACACTACGTTGGAGGCGTCTTGATTTTGTTTAATCACAATCAATACAAGTTATATTATTTACAATCACTTTTACATTACCATGTTGGATTATATACTAACATTTACACATGTCTATACTCATACTTACATATTACATCATGTACTTGATATGTTATGTTGCATGACATTTTTTTAATAAAATGTATGTGTAGGGACTAGTACGATATACTTACGCTGATTCCTTATAATTTATTTTTTCACATTATCACTTCTTTGAGTGTACTTCTTGTTTGTTATTATATTACTCATGGAACATTGAAATATTTTCCTTGTTTATTGGCCTCTGTACCATTGAGTGTTATTTATTTGTGTGTAGACATTTGAATATGTCATCTCTTCAAGTGTATGGCATTTGAACATGCCCCTTGTTTGTGGTCTCTTTAAATGCCTTTAGTGTGACATTGAGTGCTCTTTTGTGTGTGAGTGATTCTTTGTTGAGATTTTACTATTACTTTATAAACATTTCGATGATCCATATCATGCATCTTAGGGCTTGTTGTGATCACATATTATGTGCTTCATTGACATATCTACTTAGACATCCTACTCTAATATGCTACATGATTCGTACATAAATAATATAGTTATCTTATCCTTTTAAGGTATAGTGAATTCTAGATTCCACTCCCCTCACTTCAAAAGAGGGGGAGATATTAGTGAGGGCATGTCATAGAGACATGATTCCACACATACACAGTTGGTAGAATTTGATATAGTCTACATGATTTGGATATACACTTGGGTCAAAATCTTATACAGTTGGCACTAATTTTTTTATAAATTTAGGATAAAGTTATTCATATTTGTGACAAATATTATACACAATTATAGAGAAGAGGTTACATGTTGATAGATACTTTAGCTTGAGATACATTAGAGGTTCATATGCTATGAAATTGCACCAAAAATTGTAAATACATATTCAAATTGTGTAGGTTAAGTTGGTTATACTACTTAACTTGGATTTATTATACATTACTTGAGTTGTGAAATTAAGATTCAATGATCTGAATGGCCATGCCACAACTCACCCTTGCACTATATTGGGGGAATGATTACCCTCCAAGATTTCTTTTTCCAATCTTCAAGGTTCAATTGTGAACCTCCCTCATCTCCAATAATTCATAAGGGAACATCTTTACCAAAGTAAAGTACCAAGGGGTAACATGGTTGCATTGACACATAAGTGTATTCCTTCGTTTCTCTCTTTAATTTTCAAGAATTTCAATTATTCAATTTCAAATTACATGCATTGATTTATATTGTAACATGTTCCTGGTTACAGGTCATACACTAACAACAAATTAACTAGGGCTCAAACAAATGCAAGGTGTGTTTTACACACCCAAGTATGAATTTTGTTTGTTTAACTAGTAATTTCATTCTTATGCATTACTAGATTAAGGGGAGGGTATATTGAATCTTACTCTTGTATACTTAGAAAATATCAATCAAGGATCTACTCTTCAGCTTTGAACCTTCGTGTTGTAAAGGTTCACATTCACAAAATCTCAATGTGCTAAAATACTTATCTTATGGTTTGATGCTATCATTATGATGACTTAGATCACTTGTACACTTAAAAAACTTAAAATATGATTTATATCCTTCATTTTTAGTTTATATTTTCAACATTTTTCTATCTTATTAAACATTACCATAGACATAGAGACACTGGCATTGATGTTAGTGTCCAGATTCCTTATATAGTGTCTGTACCTCAACATTAATCTAAATTGAAAATATTGAAAAACATATGGGTCAACCTATTTGTCTTATCTAATCCTTTCATGAGATATTCTCAAAAGGTGTGGTATAAATATAAATGAAATCCTACTCATTATCTATCTAGCAAATACCATGCAAACATCAATTGAAGCTCATGTAATCAATTACACAACTAAGTTATACTATCATATTCTTCCCTATTTCTATATGAGTTATAGGAATAATCATGTTACAAGTTTTAAGGATTCAAAGAACAACCCATGAGTAGTATTTCTCAACTTACAAGCTAGATCATTGCATGCCCTTGTATTTAGTATATTGCACCCTTATGCATACACAATCCCACACTTAGGGAAGAACTACATATGTATAAGGCCATCCTTAGAATATTAGATATGTAGGCAACACTTATTGATAAAAGGGTCCTTGAGGTCAACTCAAATTTGTGATCCCATTAATCCTTTTTTGGCAAGGTAACATGACCAAAGGTGAAGAACTAGGGTTTGAGCTATATATAATCATACAAAGCTTGTGTGCATGATATAGAAATATTAACATAAAGGTAATTGAAAAACCTAATAGATCCATGGGGTTACCTTTGAATACATCAAATATTTCATACAAGATAGGAGCATCGAGCCATAGATAGAAGTGTTGACACTAGTGTCCACAAGTCGATGGTAATGTCTAGGCCTCCAAAAATATTATTTCTAGAATCTAACGACAAGATCCTAAGTATCAGTCTACCTATTCCTACATTTTTACATTTAAATATACCTATGCATGTGAAAATAAGGTAAGTATTATCTCTTATTTGTATTGCAACTATCAGAATATCAATCGACATTATGCTTTCTATAATTGGTAATTTTCTAAATTTAGTATATTGTGTTATATAAATTAATTTAATTAGTTTGATTTATAATAGTTTTATTCATCTATTTGATTAGGCTGCTCTTACCCCTTAACCATTATCTACCAAAATAAATAAAAAATGGTTAAACATGTAAGTATTCTTAACCCTATACTCTATATTTCTTTACTTTAGTGGATATATTATATTGTTGGCCCCAAGATTGTGTGATATATATCACACAATCTTGGAGCCAAATACATATATATATATATATATATATATATATATATATATATATATATATATATATATATATATATATATATATATATGACTAAGTATAGGTTTCTTGTGGGGCATGCATATGTTTTATCAAATATGGTCAGGAATGTGTGGATATTTTAGTGGTTTGTTTGAAAGTATGCCAATTTGTAAGGGTGCACAATAATATATGTATGAGAAATCCACTAACAACACATAATAAGGAGGATTGCACAGAAGTAGATGGTGCACATAAGTACAAGTGTTTAAGAAAAATGATGGATGTGTACGTTGATGAGTTGGAAAGGAATCAAATGAACATATATGTGTGTGTGTGTGTGGAACAAACTTGCTTGGATCTAACTGCCATTAATAGGTTAGTGGGAAATACCATAAATATGACCCCAAACCTCTCATTTGGGATAAATTGAAATGTCACACATTTTGTATAATTAAGCATCGTAAGGGTTTTCATAGTTTGTAGACAATTATATAAAGTGTATAAGTATTGATCTATGCGTAGAAGTAATTATATGCACAAGTTATATTTATTTGACTATTTATGAATTTGATTATTAATGATAATCAAATGACTAAGGTTTATGTTTTTATTTTCACATTATAGTATGTGATATTGTAATATTATTAATGATGGGGTTCTTGGTGTCAATTATATGCTTAAAGTGAGTTCTTAATGTAGAGCATGAATCTAAAGAAGGTTAGATCATTGTTAGTGACATGAAATCAAAAACAACTTGAAGAACATGACATTTTAAGCCTATCCACTAGGATTGAGCAAGGTCAAACAAGAGGTGAATGTTAGAGTATGTATTTCTCATGTTTTCTAGGCAATATCTAGGTATTTCATATTTTTCCTACTTTGTCTTATGTGAATATTTATCCCACATTGCTTAGCTAGGGTAGTTTCTAGTTTTGCCTTGCCTATTTATGCAAGGGCTTTCTATTGTACTAGCATGCTTTTTATTATGAATAATATATGATTGCCTTATTACTTATATATCACATTTTTAACTTCCTTGTGTGATATTCTTGTTGTTAAATCTTTATATTCATGGGTTTATGGAATATTTTCCCATTCCTAACATGGTACTAGAGCCTTGAATGGTTTCAACCATCCTTTGTTGGTGCAAGTTTTCAGATATTTCTATTTGATTTGAAAGCTTCTACTTCCCCTTGCTACTTGGAAGGAGATTTATCATCCTCAGCATATTATTTCTTATCTGGGTTAGTGTGGAGGTCTAAATCTATCAGGCATTGGATTTTTTAAGTTTATGTTGGAACTAATCTAGGCATCCTTTCTGGTGTCCTTTTTGGATAGAGATCTATTGTTTATTGTGTTGAGCATTTTTTTGACCACCCTATACTCTTATATATGCCATACGTATATATTAAACTATGTTTTATTAAGTAAATAAAATGACTTGGATAAAATCTACATGAAAAATTATTTTTTTTGCCATCTACATTGGAAGGATAGTATGAGAATTGGGAGATAGCTCAACATTAGAAATTTTGAAGCGTAATGTTGATTATAGCTAGAAGGCATTGGAAAAGAAAGAGTGACTGCATGGAGATTCTCTAGACTGATCCTTTATCTTCTACATTAGAAAATATAATTTTCTAGATCTATGTTCCATTCTTCTTTCCTAGGATCTATTGCATGGAGAGGTATTGAAGCTTGAGTTTTTGTTGGAAGGAAACTACAATGTTTTGTTGTATGTTGGATGCCTTAGGTCTGTACTTTGATATAATTGGTATATGGTGCATTAGAAGATAAATGATACATTAAATTAGGTCAAAGCTATGGAGAGGAAGTGTTGGAGAAAGATTTGATGTAATTGGACATTGCTACATTTTTTGATCTATCTAGTGTCCCTTTAGCATCATTTATGTTTTAGATGAGTTGAAGATAGTGCATAGAGGTATGTATTGGTGTTTGGAGATCATATAGGTATGCATTGTCACTTTTGAGAGGATATTATAGGCCTACATTATAGATATATATGATTTTTAACATAACTCTATGTTGGATTTTTCTTGGGAGGTTCTAAATCAACGTGCATTTTTGATAATTCTATGTTATGTGTTCTTCCTCTTGGTGGTGTCTCACTCTTTGACATAGAGGTTATCCTTTGGAAGTGCCTAACTAGGATTAATACAACTAACAATATTAATTTGCCTTTTTTCCTCTTAAAACCATATATTCATTTCATTATTTTCTTTATTGTGTTGTATTTTTTCCTTAAGAGGGCACATATTTCACTCGCATGAGCATAAGGGTCATTGGCAAGGCTATTTTTCACTTTGGCTTACTTGAGAATGTTCATGGTTCAATTATAGTTCCAAGAGTGATTGGAAGGATATCTTCATTTATAATTTGGTCACTGAAATAATTTTATAGGGTAATTTATAATGTTTTTGACCCATTTATGGGAATTCATAAAGCCTACATATTTTGAGTCATAATTAAAAATTGAGTTTTATTTTTTTCAAAAGTGTATGGTTTTCAATTATCTATCCATTAGTGTTATAAATTTGAAAAAACTAACTACTTTTATAAAGTGCTAAAATTTGGGGATGAGGGTCTTTATTACAATCTTTTGGGGGGTTGTCTCAGTGCTGATTTGTGCACCATTTTGCATTCTTTCATTCTTTGGTGAGTCACTATCACGGCCTATAATTTTGGTATAGATGATTGTGAGCTTTTGAATACACACAATTATCATACATGGAGACCTAGAATGGAAAAAATCATTAAATGCAAAGGATTATGGTCCCTAATACTTGAAAATCAACCATAGTTCATAAGAGAATATGAAAAGTTTTATCACCATTGTAAGTTTGATGAATGTATGGGTTTGATAGGGATTTATGTGAGTGATAGTATATTGTTTCATTTGTATGGGTGTGATACTCCATTCAAAATATGGGCTAAACTAAAGGATTTTTTTGGGAAAGTAGATCACATGAGAGTAATGTAGCTTGAAGTGGAGCTTATTTCACTCAATTCTGATGAGTTTCCCTTTATTATAGACTCTATAACTAAGTTTAAGCTCTTTTTAACTCAATTGAAGGGGAGTGGATGGTATAATAAATATGAAGAGTGTGTGTCCCTAATTCTACCCAAGTTGAAGGGTCCATTCTAAATATTTTCTTCTACCTTTTTCTCTAGCATGGATGCCTTAGATGCCACATTTAAAATGCCTGATCTAGAGTTGTTTTGTGAGAGATTTACTAGAGAGGAATCTAAATTATCTTACCTTTTGTATTCCACCTCTTAAAAATTATTACTAGCATCACATCCTAATAACAAGGGAAAATCTAAGAGTAAGTCCAAGAACACTCTTCTACCATCTCAAAGTGCCCCTAAGCCCAACAACAACACATCTAAACCCAAATAATCTTCCAAATCCAAAAATAACTCTAGCCTATCATGATCCTATTATGGGGTGACTAGTCATGAAGAGTCTATATATTTTAATAGAATGGAAGCCCTAGAGGATGCCATCAGGAAACACAAGATTTATATCTACACTCCATCTCCATCTCATGAGAATGGAAAAACACTTAATGTTGTTAAGAGATCATATTCACCTATTTTAGACAGTTGGGTTCTAGATTCTGGTGCTTCTCACAACATTTCTTGCAAGGAGTCTTTTTTATCTCTTGGTTTGAGTTCTACTTTCAACATTGAGGTTGGAGATTCTTCTTTTATTTATTTTAAGGGAAAATGTGACATACAACTAGATAGTGGCTACATGAATGATGAAATATATGTTCCAGATATCATAACCAATCTCCTTTCAGTTTAGTATCTCTTCTTAAGGGAAGAAATTTGGTTAGGTTTAAGTGGGTATACCACACCAAGTATGCAGTCAAGGGGTCCATTGATAAGTATAAGGCACATCTTGTTGTAAAGGGGTTCTTATAGGACAAAGGTATTAAATACTCTGAGATGTTTGCACCCATTGCCAAAATGGATTCTAATCACCTTGTACTTTCTCTTAATGCACCAGAGGGTTGGATAGTGTATCAGATGAATGTTAAGAGTGCCTTTTTACATGGATATTTTTAGGAGGAAATCTATATGGATCAACTTTCTAAGTTTGTTCATGATTCTTCTCTTGTTTGTCAACTTTGGAGGCCTTTTTATGATCTCAAATAGACCCCTCGAGCTTGATATGAGAAGATAAATTCTTTTCTTCTTTCTACTAGCTTTATTTGCTACCACTCTAATCCCACAATGTATATGTAGCATATTGGGGAGGATAATGTTATACTAGAATTGTATATTGATTATCTACTTCTCATAGGTAGCTCCTCTTCTCATATTTAAGCTTTTTAACATGCCCTTTTAGCATAGTTTGATATGACAGATCTCAATATTTTACACTTTTTCCTTACTTTATAGATTCCATAGTCAAATTCAGGGATTGGTCTAAGTTAGTAGAATTACATCCTTGATCTTCTTCAACATTTTGACATGGGTGATTTCAAGCCAATTCCTTTTCCTTTTCAATTTGGAGGCAGTCTCACTTCTACCTGCACTACTCCACTTTTTGATCCTACATTGTATAGGCAGATGGTTAGGAGTATTATGTATTTGACCCATACTCTCTTTGATATTTCATTTATAGTTGGGCTTGTATGTAGGTTTACACATGCTCCTCATGATATTCATTATAAGGCTACTAAGAGGATTTTATGATGCTTGTGAGGCACTACCCATTTTGGATTACACTACACTAGGGGTTCTACTCAGTTGGTTGGGTACATTGATTCAGATTGGGTAAGTTCTTTTGATGATATGCATTCCACTTCTAGCTACCTATTTTGTCTTAGTTATTTACCTATTGCTTGGGCACATAAGAAGCAATAGGCTATTTCACTTTCATCTAAGAGGCTAAGTATAGGGTAATAATTATAGTGAGTCAACATGATCTTTGGCTTCATCAATTATTGACAAAATTTGGATTTATGTAGAATTTACCTACTGCAATTTGGTGTGACAAATAGAGTGCAATTCACATATCTTGCGACCTAGTTGAACACCAACAAACCAAGAACATTGAGGTACATATGCACTTCATTGATCAACACATTCAAGATGGAGTTCTTAGCTTCAAGTACATTTTAACTTAGTAGCAGGTTGCATACATTTTCATGAAGCCTTTTGCATAACCTCATTTCTTTGAGTTGCATGGCATGCTTGGGTTTTAAAAAATTATCCTTGGTGGGTTTTCATGAGGACATATTCCTTCTTCATTTCATGGATATATATTATACATGAGTACCTTATCAGGCTTAGTTACCAAAATTCATATTGTGGATATGCCACTATATCTTTTTTGGCTATTGTTATCCCCTAGCTTCACTTGAAGGGGGTGTTAGAGTATGTGTTTCTCATGTTTTCTATGATATAGCTAGGTATTTTGAATTTTTCCTAGTTTGTCTTATGTGAGGATCTATCCCATATTATTTAGTTAGGCTATTTTTTAGTTTTACATTGCCTACTTATGCAAGTGCTTTCTATTATACTAACATGCTTTTTATTCTGAATACTATATGATTACCTTCTTACTTGTATATCATATTTTCAGCTTCCTTATGTGATGTTCTTGTTTTTGACTCTTTAAATTCATGGGTTTATGTAATGTTTTCCCATTTCTAATAGTGAATCAAGTGGAAATTAAATAAACATGTTATACCTTCCCTAGAGACTCTTTTACTTGCTGGTCTGAAGAGGTGTGTGCTTGACTTATAGACTAGATATCTTTAACAATGATGACTCTATGCATGGGAAATATTTCCCCTTGTTTACACTTGATTTGAATTGGTAATATTAAATAATTTTTGAGTGATAGCCTTTATATTTGGTAGAGCTTCGTTGCACTAGTTGATCATGGTGAAAGAGTGTGAAGACCCTTTCATTTATAGATTTGGAAAATGAATTTGGATCGTCCATCTTGAGATGAAGATCAAGGGCCCAAGATTAGTCCTTCATTATAATAAATGAAAAATATCAAGTGTAGAAGAAAAATGATGGAGTATTTCATAGAAATGTAAGAGATTTAAATCATGACTCCTCCTTGAGTGTGTAAGAGGGGTGTAAGATATTGTAATAATTCTTACTTGCACACTTGGTATGATGATGTCACCTCAAGTGAGGTAATAATTCAATTTATGTATTTATAAAATAGGTAATTCTAAATCCATGGAATTTTATATTAGAAGAATATTAGACTAATAAATTTAGTATTTAATTAACCATTAGAATAAAAGTGGTTTTGGTAAGGTTGAAAGTGTTAATAGAAGACGAAATTTTAAGTGTCTACATTTTCCCCATATTTGAGAAAGAATTGCTAGACACATATTAAGTAACATTTTTTAAAAGAAGGATAAAGTCATTAAGAAGAAGTTGAAAAATTATATGTATAAATAATTAGAGAACCATGATTCCCCCTCGAGAGGGTATGCATGGATGAAATGTGTGGATGGGATCTCAAAAAAATAGAGGAAGAAACAAGAAGAAGAACAAAGTTAACCCATGAATGAGATTAATCCAAATGAGATAATACTTTCACACTTTTATTTATAATTTATAAGAATAATGTAATTGAGCTAGCCCCAATGTAGAGGGAAGTAGGAAGGATGCATCCCAAAATAAGCGACATACTTTGACTTACCCCAAATAAGGTGAAAGTTGTAGGCTTAAAATTAGAAAAAAGACTTAATGATTGGCCTACCCCAAAGAGTGGGAGTGATTGATTAATGATTTACCATAGTAGGGAAAATTTGATTTATGATTAAATGATTTGCCCCAATAAGGTGGATTTGATTATTTATTAAATGATTTTCCCTAGTAAGGTAGATTTGATCATTGATCAAATGATTTACCATAGTAGGGTGGATTTGATAGTTGATAAGTCTAATTGATTGGAAAGCATAGATCAAGGATTTAACCTGGTACATAGATTAAATATGAGTTGAATAATGAAAACATAGGTGTGATGGTATAATGACTTTTTAAAGAATGAAGAAGCCACAAAAAACTAAGCACATGAGAATAATGAAAGGTAATGAAATAAATGATTATATAAACACAATAATGGTTGAAGAATAATGAGATAATGGTTTCTGAGAGTACCCTAGATATGTATTTTATCTAAGTGTGATCCAGGCAACAATTTAGGCGACAATTTGGGTGACAGTTCCACCCCAATTGATGACGAAACTTCCAGGAGCCATAACTTTTGCACCGTAGCTCCAATTGACTCACCGTTTGAACTGTTGGAAAGCTAAGAATGAGGAAAACATCGTGAAATGGCATGAAGATTTTATCAATGAAGTTTGAACCTCAAAAACCCAATGGAAAAGCCTCAAATTTCAATTTTAATAGTACAGTCTAAAAATAGTAAGTTTCTAAAAATAGTAATTCCTCAAATTCTATATTGTTTTAAATCTTGGAAGTCAAACCAATTAATCTCCCTCAAGATTGGTGACCTTCCACATCCTCCCCATGCTTTCAAAATGTGTATAAATGAAGAGGTAACCCAAAATGTGAAGATAGAAATCTCTTCCCAGATATAAGCATATATTTGTATTGCGATCTTGAGTAATACTACATCTCTTCTCAGAGAATTCATTGTTACTGTGTTATTTCTATACTATTGAGATATTTATCAACTAGAACTTCTAAGTTTTGGATCGGTGGTATCAGAGCGGTTTGTATTGAGAGTGTATGATCCCGAGGATGAGGTCAAGCTACAAGAAGCTTGGGTGGGAAACAACAAAGCTTCCAAAATTTCCATCTGTTCGCTCCAAACGACTTCAAATGGCAGATGACACCAAGACATCTGATCCTTTCAAGGAAATGGTGAATGAAGCCCTCCAATGGCAACGAGCACATATGCTACAAAAATTTTCCCAAATTCTTTAAACACTTTCGATGGGAAATCTTGGCTCCACGGCTCCACTTCCTGGCTCCTCATCCAGGGAACATCCTTTCAATGCCCCAACACCCTTTAAGGTCCAGGTAAATTTTGATATTCCTACATTTAAAGGCAAAATCAATGATGATGTAGTAGAAAATTGGTTGGGTCAACTATCTTCCTACTTCTCTGTAAATAAGTTCACCGATGGAGAAAAGATTACTTTTGCTCTTTTGAAATCAACATTGCCTGTGAAAAACTGGTGGGAAGTGTACAAAAAGAGGTTCAGTACAGATGACATTGGCCTTGAGGTGGAACCTACCTGGGATGATTTTTTGGAAGTGGTGAAAGAAGAATACTATCCCATCAGAGCATATGATGATCTTTACATATAGTGGCAACAACTTTGCCAAGGTAAGGACCAATCTATTCAAGATTACACAGACACTTTTCATTCTTTGTCTGCAAGATTAGGAATTCAAGAAAGTGAGAAACATAAGACTCTAAAATATCATGGTGGAATACAATGGTACATACGAGGGGAAATGGAACTCTTTAATTTGGAAACCCTCGGTGAGGCATACAAATTCATAACTGAAGATTGAACAGAAGCATGGCAGAAAGAATATGAAGAGTCAACCCTCAAAATGGAAAAGTGACAAGGAAGGTCAAACACGAGGCCAAAATTGGAAGCAAAAGGAGTTTCAAGATATGAAATCCCAAAAAGGGAAGGTTAGAAAATGGTGTGATTACCACAAAACTGGAACTCACTCCAAAGAAGAATGCCGAGCCATCAAGTCATTGCTTTCTGAGTCACAATACTCGACATCTACTACTTTGCCTCATACACAACCCACAGTTGAAGAAGACAAAGAAGAAATTATAGATGCGAAGCCAGACACCATTGTCGCTTCATCACAGACCCGTGAGGAAAGACCAGATGACAAGGAAAGATTATTCCACTCCAAATAATGGGTAAAAGGTAAGCCTCTGCATTTCATTCTTGATAGTGGGAGTCAAAAGAATTTAATCTCTGCTAAAGTTGTGAAAAGTCTAAATCTATCCATGAAGCCTCATCCAAAGCCCTATAATATTGGATGGTTGAGCCCAAGGAGAGACCTTTGTGTCACCCATCAGTGTCTTCTTTCATATGCTATAAAATCATTCCAAGATGAAGTCTTGTGTGATGTGGTCAATCTAGATGTTTGTGATGTACTCCTTGGTTAGCCATTCATGTATGAGCGACATGGCATCTATGAATCACGAACTTGAAGGATCACCCTCACTCTTAGAACATGGCACTATAGGGTACCAGAGCTACCACCTCCCACATTTGTCTCCCTGATCAGTGCTAAGCAATGCAAGAGATTGGTGGAGAAAACAAAGTAATTTGTTCTCATGGTGGTCAAGCAACAAAAATCCAAGAAGGCTGATGTTACAGTCCTGACTACATAATCAACACAACAATAGAAGAAAATAGGATGAATCACAGGAGAATATGATGACTTATTCAAGTCACCCACAAGAGTTCCACTGCATTGCGAGGTAAAACATTCTATCAATTTGATCCCAGGATCATCTTTGCTTAACAACCCTGTGTATCGCATATCAGTTTTGGAGAATGTTGAGATAAAAATATAGATTCAAGAATTAATCCAAAAGGGTCACATTAGGCCAAGCTCTTCACCTTGTGGTAGCCCAATTGTCTTGGCACTGAAGAAAGATGGAACATGAGGCTTTGCATTGACTACCGAGCCTTGAATAAAATCTCTATGAAGAATCATTATCCTCTCCCTAGGATTGATGACCTAATAGACCAGATTCGTGGTGTGAAGTTCTTCACCAAAATTGATCTCAAATCTATTTATCACCAAATTCCCATCGATCCCATGATGTCTGGAAGATTGCATTCAAATATAAGGAGGGTCTCTTTGAATGGTTGGTTATGCCTTTTGGCTTAACTAACGCACTTGCAACCTTCATGTGGATGATGGATGACATCCTACGACCCTTCACCAACTCATTTGTGTTTGTCTACTTAGATGACATACTCATCTATAGTAGAACATGGGAAGAACATTTGCAACATGTTCGTAAGGTGCTTCAAACTCTTCGGGAGCACAAGTTGTATGCAAATCTTGATAAATGCATATTCGGGATGACAATAATTCAGTACCTTGGGTACGTTGTGAATGAGGAAGGGGTCCATGTTGATCAAGAAAAGATTTGGGTTATTCAGAATGGACCACACCAAGGACCCTCACAGAGCTTTGCAACTTTTTGGGTCTTGCAAATTTCTATCGTAGGTTTGTTCTTGGATTTTCACATGTTGCTTGGTCACTAACCCAAGTGACTAAAGGAGGAGCTAAAGCTACATTTCAGTGGGGTGAAATACAACAAAGGGCATTTGAGAATTTGAAGAATAGACTCTGCTCAACCCCTATTCTTGCCTTGCTAGATTTGCATCAACCTTTTGAGTTGATGACAGATGCATCTGAATATGCCATGGGAGCTATCATCATGGAACATGGCCATCCTGTTGCATATCACAGTGAAACTTTCACTGATACAGTCAAGAAATATCCAACATATGATAAGGAGCTCTATGCCATTGTGCAAGCCTGTAAATAATGGAAACACTAGATCTTGGGGAAAGAAATAATCATCCACACTGACCATAGACCATTGGAATTCATCCAGATGCAAAGCAAACTCTGAAATGAGAGGCATCAAAAGTGGGTCACATATCTTTAGAAATTCCACTTGATAATCAAACACAAAAAGGGGAGCTCAAATACATCTGTAGATTGTCTGAGCCGCCCACCAATTATTGCACTCATGATAGTTCTGGACCTGTGCGGACATGAGACTACCACTTGGGGTGCTCTGTATGAAGCAGATCTTACCTTTGCTGATACATATCAAGCACTTCAAAAAGGTAAATATGTTTCTGATTTATATTTACAAGATAATGTCCTTAATCATATGGGGCACATCTGTGTTCCAGTTGCAGAGCAACAAAAGATGATTTGGGAAGCACACTTTAGTAGGATAGCTGGACACTTTGGTATTGAGAAGACATTGGTAGTTCTTCAAAAACACTTCTACTAGCCCCATATGCGAAAGGATGTGGAAAGATATCTCAAGTCTTACACCCCATGTGTGATAGCCAAGCCAAAAAATAAGAATCAAGGATTGTACATGCCATTGCCAAAACCAACCAGGCCTTTGGAATCCATCTCAATGGATTTTCTCTCAGGTTTGCCCACTTCAAAACATGGTAAGGACTGTATTTTTTTGGTAGTTGATAATTTTTCAAAAATGGCTATCATGATTACTTGTAAGAAAAATATATCTGCTAAGGAAACTACTCAACTATATTTTAGTCATGTATGGCTCCATTTTGGTCTCCCTAAGTCCATTGTCTCAGATCAAGATATCAGGTTCCTGAGTATCTTCTGGTCCACTCTATGGAAGATGATGGATACTACGCTGATGAAATCCATAGCCTTCCATCCACAGACTGATGGTCAAATAGAGGTGGTAAACCACTTGATTGTTGACATGATTTGGATGTATCACTCCAAACATCCATGCACATGGGATGAGGGACTTCTTTTTAGACAACATGGATACAATCAGGCATTGCACAGCTCGACCAAGCACAATCCATTCCAAGTATGTTTTGGGTTCCAACCCATGGCACCAATTGATATAGTTGTTCCATTTTACACCATGGAATACATACCTCATGGAAGATCTGAGGTAGCAAAAGCAACAAAGTTTATTGAACAAATGCAACACATCCAGCAACAAGTTCATGACATCCTGGAGAAGATGAATCAGAAGTATAAGCAACGCCATGACAAACACAGGATTACACACCATTTTGCTGTGGGTGACAAGGTTTGGTTATGGCTTCAGAAGGAATGAATTGAAGGCCCACATAGAAAGATTCAACCTCTGTGATATGGTCCCTACACCATCACCAGAAGAGTTGGAGAAAATGCTTTTGAGTTGAACCTATTAGCCTACCTTGGTCTGCATCCAATATTCAATGTGGAGCTCCTCAAACCATATCACCCACCTCTCTTAGACACTTCAATTGTATTAGAATAGCTAGACATTGATGAGCTTGATCCATAGAGTTTTGCTCTAGTGGAAGAGGATCAGATTGTGGATACCTGGATGAAGACAACAAGAGGATGCTCTATTCTGCTTTATCGAGTGGTCAAAAGGGGCTAGCTTAGCCATCAAGGTGAGTGGCTCACAGAGAATCAAATCAATAAAAAACTACCACACTTGATGGGGAACACTGATGCAATGGGGACCATTGCTTTTCAAGGAGGGAGGAATGATCTAGGCAAAAATTTAGGTGACAATTCGGGTGATAGTTCCACCCCAATTGATGATGGAACTTCTAGGAGCCATAACTTTTGCACCGTAGCTCCAATTGACTCACCATTTGAACCATTAGAAAGCTAAGAATGAGGAGAACATCATTAAATGGCATTGAGATTTGATAAATTAAGTTTGACCCTAGAAAACTCAATGGAAGTGCCTCAAATTTCAATTTTAATAGTGTAGTCTAAAAATAGTAAGTTTCTAAAAATAGTAATTCCTCAAATTTTGTATTGTTTTAAATCTTGGAAGTTGAACCACTTAATCTCCCTTGAGATTGGTGACCTTACACATCCTCCCCATGATTTTGAAATGTGTATAAATGAAGAGGTAACCCAAAATGTGAAGACAAACATCTTTTCCCAGAGATAAGCACATATTCGTATTGCGATCTTGAGTAATACTATATCTCTTCTCAGAGAATACATTATTACTGTGTTATTTTTATGCTATTGAGATATTTATCAACCAAAAATTTTGAGTTTTGGATCAAAGTGCTACCTACATAGTCTAAAAATAGGCCTCATGCTAATGTAGTTTTCCCAAAAATGAAAGAAAATGGAAATGTTGGACTGGATGATGATGATAAGATGTTTATGACATTATGTATATTATCATTTGTAGATATATCATGAGTATCATGTAAATTAGCCATGGTGTTCAGTGATGGTGTTATAGGTAGTAGACAAGGAGATTTTGTTGTAACATTGTCTGTTAGACCTCTAATACTTGATTTTTAATGTAACACATGATCATATCGACCATGATATAAAAAATCATGTGTTAGGGTGTGGAGCTAAAAGCTTCACCTGAATGCAAATGGGATGGAGGATGCTGAGTATGCAGTCACTGGCATCGACAGGATCACCGACGTCGATCAGTGGACGTGTAGAAGGAAACTGACCTCAGCAAAAGTCGGCCAATGTCGGTCGCCTTTAGTCAGACAAGGACTGACGTCGGTCACCTGTGGTGATCAGAACTGCTGTTGACAAATAGTCAGTTAAGTGAATGTGTTGTTTGCATGATAAAGACTAGTTCGAGTCTTTGAGCCACTTATCCAATTAGTGTATGCATGAGATCTATATAATAGACTCATTGGCTATATTGTTAAGTGTAGAACTTGTAGAACCCAAGTGTGGAACTTGGAGAGTTCTTCCCATGGTGGAATCAAGTAGGATTCCCCATGTATGTAAGATCAGGTTTGATATGCAGGGTGTTGTAGGATCATGGTGGAGATCTACATGTGATAAGTAAGATCAGGTTGGTCTGTAAGTATTTGTGTATGTGAGGGTCAGAATAGGATCAGCGGGGGAGCAAGATTAAGGTGACAACAATACATCAGGAGCAGGATCATGGTGAGATCTACTTGGAGTATCGGTTCGTACTCGATTGTACTGGATGTACAATAAGGTGAACAATAGCATGTGTTAGCTGTGTGTTGTGACCTATGAGAGAAGATTACTCAGGTGGGAAGATTACTGGGAGCCCTTAAGGAGGAAGCCTCACAGAGGTGGAAGAAGAGTGTGATCTCTTTATTGTAATTTCCTTTATAATGAGTTGAATACAATTGTGTGTTGCCTCTCAGTTTCTGTGTTATTTCTCATTGATAGTTATTTGTTCTTTTGGTATTTCCACATGTTTAAGTTGCTTATACAATGGTAATCATGTGTGCTCTTAAATCTGACAAGTTGTGTCAGAGCTTTGGGGAACTTTGGTCCTATCAAATGGTATCAAAGCGAGGTTGGATGTTCTCAGAGTGAGCTTGACTAATAGGTGGTTCAGATCTATTAAGTGTTGTTGATTACAGGTTACTCACAGGGGTTGCTATTTGAGTGGGAGTATAGCAAGGTAGAAGAATGGAGAAATTTAGACACAAGTGTAACACCACTGGGTGTGTGGTGGGTTGTCTTCAAGTGGGAGCTTGGAGAGGGATACAAGCCAGGATGCAGATTAGACAAAGTACTGGTATAGGTACGGGTGCAACTATTTATCTCCAAGTGGGAGATTGTTAGGGTGTGGAGCTAAAAGCTTCACCCGAATGCAAATAAGAAGGAGGATGCTGAGTATGCAGTCACCGACATCAGTAGGATCACTAACATTGGGCAGTGGAGATGCAGAAGGAAATTGATCTTGGCAGCTATCAACTGATGTCGGTCACCTCCAGTCAGACAGGGACTGATGTTGGTCACCTGTGTAGTTCCAAAACTGCTGTTGATGAACAGTCAGTTAAGTGAATGGGCAATTTGCATGATGAAGATGAGTTTGAGTCTTGAGCCGCAAGTCTAATCATTGTATGCATGAGATCTATATAATAGACTCATGGGCTGTATTGTTAAGTGGAGAACTAGAAGAAATAAGTAGAACTTGGAGAGTTCTTCCCCTGGAAGAGCATGTTCTTCCATGTATGTAAGATTAGGTTTGGTCAGCAGGGTATTGCAGGATCATGGAGGAGATTTATATGTGATAAGTAAGATCAGGGTTGGTCTGCTAGGATGTTTGATAGGACCAAAGTTTCCCAAAGTTCTAACACAACTTGTCAGATTTAAGAGCACACATGATTACCAATGTATAAGCAACTTAAACATGCGAAAATACCCAGAAGAACAAATAACTATCAATGAGAAATAACACAGAATATGAGAGGCAACACACAATTGTATTCAACTCATTACAAAGGAAATTACAATAAAGAGATCACACTCTTCCTCCACCTCTGTGAGGCTTCCTCCTCAAGGGCTCCCAGTAATCTTCCCTCCAAAGTAATCTCCTCTCAATAGGTCACAACACATAGCTAACACAAGCTGTTGTTCACCTCATTGTACATCTGGTACAATCAAGTATGAACCGATACTCCAAGTAGATCTCACCATGATCCTGCTCTTGATGTATTACTGTCACCTTGATCTAGCTCCCCCACTGATCTCCTTTCTGGCCCTCGCATTCACACATCCCAACAAACCAACCTTGATCTTACTTATCACATGTAGATCTCCTCCATGATCCTATAATACCCTGCTAACCAAACCTGATCTTACATACCTAGAAGAACATGCTCTTCCAGGGGAAGAACTCTCCAAGTTCTACTTAGTTCTTCTAGTTCTCCACTTAACAATACAACCCATGAGTCTATTATATAGATCTCATGCATACAATGATTAGACTTGCGGCTCAAGACTCGAACTTATCTTCATCATGCAAACTACCCATTCACTTAACTGACTATTCATCAACAGTAGTTTTGGAACTGCACAGGCAACTGATGTCGGTCCATGTCTGATTGGAGGTGACCGACATCTGCTGATAGCTACCGAGGTTAGTTTCCTTCTGCACATCCACTGATCGATGTCGGTGATCTTGCCGATGCCAGCGACTGCATACTCAACATCCTCCTTCTTATTTGCATTCAGGTGAAGCTTTTAGCTCCACACCCTAACAATCTCCCACTTGGAGATAAACAGATGCACTCGTACCTATACTAGTACTTTGTCTAATCTGTATCCTGGCTTGTATCCCTCTCCAAGCTCCCACTTGAAGACAACCCACCACACACCCAATGGTGCTACACCTATGTCTAAATTTCTCCATTCTTCTACCTTGCTATACTCCCACTCAAATAGCAACCCCTGTGAGTAACCTGTAATCAACAACACTTAATAGATCTGAACCACCTGTTAGTCAAGCTCACTTTGAGAACATCCAACCTCGCTCTAATACCATTTGATAGGACTGAAGTTCCCCAAAGCTTTGACACAACTTGTCAGATTTAAGAGCACACATGATTACCATTGTATAAGCAACTTAAACATGTGGAAATACCCAGAAGAACAAATAACTATCAATGAGAAATAACACAGAATATGAGAGGTAACACACAATTGTATTCAACTGATTACAAAGGAAATTACAATAAAGAGATCACACTCTTCTTCCACCTCTGTGAGGCTTCCTCCTCAAGGGCTCCTAGTAATCTTCCCTCCAGAGTAATCTTCTCTCGATAGTTCACAACACACAGCTAACACACGTTGTTGTTCACCTCATTGTACATCCAGTATAATTGAGTACGAATCAATACTCTAAGTAGATCTCACCATGATCCTGCTCCTGATGTATTACTGTCACCTTGATCTAGCTCCCCCACCGATCTCCTTTTTGACCCTCGCATTCACACATCCCAGCAGACCAACCCTGATCTTACTTATCACATGTAGATCTTCTCCATGATCCTGCAATACCCTGCTGACCAAACTTGATCTTACATACCTAGAAGAACATGCTCTTTTAGGGGAAGAACTCTCCAAGTTCTACTTAGTTCTTCTAGTTCTCCACTTAACAATACAGCCCATGAGTCTATTATATAGATCTCATGCATACAATGATTAGACTTGTGGCTCAAGACTCGAACTCATCTTCATCATGCAAACTGCCCGTTCACTTAACTGACTATTTGTCAATAGCAGTTCTGGAACTGCATAGGTGACCGACGTCGGTCCCTGTCTAACTGGAGGCAACCGAATCGATGATAGCTACCGAGGTCAGTTTCCTTCTACACGTCCACTGACTGATGGTGGTGATCCTGCCGATGCCAGCAACTGCATACCCAGCATCCTCCTTCCTGTTTGCATTCAGGTGAAGCTTTTAGCTCCACACCCTAACAATCTCCCACTTGGAGATAAATAGCTGCACCCGTACCTATACTAGTACTTTGTCTAATCTGCATCCTAGCTTGTATCCCTCTCTAAGCTCCCACTTGAAGACAACCCACCACACACCTAGTGGTGCTACACCTGTGTCTGAATTTCTCCATTCTTTTGCCTTGCTAGTACTCCCAATCAAACAACAACCCCTATGAGTAACCTATAATCAACAACACTTAATAGATCTGAACCACCTGTTAGTCAAGCTCGCTCTGAGAACGTCCAACCTCGCTTGATACCATTTGATAGGACCAAAGTTCCCCAAAGTCTGACATAACTTACAAATTTAAGAGCACACATGATTACTATTGTATAAGCAACTTAAACATGTGGAAATACCCAGAAGAACAAATAACTATCAATGAGAAATAACACAGAATATGAGAGGTAACACACAATTGTATTCAACTGATTACAAAGGAAATTACAATAAAGAGATCACACTCTTCTTCCACCTCTGTGAGGCTTCCTCCTCAAGGGCTCCGAGTAATCTTCCCTCCAGAGTAATCTTCTCTCGATAGTTCACAACACACAGCTAACACACGTTGTTGTTCACCTCATTGTACATCCAGTATAATTGAGTACGAATCAATACTCTAAGTAGATCTCACCATGATCCTGCTCCTGATGTATTGCTGTCACCTTGATCTAGCTCCCCCGTTGATCTCCTTTCTGACCCTCGCATTCACACATCCCAACAGACCAACCCTGATCTTACTTATCACATGTAGATCTCCTCCATGATCCTGCAATACCCTATTGACCAAACCTGATCTTACATACCTGGAAGAACATGCTCTTCCAGGGGAAGAACTCTCCAAGTTCTACTTAGTTCTTCTAGTTCTCCACTTAACAATATAGCCCATGAGTCTATTATATAGATCTCATGCATACAATGATTAGACTTGCGGCTCAAGACTCAAACTCATCTTCATCATGCAAACTGCCCATTCACTTAACTGACTGTTCATCAACAGTAGTTCTAGAACCCATAGGTGACCGACGTCGATCCCTGTCTGACTGGAGGCGATCGACATCAGCCGATAGCTATCGAGGTCGATTTCCTTCTGCATGTCCACTGACTGATGGCGGTGATCCTGTCGACGCTGGCGACTACATACTCAGCATCCTCCTTCCTGTTTGCATTCAAGTGAAGCTTTTAGCTCCACACCCTAACATCATGATGACCGGGATGCAATGTGAATAAGAACTCACCCCTGATCCAATAGATAATTTATGATAATGCACCCATGATAAAAACCATGATGGCAATGCTGATGTATGCCAATAGATGGACTCAGGCACACCTAAATGATAGGAAGCACCATGATGATGACCATGTTGGCACAATGGATTGAGTTGAAGTAAAAATAATAAAATAAAGAAAAAACACACACATAAACTTGAAAATAAAAGCAATATGAAGCATCTTGTTGTTTAACCAAGTCAAAATTCACATGTGAAGGCTTGATGAAATCATAAATGGATGGTGCCCCCAAACAAGGATACATACAAGGGAAGGACACATATTAAGGTGGTTTAAATGATTGGAACTAATACAAATCAAGGATAATGATTGGATTTAGGACAAGATAAATATTTTTGAATTTTTGGCTTTATATCTCTCACAGAGATTTTAAGTCATTTAAAAAAAAATTTTAGGTCTTTTTTGGACTATTTTGAATCTTGTTAGGCTTTTGGAATGTCAATTAAATGGAGGATTAAAAGATGCACAATGTTTTAACTCATAAAATGATGAGAGCATGGCATTAATAACTCACAAAATGGTGAGAGTATGGCTTAGAATGATCACAAAACAACTAAAGCGTGGATTAAAAAGCTCACAAAATGGTGAGAGTGGATTAAAATGCTAAGAAAATGGCTTAAAAGGGGTTCATAAAATGGTAAGAGTATGAAATAAGGGTGGTAGAGCTGACATCAGAAACTAAGTGCTACCCATATAGCTTGAATGGACTTCAATCCACTCTAGTTCACCTTGAATATGGGAGATAACAATGAAGGAAGGACAAATGGATAATGCTAGATAATAATGGATGACAATAAGGGAAAGGACTAGGAATATCCAAGGACCATGTCACATGAGAACCAAATGTGTCTAATCATCAAAGTGTCATATAGGTAATATGCCATAATATTTCCTAAATAAATCTTAATATACATTCCACTTCTGTAACAAGTTCAAGATGAGGAAATTCATGGTCACAATAAGATGGGTTGTGTTGAATAGGATTGGATGGTCAAAATGGCTAGAATGGTAATGAAACACTCAAAATGGATGGAATGTTAATGGAATGGTCTAAAATGCAAATGAGGCTGGACACAAGTGTCATGGTACTTTCCCAAGGCACCACAAACATTATTTTCACCATTGAATGAATTGTTTCTTTTTCTATTCTGATTTTGATTGTTTTGTATTTTTTAATTGGTTTTTTTGATTTGTAGCATCTCAACTCAATGGAGGATTATGGGATGCATAATGTGGGCCCTTTGGTGTCTAACCAATATTTGTTCAAAATAGTAGTTCTATTTGAATCATGTTACCAATGTGAACTATATTTTTGCTATTGTGATTTTCTTTGGTTTTTTATTTTGTTTCCTTCAAACCTATGGACAAGGTGTCTTCATAGTATATTTAAAAAAAAGTGCTACCATGAAGGGTAAATAAGGGTATGCATGTGATAAATGGTTTGATTGGATAATGAAATATAGGTCTTGAATGAATAATAGGATCATAATGGAATGTATAATGGTTACTAAACAAATAAAGACTGTGATTTTTAGTTGTATGCTTTGTGGTTGATTCTAGATACAAAATGATTTTGGTTGTGGTAGGATAAATATTGAATTAAATAATGTCTTCATCAATCAATGAGGAACTAATTGGCTCAATTATTGGTGCCTTGAAGAGGTTTTCACCAACAAAGTCTTCTTGATTGTTCTAATTTGGATTGTCTAATAGCGCCTTGGATAAGGTCTCACTAAGGGATGTTGATAATTAATTTTTATTTTCCCTTAACACCTTAAGAAAGGTTTCACTAAAGGATTCTAATTTTTGATTATGATGATCATCTAGTGACTTAAATAAGGTTTCACAAGAAGATGCCAAATTTAGACTTTGATTGTCCCCTAGCACCTCAAACAAGGTTTCACAAGGAGATTGTTCTTCTGCCTAAATGTTATCTTGGTTCCCTATAAATTCTACCATTGAGATGTCAACATGAAATAAGTTAAATAATGTGTGATTATACCAATCTCTATTGATGTTTATGGGTGGGTGGATGCCAACAAAATGGCTAGGTTAGTTAATGTGAAAGGCATGTGTAATGTTAATGGATGGGTAAAAGGTAACACAATAATCATAAAAAATACTAGGAAAACTTGCATTTATGGCGAAGGAAACTTCCTCACAAACTATGGAAGGATTGTAAATGTTTTCAATTAGATCTAATAGGAGTGTGTTACTGATGTTATAACATCTACTAAGGTATACTAATTATGTCACTGATTCTTACTCAAATGAATTTGGTAAAATTGTAGAGGCAATGTTATAATATCCATTAATATATTCTAATTTTGGACTCAAGAGGATCTAAATCAAATGTTGAGACTAGTGTTCATTTGAATTTTAATGTTAAATTTAATATTAGTTACAAAATGGAACCCAATTTAGATATTGGTTCTAAAACAAAACCTAATTTTTAAGTTGACGCTGATAATAATGTTAGTTCTAAAATGGAATTCATTTCTAATGTTGATATAGCCACAAAGGGGGACTATTGGATTGCGTTGTTCACAAGTACCATGTTCAAATTTCACTTAGAAATGAAGGATTTGGGATGAAGGATTTTTTTAAAGTGGGGAATGTTTGGCAATGGATGAATAATGGGTTATTTCTCAATAATAATGGGTGTTTCAAAGATGGGCTCATCGAAGATGGGTCCTATATCAAAAATAGGTGGATAAACAATGGTTTAGATTTGGTCAAAGATGGGTGATTCAAAAAATATGTTGACATTGGGTTGACTATCTTGATCTTACTCTAGAAGTGGATGTATTTGATCATTCTTGGGAAAGGGATCATGACATATTCTAATCGAGTAGTTATCAGACTTGGAAACACTTGAGTCCTTAATAAATAATGATCCTTGGAGGGGAAATGATATAATAGGTCTGGAACATTGGCTTTGTTGTGGTTGTAATACCAGATTAACTTGTGGACTACTAGATGAAATGTCAAAAGTAGATTCAAAGTGAGATAGGTTTTAACTAAGCTGTAAGAGTTGATCTATCATGTATCAACATATGAATGTCAATTCTAGAACAAGTTTAGGATCATGAATTTATAGTACTTAGATTAACCTTAGATGAATGAACCCAAGAAAGGATACATGCAAGGGGAAGGGATTATAATAAATTGGCCCTAAGAGGCTGAACTTGGTTTGATTGAAATGGGCCCAAAAAGGGTGGTCTTGGTCTCTGACTAAAAAGGTCCCAAAGAGGTTGGATTGGATTAATTAGAATGGGACCAAAGAGTGTGGACTTGGTATTAATGTAATGGGCTTGGCTCTAAAGAGGGCAGTCTTAATATGGATTAGAATGGCTCCAAATAAGGAATATAATTTATTTGATATGATTTAACATTTTGATTAGATTTGATTGGACTTTGCCCCAAATAGGGTAGAATAGACTGAATTAAAATTTCCCCAAAATAGGGTGGATTAGCTTAAACTAGTTCAATGTAATTATCTTGGCCTGAAATAGGGAAAAAATAGATTGAATTGGAATTGCCCTCGATAGGGTAGATTGGATTGGTATGATTTAAGTGAAAAAAATGATGGATGTCGTGACTTTGTCATTCCTTATCGATAACTACCGGAGATTGAATGAAAAGACAAGAAATGGTTTGAATCGGAATGTGGTTGATTCAAGGTATTTGGATTTGGTCAAAATAGACTTAGTTTAATACTGTTTCACTTATTTGGCTTTGAAGTTGACTTTGGTCAAAGTTGACTTGAGTTGGAATTAGAATTAGAAGGTGGTTCAAGATTAACCTAATTAGATTGGAATGGCTTGGTATATGGTTCAAGATGATCTTGATTTGGCTTAGATTAGCCTGGTACATGGTTCAAGATGAATTTGATTTAGATTTTAAAGTTAAAGTTGACCTTGGTGGACATTGACTGATTAAGTGGGTCTGTCAATGCAATTATTAAAATGGAATAGTTCAATCAAAGTTTGTTCATGTAAATATCCAAATAGGAAATGTGTGTGAATAAAAATTATTTACAAAATGGTGCACAAATCTTAGTACATCAAATGCTTTCAATTAGTTCAATTTAATTTTATAATTTTGGTTTGAAAGTGTATTTGATCTGATTATAAAATTTGACCTAGGCTTTAAATAAGTTCAATTTGGAATGTTGGGTTGTTTAAGTTGTGAAAACTTTGGATTGGGCATGTAACTTAGATAATGTTTGAATTGGATTTTATTTTAACATTTAACTTTAAATAAACTTAATATGATTTGGAAATTTTATTGAATTTAAACTTTTGAAGTAGGGTTGACTTGTTTTTGAATATTGAAAAATGTCTAATTTTTTTATTTGGGTTGACCTTATCAACCTTGTTTGAATTTGGACTTAGATTAAACAAGAATTAGAATTTGGGTTCAAATTAGAATTAGTTTTCAATAGGAAGTAAGGCTAGTTATAATTAGGCATCATAATGCCATGGTTTAGCCAAGAATTTGGACCTTGGTCTTGAATTGATTTAAAATTGGAATTAGAATTTATTTGGAAGTATGATTAGGTTTGGAATAAAATTAATGATACAATGGAATGGTTTATACATGAGTTTGGATCTTGGTCTTGAATTGATTTAAAATTGTAATTAAATTTTTTTTGGAACTAGGATTAGGTTTGGAATAAAACTAATGACATAATGTCATGGTTTAGACAAAATTTTAGACCTTGGTCTTGAATTGATTTAAAACTGGAATTGGAATTTGTTTAGAACTAGGACTAGGTTTGTAACCTAATGGATAGAATAATGGCACATTTTAGATAGGAATGGTATGTATTTGGAAAGAGTGATTTTTTACTTGGAATACGGATAAAATAATGCTTCTTCATGTAGGCATGTATAAAGTATGTCTTAGAATTTGGTTTTGGACTTGACCTATTTAGTTTTTGAATACAAATGGGATTTTGGCATGAAAATCAAGCATTAGTTCATAAGCATCATAAGGATTATTTAATAGCTAATGTAAGATTACATCACATCCACTAATCATTTGAAATACTTGCCTTTAAGATGATTAAAAATTTAAGGGTTCATCATATTATTAGATGCAATTGTGGTGGTGTTTTAATCCTACCCTTCTCTCCAAGGTTTGTATGTGTAAGGCAATATTTAGGGGAGGTTACCTTTGCACCCTTGCATCAATGAATTTTTTATGGAAAAAGAGGTTTCTTTAAATTAATCTGAAATCAAGCTATTTACAGGAGGTTTTGTCCCCTTCATAATGACTTCATTCATTGGATTTTAGTGAAGTGACACTATATTTATTTTGGACTACTTAAAGTTTTACTTGGTTTTTTAGATGGTCCTTTAAGGGATCAAATTCATCAAAGAAGAGATCCAAGTCTTGAGATTTTCATAGGAGGATACATCCCCTATCAAAGAGACCCATAATTCCTTAATGATGATGTTTAATGGATTAACATTGGTAGTTAACCCATTGCTTTCACAAAACCTTTTATGGAAAATTTGGCTAGGCCTTAATGATACCTACCAATAATTTATAACCCTCATCAGATGTACAGGGTTGATACAAATGTTGGGGGATGAAATCCTAGTCACCGTGCTCTAAATACTTGTGAGAAGGTAATGAAACCCTAATTACATAGGCTTAAAAAAAATGAAATCTATCACTATTTTAATTCACAAGAATCTCCCTAAGGGCAAGTAAAGAACATACTTGGTGAATTTATTGAGATAAAACAAGTGATCATACTCAAGTTTTTGGATCACCCTATCAAGGGGAGAATATATGCATAAAGTAACGACACAACATAGATATAAAATAATACAATTACAAGGAAATAAATGACTTATAAAATAACAAAATTTCAATCCCAAATTAAAATTGTGTTCTTTTTAAGTCCAAATTGAAATCTTTACAAAAGGAAATGTGCTTTACTTATTTTAGATATAAAATTCACTCTTTTGGCTAAGGTCCTATAACAAAAGTGGTTAGACATTGTAAAAGGTACGTTTTAGATCAATAAGGAAGTTGAAAATGAGCTTGTTTAAGTCTCAATATTTTTTGTACATAGATAGAAACCATTGATTAGAAGGGTAAAAATGTCGATTAGTAGGGTGAAGCCATTAAAGAAATTAGTAAAAACTTAAATGGTGAAACTACCAAAGAAATTGATGAAAACACTTAAAAGGGTGAAACCACTAGAAAACATGAACATAAGGAAATTTATACCAAATGCAAAACCACCAAAATGTAGGGTGAAATTATTGAAGCAAAAAGTGAAAATGCTGAGTGAGGCAAAACCACTGATTATAATAGCCTATAAAATGGAAAAAAAATTAGAAACATAAATCAATACTAATGATGTTTTAGTGAAATCACTAATTTTAAAGAGAAAAACCATCAATTAGTGGGGCAAAACCATCATTTTCATGTATAATGAAATTTTGTAAATTTTGGAAGAAAATGAGGTGAATTAAGCTAATTTCTAGATTAATTCTTTCAATTAGAAGAATGTAGAAAGCCTACAAGAGATTGTGGGGTGCGTAGGGTCCCATCAGGTGTGACATTATGTATAAAATGGATCTAAAGAAGGTTAGATCATTTTTAGTGACATGAAATAAAAAATAACTTGAAGAACATAACATTCTAATCCTATCCACTAGGATTGAGCAAGGAAAAATAAGAGGTGAATCAAGTGGAAATAAAAAAAACATGTTATACCTTCCTTATAGACTCCTTTATTTTTCATTCTAAATAGATTTGTGCTTATCTTGTAGACAAAAATATCTTTGGTAATGTCAACTCTATGAATGGGAAACATTTCCCCTTGTTTGTTACAACCCCTCAAGTTGTACTTAGAATAACACATTTAAAAAAAAAAACTAATTACTCAACATTCATTCACTTAACAAAAATTATACTAAATAACTTTTTCCAATTATATAAACAATTTATAACAATAATAATTCACAAATTCTTGTACTGAATGCAATATAATATATTATAATTACAAGGAATTAAATACATTAGGACTCAACCACAGCTAGTCCACTAATACAATAACTACTATTCAACTATATACAAATAAAATATAAATATATTTACATTAGGTATTTATATTTAATCTAATTGATAGATACCAAGCCCTCTAGAGCTCAAATTAAACCAACTCATGTATCTTTGATAATCCTAAGTGTGGTTTCCAGGTAAGTAGTACTACTGTGGGGAAGGAGAGCATAATCCAAGCATTTTTCCACAAAAACCATGAACCAACGATCATCCACACAATTCCCTATCAAATAATGGCACTCCCTTAATGAATAGGTATATAAAATGGTGTAGGAATCTAGAGAACAAGCAAGTACCCAAGTGTGCATGATTCTAAAGCTAAACATGCAGTGTATCATATAAAACCTATTCTATTACAAGATAGCTCACTGACATGTAAATGATACATACCAAAAGATAATTTCTCAACATATATTTTTTAATCCTAAGATTCATACTACTTACATCCTCCTAAAAATTACACCACATCACATGCTAAACATACGAGTAAGCAAAATGTGCATTTATTCCATCAATGCATGAATAAATCATACATTATTATCTTTTTCAACCCAAAAATAAGCCTACATTTTATACCACCTAGGTATAATTCACATTAAACTACAATTTTCTAAATACTAATATAATATCCATACGACTACACCCCATGATAACCCATATTATCATGGTCTAGTGATCTAAGACATAACTACTAGTTTTCCCACAATCAATCATACAAAGTAGTTATAAATACATGGAAGTATGAGATTTTAATCAAGTATGTACATATCACAAATCAAGTCATATAATTACATAAAATTATAAACTAACATTCATTTACACTCTCAAGGTTGTATGCACACATACATGATGTCTTACTAATTGCTACAAAACATTTCATTCAAGTAATAACCAACACATACATTTAATTAGTCAACATAGGTGAGAGTCTAGAATTAAAACTATAATATGTACCATCTAGTTATATATTTAAACTAAAGTATTTTATGATATCCCATACTATCATATCTCCTTGTGCATGAGCACCCTAATCAAACACAAATAAACAATCTTACACTTATAAATGTAAAACAAGTAAGTACGAGATTATACCACCTGACTATACCCTAGACTATAATGCAAAATAATAATCTAAAGAAACACAATCTCTAAACACATTTTATGATGCACTAACACATGCTATGTAAAATCACTTGTGCTATATTAATAAACTCAAAATATATACTACACATAAGTTTTTAATACTATTTGCATATATACCAATAGTCAATCTTAATATTACATTTTGTTCATCAAATGCATATAATAAATATCAAACATGTTATTATTACATATACATAAATGTATAACAAAACACAATCCATACAAGATCATACCATCTGGGTATGCTTTAAACATGGACTATTATTGCATGCATGGCAAAATTACATACTAGTTAATTATCAACCAATGGATTTTAATCGTAATATTCCTAATAACAGTATAACAAGCTAATTATGAAAATATATAAATATATACATTTAATCCTTTCAATGCTATGCAATAAAACCATATCTATTTAATTCATAAAGAATAATAATAATCCAACACTACGTCAATATAAATATGTCATTCTTATAATTTCATACCTCCAACGACACTACTTTATACAAGGATCACCTTTCCTCTTTATTCAGGTGTCATACTCGTTAATACAAAATTACATATTTGGTTCTAATCACAAATAATATAATTTGCATTTTTATAATATGAAACAAGCATGTTAATAATAATAACTTATCTTTACTAGTTTAAACAATAGCTTAAAGCATTTAATTTTAACTTGGTATCTCTAAGTTTACCTCAATGCTTTAAGGTACCTAGAAATACTTAAATATTCCTCTATTTAATACTAGGGCTTAAATGAAATATCCTGTAAAACATTTTACAAACTTAGGTTTTCTATTCAAGACTTGATTATCTAAATTATATATATATATATATATATATATATATATATATATATATATATATATATATATATATATATATATATATATATAAAGCTTGCTTATATATACTAGTTAGACCCATTTCTAAAAAAAACTAAGTCCTTAGTATATATATAAAGCTTGCTTATATATACTAGTTAAACCCATTTCTAAAAAAAAACTAAGTCCTTAGTTTATATATATATATATAAAGCTTGGTTATATATACTAGTTAAACCCATTTCTAAAAAAAAACTAAGTCCTTTAAATCATTATATATATTCCCATGAAGGATTTGTTTGGTATTAAATCAAATTGGAAAGGAATCTAATCAATTTTAATATTTTCACTACCAAAAACTCAATGCTTTATTTATCTTAACACTTAGCAATTTAGTACTTAATATTTTTTTGATTTACTAATTCTTTCCGAACCGATTATATAGAGCATTCCAACATTCATTTTGGATTAGAGAGAAATATGAAAAGAAGTGAATTAGGATTGAAAGAAATACACTTCCTAAGGATCCTTTGATAATCATTCTCTTCTCTTAAAGTGCAATTCAAGCTTAAATACAACTTGGCCTGATAGCGCAACTCTATTTAAATCAGGATACAAAAATTTGAGGTAAAAATAAAGTTCAACCCAACATTTGATCTTGCATTAAAGAGAATCATATTTTCTTATATTTAAAAGACTTAGCACTTTATCCTTATGACTCAACATTTTAATTTAATACACAACACTTTAATATTATTTACTCAACGTTCTTAATTTCATACTCAACACTCTTAATTTTATACTCAACATTATTAATATGTGACTTAGCATTTTTAAGATAGAGACTTGGCTTATAATAGCATTTCACAATAATGGCTCAACCAAAAATTTATAAAGCATTTACAAATAAACAAGCCTCAAGTGGTTCTAATATAACTTAGCATTTTAGTTAAAAGACTCAACGATATTTTCTACAAACTCAACACTTTAATTAAAAGTCTGGCATTTTTAATGAAGTCTAGAATTTTAGTTAGTTCTTGGCATTTCAATCATATACCAGATGTTTCCATTAATACTCAACTTATCAAACTATATACTCAACATTTCAATTAATATTACATAGTTTTTAATTTAAAACACAACCAATAAGAATTAATATGTAGGCTATATAGAATAAATCACAGGCTAATATATACAATACAAACCAAATAAAATAGGATGTAGGATTAAAATAAAACACTGGTCTTAAGGAATGGGATGCTAGTCTATAAAATTACTATGAAACACTATAATTTGCAATGCAAACCATATAATATGAAATGTAAGCCACAAAATTAATATGCAAGGCTTTTTAAAGTGAAACATAGTTTAAAAGGTTAATTAAGGCTGTTCCCTTAGAAATTTATTTGTTGCCTCTTATGTGGAACGTAAGTCAACTATAATTTATAATGCAGATAATATAAACTAAATGCACGTTCATAAGACAAACATAGGTCTATTAATAAAACTCAATCCAAATATAAATAATACACAAATAAATCACCCCATTTGACACACAAGAAAACAATTATATAATTAACCATCTTGATATTTGTTGAATGAAGAATCCATGTTTCTATTATTTATTCCAATCTCTCTCTTTCAATTCTCCTGCCTACTTCTTCTTCCTCTATCTATTGCACTCTCACTTTACATGAAATATTCCTTTGATTTTCCCCATGTATGCCATTTTAATTTACTAACTGCAGTTAAATATTTATCAAAATCATAGTCTTTTTTCCACTTTAACTTGCTAAACAAATATTAAAACATTTAATTTGTTCTATATAGATCAATATGCCTTATTTCATCAAGTTAGTTTAACTTAAGGCTAAGTTTACTATAATAATCATAATAATATCTATTTCTTAACTCCCATGTAATTTCATGCATACTTTTAAAAATACTAAGCTTAGTTTGTCTTTACTCTTGATTAGTACATTAGGATAATTCAATTTCATGAAAAATAATTAAAGCAATGATAATTAATTATTTAACTAATAATTATTAAATCATTAATTGTTTCTTATTATAAGATAATCATATCTACAATAATAGTATCTATATAACAATTAAATATCTTCTCATCCTCTAATATGTTCCCACGGACAATTTGTTGATGATACTATCTTCATGGGGAAATCTAAAGTCAAGGAAGCAAGAACTTTGAAGCAAGCTATAAATTTATATTCATCTGCCTCTGGATAGTTGATTAACTAGAATAAAAGTGCAGTGTTCTTCACTAACACCCCAATTCAGAGACATAACAAAATAGCTAAAATCCTTGAATGCTCTATAGGTTCTTTCCCCTCTTCTTACCGGGGTCTCCCTCTTGGGATGAAAGTCCCTTAAGCCTTTTGGGAAGATCTCATTAATAAATTCAGTAAGAAACTTGCGGGATGGAAAGGAAATTTTATAAGTCAGGCAGGAAAGTTAACCCTCCTCAAAGCAAGTCTTCAAAGCATACCTACTTATGCTTTATGTCTTTTCAGAATTCCCACCAAATTTGTAGAAGCTATTGATAAAATCTAGAGAAACTTTCTATGGACAGGTACCGAGGAAAAAAGGAGAATGCCATTAATTGCCTAGGACAACATTTGCAAACCTTTCAGGGAAGGAGGACTGGGAATAAGGAAAATTAGAAGTATGAACACAACTTTCTTAGCAAAATAGGGATGGAGGGTTTATCATGAAAACAAAGAATGGAGCAATATATGGAAGCATAAGTATTTATTTAATGTAAAATCCCTCTCTGATTTCTTTTCTTACCCTGACGTTACTCGTCCATCTTCCATATGGGGCGCAGTTCAGGGAGCTAAACAAATTTTAGAAGAAGGATGTTCACGGAAAGTTGGTAATGGACAAAAGGTGAAATTCTAGGAGGATGCTTGGTTAAAAGGAAACCCTTTGATAGAAGAATTCAAAGATAAAGAAGTAATTGACTGATGTAAGCAAAGATATGGAATAATGGTTAACCAATATTGGCAGAACAATTCCTGGGTGAACTTAAATGATCTCGATCAAGATTTCAATAATATACAATTATCCCTCAACACTATCTCTCTCTATCCTAATATTGAAGATAAGATTGTTTGGCATGATGATCCTAGCGGACATTTTAAAGTTTCTACCATTTTTACTTCAAAGGGAATTGGTAATCAACCTTTGTGGACGCATGCCTGGATCAAGGGGCTCATCCCTAAAATCAAAATCTTCTACTGGACCCTTCTCCAAAATAAAATCTTGACTCTTGACAACTTACATAAAAGAGGAATATATGTAGTGAACAGGTGTATTCTATGTAAGAAGGGTTTTGAAGATATAGATCACTTGTTTGTGAACTATTCTTTTACGCAACAAGTTTGGAAAGAGATCCTCAATCTTTGGGGTATTACATGGATTCACCACAAAAGTGTGGAACTATCTTTTAAAAGTTGGTACTATCCCTCTAAGAATCCTGATGTTCTTTTTTATGGAAACTAACTCTTCCCCATATTTGGTGGGGAATATGGAAAGAAAGAAATAACTGAATTTTTAGAAGAAAAGAACTTCCAGGATGGGTGGTGGGGCAGAACATTATTAGAGCTATTAAGGAGAATTTCTCATCACAAAGGGACCCTAATCCAACCTTTCAAATTGATAATCCCTTAAGATTAGAAAAGTCTAATGTAAAAACCGAAAATCCTAGACTAGGTGTTACTTGGAATGTCCCCCCTCATGGGTGGATCAAAGGAAACTTTGATGGAGCCGCTAAAGGGAACCCGGGAAATGCAGGATGCAGAGGAGTCTTGAGAAACCATGTGGGAAGCATAATTGATGCTATTTCTATCCCCATTGGTAAGTTGAATTGTCATATTTCTGAAGCTTCTACTGGCCTTCAAACCATCAAACTAGCTGTTGAATCAAGATATTCTAAATTATGGCTGGAAGGGGACTCCTTGAATATCATAAATATCTTAAACAATAAAAATTCTATTTCATGGTCTATAGAGGCTATGGTGATGGAAATGAAAACTTTAATCAAAAAATTTGAGAAAGTTACTATCACCCATACTTACCGTGAAGCCAACGAGGTTGCTGATTGGATAGCAAATCATGCAGTTCAAACAGGACACAAGGTGAGTTGGCATGATACATTAAACAAGAATGTGGATCTTAGAGCGCTCATTAATCATGATGTAATTCATGCAAAGGAGGGAAAGATCAGCTTGAAATAGAAAACCAATGATTTGGCAGAGTGGCCTCATGGAGAAAGGTTTACACTCATTAAACAGAAATGTTCTAGAGCACGTGAAGCAGATTCTGAACGTGCCTAAAAAAAGGTGAGTTTTGTTCCAAATTGGTAATAGTTGGGTTCATTGTTTAGTTTATAGTGTTTGGGCGTTAAAGGATATTTGTATGGATCGCAAAAGGGAAGGAGAACCAAGGAAGCAGGAACCCAAAAACAACAAAGAGTGGAAAGTAAAACAAGATGTCTGGAAGATCCTTTAGAGAGGGAAGGTTATGAGCTACATGGAATGACTTCATGGTTCAAAACCTCATATTACAATGGCTTTTTTCAAAAATTGGATTGATGATAGGGTCACCCTCCACGGCATCACAGTGAATCTTACTAAGGAATTCATACCGGAGGTCACGGGGCTTCCAATGGAGGGAATAAAATTTTCTTAGTAGACCAGCATTTCAAATGAGGTTTTTTGCAAATTCCCAAAGACGGATGTTGAGGAGCAGCAGTTGGAAAAGAGTGGGGACTTTTTTGACTTGGAACAAATTAAGGGTATCTGGAGAGACGTCTTATGTTGTATCCGTGAGTATTTCATACTTGATGGAAGAAGCAAAAGAGTCCACAAATTTCATTTTGTATTTTTTAATCACTTCAGACACAAAGTAAGAATCTCCTTTCCTTTCTATTTGCGTTTCTCTTTGCTCCAAAGTCTGTTCGCTCATAGGAAAAAGGAGTCTCATCTTATATTGCATGAGGGATTAATTCTAATAATTGAAGGTCACTACAAAAACAAGGCCATTATTATGAATCCTTATTCAGAAAAAAAATAAGGACTTACAGAGTAAAAAGAATGAAATAGTAAAAGGGAAAGAAAAAGCTAAATTCAAATTCCCTAGTTTTAAAAATCAGACTGCTGATGAGGAAACAGAGTGGGAAATCACTAAAAATTCTGAGGAGAGCATGGAGGAAGAGGGAGGAACAGAAAGTAGGCAATCAAGTTCTAGCGAGGAAGATGAAGTTCAAGACAAGAATGAGAAAGGAGTCACTATAGAGGAAAAAACTGAAAACAGTAACCATGATCCTGAGGAAAAACAACAAGTGTTTGAGGAAATTGATAAAGATTTGGATGATCCTTTTGAGGACCCTGTTTTGATAAATGAGAAGGAAAATCTAGTTTAGGTCACCAACCAAGTAACGGAAAAGGGAGCTCAAGTTAAGGATGTTAGTAACGAAAATGAAAGCCCTGTTGAAACTAAGGAACATAAATGAATGGAAAGGGAGGATCACATGGAAGAAGTTGGAAACAGTCCAAAAAAGAATACATAAGATTGGAGTGATATAAGGCAGAATGACGGGAGGCACCCACCTATGAGCTTGGCCAATTACAAAGCAGATGCTATCCTTCAATTCGATTCATGGATGTATAAGGAGATAATGGAACTCAAGAAGAAAATGGAAATAATGGAAGGTAACCAGGAGGCAGTTTGGAATAAAATCAATAACATGGAAAAGTAAATGAGGGATATTCCTATCAAACTTAAAGACTATGAGAACAACCTAAGGGAACTCATTAAGGAAAGCAGAATGAAGATGGAGGAGGTTACATCTAGTATATGTGCTGCTGCTGTAAACATTGGAAAATGAGCAAATGAGGAAATCAAATCCTTGGAGGGGCCTAGTAAGAGAACTAAATAGAGCTCAAGAAAGAAATCAATGTAAGAGGGAGCCAAGTCGGTGGCTAATGCCATTCAAGACACTGCTGTGAAAGGTAAGGAAGCAGTGAAGATGATTTTGGAACTAGAAGAATAGATCCTGGTTCTTTTAGTTGGATGTAATATCTGGTCTCGTTACCTAGTTTTTTGTATCCTCTTTACTATGGAGTTTCCATGTCTCTGTAAAACCTGGGGTTTGTCTTTTGATTTTATTTTTTGGTGGTTTCAGGTCCATGTAAAACCTGATTTTGATACTTCTTTGAAGTAGGTTTTAGGTTTTGCCTGTGGACATTACTGTTTCATCCTTCTCCCTTTGTTTCAGGGTTTTGGAGTCCCTTCAAAACCTGTTTTTACCTTAATCTAAAACAATTAAATATCTTTTTTCTTGATTTAATCTCAAAAATCAAGATAATTATAAGTAAATAAATCTTATGTAACCAAGAACTAAATTCATATAGAAATATAATCATATAATATTTCCTTAATTATGCACTAACATTTTATGTATGTAACATTTAAAATCTAATGTGTGTGTGTGTAAGGTCACTAGTAATTTCCTCTATCATCTCTTAATCATCCCATCTAGCCCATCCTCTCTAATGATGCTCTCCCTCATCATGCTCTGAGAATAGGATCTATCTTGCATCCACCTTGTAACAAGTATGTAGTTAGTCCAAGTAATCATTAATATCAACCAATGATGTAAAACTAATAAATACATATCTATAATATACAAAATAATGAAATACAATTTTCACATCATGTATATTAATCAACTATATCACTATCTTATTATAATATATGTCAAAAATATCAAATCAAAGCAATAATAATAAGCTAATAACCATATTAGTCTATGGTTTAAAGGTTATAAATGATAGGGTGAAATCGGGATGTGATATCCCCCCTAAAATTGGTCATCGTCTCGATGACACTTATTCATTAAAAGTTTTAAATAATAAACATAGTTTAACAAAATAAAAAATAGTATGAAGTATCAAGTCGTGCAAATAAATGTAAAATTTTACTTGAAGAACTCATCCTTGTTATCCTAATTAGCACTATTCTTAGAGTATTGGTTTCATAAGACCCTGCTCTATGACATTTCCTATTATGCAAATAAGTTTTACAAAAGTCACTTATGCTAATTGGTTCTATCATGACCACCCCAGGGTCTAGAATTGGCAAGACAAGCCTAAATAACTCGATAAAAGTTTCACTAACTTCTAAAAACATATGAGATCATCAAAAAATACAAAACAAATGACCAAAGAGAGTTCCACAAAACTTTCCAACCCCTCTTCACATCTTTCGAACTTATAGAATGTATTTTTCATTTTAGATTAAAGTGTTTAGGGAACCTAGCAAGAGTGATGTGTATATGTTAATACTATCACTACTCCACATAGCTTTGAATAAGTATAAGATGTCAATACTATCACTACTCAATTAGATATCTTGACAAATATGACAAATAGAAACTAAAGATATTATTTTTCTAATGTATATAAAATAATGGAATCCCCATCCATAGTATACATGTGTATGGTCATATGATTACATTTGACAAGTTCTACCTGTCAAATCTTAGGTTTAACAAGTTCATTTTTTAGATCCAACTCAGTAACAACTAAGTCAATGTGAACCTATGTAGGATACCATCCTATCTCTTAGAACTCACGTTCCTAATTCATCACTCTTTCCTCAGGTTTCCACAACCCGATGATCTCCAACATGTGCACAAGGTTTAATGAAACACAAATATATATTAACAGATCATAAAAAGCAACACTATATGCTTAATTATTCTAGATGTGCTAACACACATACAAGAAAAATCATAAAATCATCTTGAGATTTTATTAAGTTGCCACTAGCTAAACATAACTAGTATCATATTTCACAGCTTAACCTATAATATTATATTCATAGTTAAGAGGAAATAATACTAAAATTATCATAATATACAAATTCTAAGGATTATACCATCCTTACTACCTTATAAAGGAACAAGCGAGACAATGTATCCCTAATTGCTCAGCTAAATTTCAACACGTTAAAAGTTTATCTCAACCTTTTTAATCAACTAAGATTAATATAAATTCAAGGTTTGTAATTATTTAAGGTCAAGTTAACAAGTTATATAAAATAGTAACTCTAAAAAGTCACTAGTAGAAATTAGAGAACTAACATCTCATAAATAAATCTCCTACATACCCTCACATGGTAAAAGGAAACACCACAATCCACATTGCCAATCACTATTCACTTACCAAACTTGTAAGTGGAGTATTATAACCTACCTCCATAATCATAAGAAAAATATTAACCTCAAAGATGCATTAATCTATCCAATTCTATATCTTATCTCAACAAGAAGTATAAAACATTATCCCATGAATCTAATGGAATAAGATCAAAACAATAATTTAGAAACAAGTTTTTGCCTAAGGAAATTCTAAATCAACATCTTGAAAATATTAATCTTCTTAGTAGTTTAAAATGATGTAAGAGGAGAGTGAGAGAATAAAAAATACCTCTAAGCTAGCTAAGAGAGATGACACTTATTCTCAAGTATAAATAAATATAAGGATGCTAATCCATAGAACAAACTCCTATTACAAAGGAATTCTCAACCAAGATGTCTACATTCAACTACAATAAAATTCCAATTCCTAGGATTTGTGTATATAAGACACAAAACTAATGCATATAAACTTAAGTGGGAAGCACTCCATGATTTTAAATCACTCACAATACATAACACAAATAGTGAAGGTAATTTTATTACAAAGAAATATGTAATCACACTTGAGGTGTTCAATCTAAAGATCAAAAATATGGTAGGAAACTCTCGTTCACAACTCAATAACTAAGCTATGCACTTACCTACCTAAAAAACCTTAAATAACCATTACCAATGAGACATCTGATAAACCTACCCTTTAACAACTCTAAGGGGGTATGAATGATTTAAGGTACACACTCAATGTACCATACATACTTTCTCATTTTTCATTTCTATTAAACAAAGAGGTATAAAATTACCAATAGACTCATTAGGTCCTAGAATTTGAGCCACAACTCTGATACCAATTATTATAACTCCTCAAGTTGTACTTAGAATAATGTAGTATTTTTTGTTTAAAATTAATTACTTAACATTCATTCACTTAATCATAATTATACTAAATAACTTTAGCCAATCATATAAACAACTTAGAATAATAATAGTTCTAAAATCCCAATACTGAATGCAATATAATATATTACAATTGCGAGGAAAGTAAATACATTAGGACTCAGCCATAACTAGTCCACTAATAAAGTAACTGATGTTCAAATATATACAAACAAAATATAAATACATTTCTATTAGGCATTTAACCTTAATATAATAGATAGATACCAAGCCCTCTGGAGCTTGAGTCAAACCAATTCGTGTATCTCCAATAATTCTAAGTGTGATTTCTAGGTAGGTAGTACTATTGTGGGGAGGGAGAACATCATCCAAGCATTTTTTCACACTAAACACATATCAATGATCTTCAACAATTCCCTATCAGGTAATGGCCCTCCATTCATAGATAAGTAGATAGAACGATGTGAGAATATAGAGAACAAGTGAGTACCTAAGTGTGCATGATTTCTAAAGTTAAACATGCAGTGTATCATAGAAAATTCATTCTATTACAAGATATCTCACTGACATATAAATCATACATACAAAAAGATAATGTCTCAATATACATTATTTAACCATAATATTCATACTACTTACATCCTCTTAGCAATCATATCATATCACATGCTAAACATAAGAGTAATCAAAATGTGCATTTATTCCATCAACACATGAATGAATCATACATTATTATCTTTTCTAACCCAAAAATAATGCCTACAATTTATACCACGTAGGTAGAATTCACATTAAATTACAATTTTATAACTACTACTATAATATCCATATGACTACACCCCATGATAACCCATATTATCATGGTTAGTGATCTAAGACATAACTACTAGTTTTCCCACAATCAATCATACAAAGTAGTTATAAATACATGGAAGTGTACATTTTTAATCAAGAAAGTATATATCAAAAATCAAGTCATATAATTATATAAAATTCTAAACTAAAATTCATTTACACTCTCAAGGTTGTATGCACACATACATGATAGCTTACTAACTGTTACAAAACATACCGTTCAAGTGATAACCAACACATACATTTAATCAGTCAACATAGGTGAGAGTCTAGACTTACAACTATAGTATATACCATCTAGGTACATACATTTAATCTAAAGTATTATATGATATCCCATACTATCATAGTTCCTTGTGCATGATCCCCCTACTCAAACACGAATAAACAATCTTACACTTATAAATGTTAAACAAGAAAGTATGAGATTATACCTCCTTGATATACTGTAAACTATACTATAAAATAGAAATATGAAGAAACACAATCTCTAGACACATTCAATGATGCACTAACATATGTTATGTAAAAGCACTTATGCATATTAATAAAATCAAAATACGTACTACACATAAGTTTTTAATATTGTTTGCATATATACCAATAGTCAATCTTAATCTTACATTTTGTCTATCAAATACAATAAATCTCAAACATTTTATTATTACATATATATCAATGTATAAAAAAACATAGTCCATATAAGATCATAACATATAGGTATGGTTTAACTATGAACTATTATTGCATGCATACTAAAAATACATACTCATTAATTATCAACCAATGGATTTTAATCATAATATTCCTAATAACAATAAAACAAACTAATTATGAAAATTTATAAATACATACATTTAATTCTTTTAATTTTATGCAATGAATCCATATCCATTTAATTCATAAAGAATAACAATAATCCAATACTACATCAATATAAATATGTCATTCTTATAATATCATACCTCTAACAATGCTACTTTATACAAGGATCATCTTTCCTCTTAATTCAAGTGTCATACTTGTTAATACAAACTTACATATTTAGTTATAATCACAACCAATATAATTTGCATTCTTCTAATATGAAACAAACATGTTAATAATAATAACTTATCTTTTTTAATTTAAATAATAGTTTAATGCATTTAATTGTAACTTGGATTGCAATTTCCTCAAAGACATATAAAGTTATAATGTATCTCTAAGTTTACCTCAATGCTTTAATGTACCTATAAATACCTAAATATTCATCCATTTAATACTAGGGCTAAAATGAACTAGCATGTAAAACATTTTACAAACTTATGTTTGATATTCAAGACTTGATTATCTAAATTTAATATATAATAATATATATATTAAGCTAGCTTATATATACAAGTTAAACCTATTTCTTAAAATAAAACTTAGTCCTTTAAATCATTATATATATTCCCATGAAGGAGTTGTCTGGTATTAAATCAAATTATAAATTACTCTAACCATTTTTAATATTTTCACTACCAAAAACTCAGTGCTTTATTTATCTTAACACTCAACAATTTAGTACTTAGTATTTTGTGATTTACTAATTCTTTCCAAACTAATTATACAAAGCATTCTAACATTGATTTCAGATCAGAGAGGAAAATGAAAGGAACTAAATTGGGATCTAGATAAATACGCTTCCCAAAAATCCCTTGATAATCATGCTTTTCTCTTAAAGTGCAACTCAAGCTTAAACACAGCTCAACCTAGCAACTCAAATCTATTCAAACCATTATACAAAAATTTGAGGCAAAAACAAAGTTCAACCCAACATTCAATCTTATATTAAAGAGAAGCATATTTTCTTTTATTTAAAAGATTTAGTGTTTTATCCTTATGACTCAACATTTTAGTTTAATAAACAATTCTTTAATATTATTTACTCAACATTCTTAATTTCATACTCCACGTTCTTAATATGTGACTCAACATTTTTAAGATAGAGACTTCACTTTTCATAACAATTCATAATAATGGCTCAGCCATAAATGTATAAATCATTTCTAAATAAACATGTCTCAAGTGGTTCCAATAAATCTCAATGTTTTAGTTAAAATACTCAATGATAATATTATTTAATCAACATTCTTAATTTCACACTCAATGTTCTTTATTTCATACTCAATGTTCTTAATTTCATACTCCATGTTCTTAATATGTGACTCAACATTTTTAAGATAGAGACTTCACTTTTCATAGCATTTCATAATAATGGCTCAACCACAAATGTATAAATCATTTCCAAATAAACATGCCTCAAGTGGTTCCAATAAAACTCAATGTTTTAGTTAAAAGACTCAACGATCTTTTTTACAAACTCAACACTTTAATTAGAAGCCTGGCATTTTTAATAAAGTCTTACATTTTTTTAGTTTTTGGCATTTCAGTTATATACTAGGCATTTACACTAATACTCAACGTATCAAACTATATACTCAACATTTCAATTAATATTACACAGTTTGTAATGCAAAGCGTAGCTAATAAGAATTAATATACATGATATATAGAATAAAACATAGGTTAATATATGCAACACAAACCAAATAAAATATGATGCAGGCTTAGAAGAAAACACTAATCTTAAATAATGGGATGCCACTCTATAAATTACTATGCAACACTAGTATTTGTAATATAGACCATATAATATGAAACACAAGCCACAAAATTAATATGCAGGGCTTTTTAAAGTGAAATATAGTTTAAAAGGTCAATTAAGGTGCTGCCCTTAGCAATTTATATGCTACCTCTTATGTGGAACATAGGTCAACTAGAATTTATAATGCAGACAATATAAACTAAATGCAGGTTCATAAGACAAACACATGTCTATTAGTGAAACTCAGGCCAAATATAAATAATACACAAATAAATCACCCCATTTGACACATAGGAAAATAATTATAGAACCAACCTTCTTGATATTTGCTGAATGAAGAATCCACCTTTCTATTCTTTATTCCAATCTCTTTCTTCCAATTCTCCTACCTACTTCTTCTCCCTTTATCTGCTGCACCCTCACTTTGCATGAAATATTCCTTTGATTTTCCCCATTCATGCCATTTTACTCTTCTTCTAAATTTACTAACTGTAGTTAAATCTTTACCAAACCCGTAGTCTTTCTTCCACTTTAGCTTGATAAATAAATATTAAAACATTTAATTTGTTCTATATAGATCATTGTGCCTTGTTCATCAAGTTAGTCTAACTTAAGGCTAAGTTGACTAAAATAACCATAATAATATCTATTTTTTAAGTCCTATGTAATTTCATGCATACTTTTAAAAATATAGCTTAGTTTGTCTTTACTCTCAGTTAGTACATTAAGATAATTCAATTTCATGAAAAATAATTAAAGAAATGATAATTAATTATTTAACTAATAGATATTAAATCATTAATTGCTTTTTATTGCAAGATAACCATATCTACAATAATAATATCTATATAGCAATTAAATTTCTATTTTCCTATTTTAAACTCAAAAATCAAGACAATTATAAGTAAATAAATCCTATGTAACCAAAAAATAAATCCACATAGAGATATAATTACAAAATATTTCCTTAATTACACACTAACATTTTATGCATATACCATTTAAAATATAATGTGCATGTGTGTAGGGTCACTAGCAATTTCCTCTGTCATCGCCTAATCATGCCATCTATCCCATCCTCTCTGATGCTGCTCTACCTCATCATGATTTGAGGGTTGGATCTATCCTACATCCACTTTATAACAAGTATGTAATTAGTTTGAGTCATCATAAATATCAACCAATGATGCAAAACTAAAAAATACATATCTACAATGTATAAAATAATAAAATATAACTATCACATCATATATACTAATCAACTATATCATAATCCCATTATAGTATATGTTAAAAATATTAAATCAAAGAAATCATAATAAGATAATAACCATATTAATCCATGGATTAAAAGATATAAATCATAGGGTGAAATCAAGATGTGACATTGTTTACACTTGATTTGGATTGGCAATGTTAAAGAATTATTGAGTGATGGCCTTGAGATTTGGAAGAGCTTCAATGCACTAGTTGGTCATGGTGAAAGAGTGTGAATACCATTTTATTTATAGTGTTGGAAAATTATTTTGAACCATCCTTCTTGAGATGAATATCAAGGGACCAAGATAAGTCATCCATTTTCATAAATGAGAAAGATGGAGTGAGAAGAAAAGGGATGGAGTATGTCATAGAAATATAAGAGATTTAAATCATTACTCCTTAAGTGTGTAAGAGGGGTGTAATAAGAAGAGTGTGTAATATCTCTTAATTGCACACTTGGTATGATGATGTGACCTTAGGTGAGACAATAATTCAATTTATGCATTTAGAAAATAGATAATTCTAAATCTATGGAATTTTTCTATTAGAAGAAGATTAGATAATTAATTCAGTAATCAAGTAACCATTAGAGGAAAAGTGATTTTGGTAAGGTTAAAAGTGTTAATATAATATATAATTAGAATTGACATGAAGCATCCAATTTTAAATGTCTACATGTAATCTCAAGGTTAAGTAATATGTCAACATGTATGCGGTTATTTTTTTATTAAAGGTAAATGGGGGGATTTGAAAGGTCCCCCACCATTTTATAATGGAGAAAAATATAAAGCATTAAAAACTTAAATGGGACAGCTTTACCAGTAGAAAGAAGAAACTATTATAGAACAACTATAGACAAGTGATAAAGAAACAACAAAATAAAAAAAAGTAGATAAAAGCAACTTAGCTATAAAACCCAATAAAAAACAACTAAGACACTCCCAAAATATTTTATTTTTGAGATATGAGGGTCATACTAGAATATTATAACTCCTTCCCATGTGCTTTTCTTTTATTTCCAACTAGAATCTAATCTCCCCATCCCCTAGATTAGGATAAATAGGAATTGAAATTTCAAATGAATTGGTTATTTGATAAATTTCCAATGAAATCTTACTCATTAAAATTTTTATTGAATCATAACCCTTATTATTTTTAGATACTCTAGCACACTTAGGTTTATTTTTAGTATTTGATAAAAATAAGGGTTTCTCAATGCATGTTTCAACAAATTTTTGAATTAAATCCTTAGGAGTTTCCTTTGTTGACATTGATTTATGACCTTCACTCTCTTATTCATTCTCAACCTCACTAGCCGCATGGACTATTAGATGTTGGATACCAACATCCTTCCACCAACAATTTTATTTTTAGATTTTAATACTCAATAAATAATTGATGAAATGACCAATTTTAAATCATCTATGACATGTAAAAGGTAAACCCTCATAATCAAGAGGTTATATCCATATTCAATCCCTAAATTTTAAATCTACCTGAACAAGATCTTCCTTTGTGATATCTAAATCAACCAAAATTTGAGCATAGGTTTTATGGCCCATATCTATTTTTATGGGATCCAAATGTAAAAATTCACCCATATAATTTCCTATAGCTCTAAGAATGGAAGTATCCCAAAACTACAATGGAACATGTGGCAAATAGATCCAAATCGGTCTAGTATTAAAGTTTCAATGAGGGGATTGAAATATAAATTCCATGGCTTTGAAAAAACATGTTTTTATTCTCCCAATCCCAAAAATATTCATTTCATATCACATTCCTATCAACAACTAAATTAAAAATCATAACAAAAATACTTATATCATAATGGTGGATTTCTATTTTATCTTCCATTAAACCTTACCAATGATTTGATATCCATTCATGTAGATCTATTAAACTAGACCAACACTTATTAAAATGGCATATCATTCCTATGGTTGAAATCCATTCTTCCTACTATATAACCACTTCAATCTCCTTCATAAAGGAAATTGAAGGGTTGACTTTTGTTAAGGTTAAAAGGTTTTTTCCTAACCAAACCAACCTTTAGTTTGTCTGTAAATGTTGGTTGAATGGTGTCCCCCTATCTATTTGTTTTACATGACCCTGTAACCCTCTCCACAAATCCATATATAAATCTACCAAAATAGGGGAAATAATGTGATTTGCATATTTTTGAGACCCATCAATATTGACCCGATCCTTATTCTTCCTCTCCTATCAATTATGTCTATAGTTGTTTATGTGTTATTATAACTAGGGTTTGGTTAATTATAAATGTATCATATTATACAATAAAATTTTGGTTTTGTTATCAAAATCATGCTTGGTTACATTAGGAAGCTCAAAGGGTTAAATTACAATACACATCAATTAGAGATTGAAAATTTGAGGATGCAATGCTAAATAACCTTGTGCATGGGTTAGGTGTAGAATAGGTTGGACAAGAGTGAAGACTCCATGCAAAATAATGGAGGGGAAGGAAGTTCCTATGGAATTGGTATTTTGATGGAAAGGGAATAAAAATTGTGTAAGTATATGGAGAGTCTAAAAAAGTTGATGAATACTTTAAATCCCAAGAATAAGGAAGGCTTGAGTCAAATATATGCCACAAAGACCCAAAGAGGAAGGGAAGGATACATAACTTATGTAAAGGAGGAATACGATCAAGTTAAGGATGGTTACATAATGAATATACCTAAGTGAAGAAACCCTATAATATGAAGAATTCATTCCACACTAAGAAGTGGAAATTATAGGATAACACTCAATTTTGAAACTATTTGGACCCAAAATCCACAAGTATTTTAATCCTTTAAAATATAATGTGGTGGAAGTAGTGGATGTGACTAGAATAGAATAATTTTATAGAAGTTAAAGTGAGAATTGCATAGTAAGACAACTAACACTTTCATAGAGAACACGAGGAAAATAGAAGGTGACATAATAAACACTTAGTGACTAAAAGGGTAAGAAGTGCAATTCAAATTATGAGCTTGACAAGAGAGATTAGGAGTCCAGTCATTAGAATTATGATTCCAATAGTAAATTTAACTGTGATTATGTAATCATAACTTTAAGGGGGTGTAGGTCCAATGATACCAAGTAGAATAGTGAGTGGTATAATTCAACCAGTTAATAATGCACAAAACATTTTGTATGAGATGGTTGTAAATTTTTTATAGTACAGGGTTATGAAAGATGCTTCAGATCACATTCATAGATGTGATATTTCATGGAGAATGGGAAGTAATTACTCCATTATGAATAAAATTAATCTAGTTTATAACTACATTGAATGCTAGAGCTCATACCTAGTTTAGAAAGTATGACCCTAATCGAGCAATGGTATATTTTGGTGTATGGAAGGCATAATTTTTGAAGGAATTCCATATTCTTGAGTTTTAACAATAGAATATTTTGAATTTGAAAGAGATCAAGCAAAGGTCCTTCTCACAAAGTATGTGCATACAATGTGCATTTCAAGTCTCTTTTATCAAATATTTCATATGTCTAGACACCTAAATTGGTATTATAAACTTGACAAGATCAATTTTGACCTATTTTTTACATACATGACTTGTGCCTACACATTTGACTCTTGGTGCCATTCTCTCCTATTTGTTTATCTATATATGGACTTAGCCTTCCCAATTTATTTTCATTCATACTCATGATCTCCCTGATCCATGCCAAAATGCTTTAAATCCTAAGTAATTTATTGCCATATTCCACATCACTATTTTTTCCTTCTTGATTTAGATGATGGTAGTTACTGATAACATTTGCTTTTATTGGTAGTGTCCTAGGATCCTAACACAACTATTTTTCAAATTTGAATCCCTCACATGGGTTTTCCCAAATGTTTTCATCTATCGATTATGGGGGAAACTATAAAGAGCCATCTATATATACAAGACAAGCCTAAGGTCTTGTTCACTTGGACACTACTTGTAAATTACATTGAAAACCACTTGTGCATTGAGAAATCCATTTATACATGTTTGAGGCATTATTTGAAACATCCAAATCTAAAAATCTCACAAAGGAATAGTCCTAAAAGCTAAGTATAAACACTAACACAAGGTCAAAGTTACATGCTATCAAGTTTCAAAAGCCAAATATTTGCATTGTATTATAGTGGAACACTATTGAGCACATATACACATAGGTGAGTGGTTGACTCTAATTTTGATTAATGGGTGAGATTAATCTAATTAAGATAACTTTGAAATAGGATTTATATTATAAGCTATTATATTTGAGCATACATATGAATGTAAATGATTGAAAATTGATTATTATGATTCAATTAGGGTTGTGCTGAATATGGAAAGTACTAAGAACATCATGATACTTAGATTTTCTATTTTATTTTTTGATTATGACTATGTGCTAGAATTAGAAATTATGGATAATCATGCATGTTGTTTATTCAATTCAAGAACTAATATGCTACTTGTGTTGGGTCAATTTTATAGTATCAAGTCAGTATCATTATCTATACTAACCTAATGGTTAGAACTAACTTATGTGGAAGTGTAACATAGTGATGTAAAATCATTTTAGATTGTTTTTAATTGATTTGTGTTTGTGATCTTGAGCCTTGATGATGTACACAAATCTAAAAATCAACATCCTTTGCCTTGAAACCCTTGACATGTTTGTTAAAGGTTATAAACCTACAAAAATGGGGGAAGTGTAATGGGCTGAGCTAACCTCAATCACCCTTCCTTAGTGATTGATTATTTCTTACGTACCCAACACTCCAAGGAGGGAAATAAAGCCATACATAGTTCTCCCACCTAGTGTGATTGTATAATTGTGATCCTTAGCTATGTGTATATACATAATGTTTGGATTTTGGTACTTGAAAATTCTTGCTTTGAATTAGATTTTGAGTGATTTAGACCTTGATTATGACTGATCTTAGTGATAAGTATGCAGGGCAAACTTATTGAGTGTGAAATAGTTTATAGATGTGCAATAGATAAGTGTCATATGCATTTTGACTGCGACTATGATCTATTTATATATGGATCCATTTAAATAATTACTCACACTAAGGACACATTAGGCTTATGGGATAACCCTGAGGATGGGTATGATTTTAGGAAATAATCATTGTTGGGAGTGGGATGGTTGTGAATAACACAAGTCATTATTTATTGGTGATAAAGGCCAGAACCATCAAAATTGACTACTTAGAGGTGGACTATTCTAAGTGTTTATAGATGTCTGTGCAAGATATTTATTAATATTGAAATAGATTTTAAGGTTTATGTAGGTTTATAACAACATAATGGAAGGTTTGGCTCATAATATAACATCTAAGTGTGATAAGATGGATAATTAAGTCCTTGTTTGGGTTGTCAAGTCATGTGTTAATTGTGTGTCAAAATTATCATTATCAAGTAATGAAGACTTGATTTTAGTATCTACAAATACCTTCCTTTTATTTGAGTAATGAAAATGCTAGAATGAAAGGATAAAATATAGTTGAGTGTGTATAACACACTTTACCTTTTGGGAGATGGATCTAAAATTATAGTTTCACTCCATAAAAACCTAAAATGAGATTGAAGTAGTCAATGTCTATATGTAAAATTTGAAATTGAAACTTAAAACAATAAGAGTTAGAGTACACCCATGTGTTGGTATAAATCATGTTTCCTTTGATGATTATTGGATATGATGATTCCTCATTGGAGCATTAGAGAGTTGGGGTGATCATCCCCCAAACTTGTGTATTTATGCATGATCATAATTTTGGAAGTTAATAAGCCCAAACCCTCATGAATGTGGTGAAAATTACACAATGTACTAACCCAAAAAACTATGTAGGAAAAAGATAGAGAGAACTAATCAGACAAGGTTCAAAACTAAAATAAAACACTACATAGGTAAAGTTTTTTCATAAATAAATCAACCACTACATATGGCATATAGATTCAAATGTAATATTTCACTCTAGTTCGATCAATGTAAAAATAATAGACCATGATCACATTGGAATGAAAAATGTTCATGCTCCCATCACATATGCAAGTTTTGATAACTATGGAGTGGAATTACAATCATTTTCCACTCAACTGTAACTATGTTGTATATGTACATGAACCAATATCATTCCCCATAAATCTATATGTTAAATTTAAGAACATATATTTGAAATGTAATGTGAATGTATAAGTCTGAAACTTTGTTCCTATAAACTGTTGTGAATATTCCCATGTATATACACCCTAGTGTGTATGTATTTATGATCAAACATGTATAAAATTAATGCAAATGCATAAAATATGACCTTGTAATCTACATCAAAGTGCCAATGTCCATCATGTATCTAAAACATTTTTATATTTAAACCATCTGAATCTCTAAAATATTTAATATACTCATCTCTAATTTTTGTGCTCGTGAAGGCTTATGTCTATAAGACAAGCCCAATATAATTCCCCCATTTTAAGATGAGGGATGTATCTTGTAAGTCACTCATCTCAAATGAATATCAAACTATACCATGTCATGTATAAATATAATATCACATTATATCATTTGATGATGTGGAGTAATATGTCATAAAGTAATGTATGTAACAATCAAGGCATGTATGTAACATATGGAATGCAAGGCATGCAAGTGTCATGTATATAAAAATGTATTAGTGAAGTATGTATTATAAGTAAAATATGAATTAATAGTTCATGATAGAAATCATTCCACCCTTCAATGTTGATGAGCTCAATAAACACACATGTTAGTTGGCACACATAGTCAAAGGGTCGCATACGAGGGACATAAATATGTTAAAACAATCAAGGCTAAAGGCCACATGAAGGATGACATAACAAAATTCATAAACAAAAGACATTAATGGATCTCCATCAAGCAAACCCAGTAACCACACACAATAGTCATACACAAAGTAATCTATCATGTAAAATGGTAAAAACATCAATGAACTATAGAATAAGGTACTGGTCTACATCATATATTTGTATCAATGTCATATCACAATAGAATGACATATGATGTGTCACTTTGTAATAAATGAGAAACTAAAAAGGAATGTGTAAGCAATATAGGTGGCTCAACATGGTATATATGTCACAAAAAGATATACCCTATAATAGTGAAACCTATGGAAGAAGATGCCCCCAATGTGACCATTGGGTAGAGTGAAAACTAACATTTACATGTCCATGTGTAGCATGTATGTTCTGTATAACACTCATATATTCTAAAATTCATGAGTGTATATAAAAAATATGCCACCTACCAAACATGTGATAACTATCATATAAAACAATGTAAACTAGGCATCATGTCATGTTCCAGACCCGATTTTGGATTTTTTAAATATTTGAATGTTTTTCATTTCTTGATTTTTTTTTTTTTTTGTATTTTTTGAGTATTTCAAATTTGATAATACTAACCAATGATTCACTTAAGGGGAGAACTAGGGAGGTGCTTGTATCAGGTGATGGAGGAATACTCTGACATGGATGGGATGTATCAAAATTTGGGATAGAGTCGTGTGGTGTATCATGTTTAACATGTTCAATGCTCATAGAACTCAGTGTCTAATGAATGGGTCTAGAAGGATAAGGACTCTTAAGGTATCCACTATGAAATAGTAGGGCATCTTGATACTTATGCTCATTTTGGAACATGTTGAATTGTCTATAGTTCCAACTAAGTATTCATTGTAAAAGATAGTGCCCTTTGTGGTATATAAGTAACTCTTTGATGTAATCTATGCGTAATAATTGGTTGTATAACTAGATCCTATATAGTTGTAATAATTAACCCTATATGTTGATTTTGAATGTATGTCATCCATCTTTTAATAATGATCTTGAATATGAGTCTCAACCAAATGTGATGGTGGTGAGGGTGGAGGAGGTGATATCACTGATTAAAGGGGATACTCATACATACTTCTAGGACTATAACCACTCTATAATAGTATATGAATTTTAGGCATTTATGTACTATGGTTGGGACTGCATGAAATCTCTACATCCATAAGCATCCTAACAATAAATTGAAACATAATTACTCTATAGTTATAGGAATAATGTGGCTAATATGGTTGATCATACCTAAAACAACAATATTATGCATCACAATGTATTGTGTCTTTGTCCATAGAGTCCTTTAACTTATTTTATTGTATCTTCCAAATAATTCCATGTGTATCCAAGATATTAGAGAAGTGCCATCGTGAAAATATTCATGCTTGAGTCATTGTCAATTATAACAATGTATACAAGTTATTCCTCAATGTAGGTGCATGTGAATAATGCATGAAAATCATAATCATCATCAAATATCTCACTATCAACAAATGTAATCATAATCTATTGAGTTGGAGTACCACCAATTTAATATATAGTGGATGACCTTGTGTCACTAGTGGAGGATGCTTATTATATGTATGATGCACCTCTAGATTTTCCTTGGTTTATGTTGACTCATGTTTAGGTAAGGGATCATTAAAAATATTTGATTTTTGGTTTCCATTGTGTTTTGGTTGAGATTACTCTGTAGGGGTGGCCAAATAAATAATGTTTTCATCAATAAGTTAATGTATCTTGTATCTTAACTTGAATAATATATTCATTAAATGCCCCTCAATATGATGATACTCAATATATGCATTTCCATCATAGTTCCTTGGTCTAGGTTTTCTTGTATCAAGCTCTTATGAAGGAAGGATTGTGATAACATTGCACTTAAGAAACTTCTTTAGAATCACATGGGGAGGTGATGGTAATCATGAAAATTTCCTTTGGTGGAGTTATCAATGTAATTTATTCATAGGTTAAGATAAATATAATATAGTATTCATCTCATTCTTGTTATCATTTGGTTTGACCTTATAACATGGTTTACTTTGAAACTTCATTATTGATCTAGTCCCTCGAGTTGATGTATACTTAAGTTTGTTCAAAGCAATAAACTTTAATTATTTATCCTTCACTGTATGGCATAACTCATAATTTTTTTTGAATCTCTTAAATATGATTGACACATGAAGTGGTGGTAGAGAAATTTATTTGAAAATATCTTGCAGTTCATTATAAACCATATCATTAGTCATCTTAGCTAGCATGGTTTGTATCAAATCACATAATCACTTATTGGTTCATTAGATCCTTACCTTAGCTTAGTGATTTATGCATACAATAACTTCTCATCAATGTTGATGGAAAAGTGTGATAAGAATTGGTTGACTAGGGGGTTGAATGCTCTTGCATATTGAAGAGGGAGATCATAAACCCATCTCAATGCATAATATTTAAGATTCCATGGAAATATCCTGGTCAATAGCATATCATTGTATGCATAGTCCAAATAAGTTACATGGAATAATCTAAGATGTTACTCAATATCACCTTTACCTTCATATAATAGGAGCTTGAGAACTATGAAGAATGTAGATAAAGGGTATGTTGCTATCTCAAGAGACAATGCATTAGGGAGTAAGGCTTATAAATCCATGGTATGCCTAGATATTGATGCACTTTTATCTAGTTGTAACTTCTTGGTATGTAAAGTTGTAATAAAATTCTCAAGGAAATGTGTATTGGATGGGGTGAAGGTTATCGGTGTAGGAAAAATTCTATTAAAAAATATTTTGATGCCTTAAAATGTTGGGTGGATGTCACATAAGTTACTGAAGGTGTAGGCATGGGAATGATACTAGTAGAAGTGGTATGAGTACTTGATGTGGAGGCTTATATAGATACTACAATTTGATCTATGTATTACATCAGTCTTTTACACTTGGAAAATACCTATCGTGTCTATACATTTCCATTATAGACCTACTTATTTCTAAAAGGCTCATGTTCACTATCTCCTTATGCCTAATTAATTATCTCTTAGTTTGACCATTGCTATTTTGATGACCATGCCTTGTACATTATGAACAAATATGTAAACCTAATTATTATCCTTCACTACCAATTTTGTACTTGTACTTATTTTCTATCTTCTTGGATACTTGCATCCTAGATAGACACCCACACCAATGCAAGTGTCCACTTTTCCTACAAAGTGTCTAGTGCCTAAAGGTCATCCAATTTAAAAAAAAAAATATCCTAGAGGTTAGCCTAAGTGCTTTATTGTGACATTTTTTGAAAAAGGATTTGTATATATAAAATATCAACCCTCAATCATTCCTCATCTAACAATCACTTGGAAATCACATACAAGTCACAAGGCTATATACCAACAAGTGCTCAATCAAGCATTAGAGGTTGAAAATCTGCCCCATTTCCCCCTATTTATATATTATACATAGGAACAATATTTACATAGGTCTGAGGCATTTAAGGATCAACTCATGATCCATATTTGCCAAGTTATAAACTAGATCATTGCATGTATTTGCTTATCACACATTACATTCTTGTGAACACACAAGCTAACATCTAAGGGAGAACTAAATAAATTTGAGGCCATCTTCAAATTATTGACTATTTAGGTAGTGACCATTAATAAAGGGGTACCTAGGGTGGCTTGACACTATGAGCCCACTAACCAATATTTTCCTATAATCACTTCAATGGTGAAGATCCAACATTTTTTCATTTGAAACAGAGTGATAGCTTGCATGCACAATCATGATACATCAAAAGAAAGGTGACATAAAACCCAAAAATATCTATTTGATTTCATATAGATGCAATCAGTATTTCATATAGAACATCTATGTCAAAGTCAAACACATGTGTTAACACAACTGTCTAGATCTGACACAAGAATTTGAGGCCACAAAAATAATATTTCCAAAATCTGACAACTGTTACAAGATCATATTCCAATCTAATTATAGCCTATTCTAAATCAAAATTCCATTCACATAATAAACCAAATAAGTATCATTTATTTCCAATTCATTATAATATTTATCAATAATTATACTTTAGTATTTTTATCAATCTCAATTGTATAAATTTAGAATAGTATTTGTCTAAGTTTTATATTAATTGATCTACTCATTTGACTAGTTCACCATCCTTATGTAAAAGCTAATCTAATCCCCTTAACCCTAGATATCCACACTCATCTAAAATTTAGGTTTAATATTTTGGTGAACCTGACTTTTGGTCTCTAAACCCTAACTTTCCCTAAGGTCTTCTGATTTTCCTATTTACTTTAATTATTTAGTTCTAAATTTCATTTTCATGATTAATTATTTACTAGAATTTGTATACACTTTATTTCCTATTATAATATTAGTATTTGAAACATTTATAATGGATAAAAACAACTTCTTTCTCATCTTAACCCTAAAGAGGGTGATAGCTACCATCCCTATAACTAGGTCCATGATATCACTTCTTCAAGGGGTAAGGTGGCCCATCCTACAATACCAAAAGAGAGTAGCCAACAAACCTTCCAAAATTTCTAGATGGTACATCTATGCATATTCAATCCAAAGCACCCATGGCTTGTGTTTATGAATCCCTAAAATATAAAAACATCACAATGATAAAATTAGTATAAGATTTACAAAAGTAAAACTAGTACTTTAGTTTAAGGATCACATCCTTGAAAAATCAAATTAACACCTAAAAAATACAAAATATATTAGTGTTAGTCATGTGTTTGCATCTTCCTCCAGCAATATCATACCCACCAAGGTTTCATAGCCAAATGAAAAACTATAAAATAATATATCTATAATAAGTGATTCAAAAAGTGACCAAAAGCCTATTAAGATTTCAAGTGGAATTTTAAGAGAAATGCTTCAAAACAAAGTGATTCAAGAACCTCCTCTATATCCTATAAGGAGATCAAAATATTATTTTTCATATCATAAAATACATGTGAATCATACATATTATTTTTTTACATTAAAGAATAAAACACAAAGTCACATAGATAGTGGTGATCCTATCATTAATACATCAACCAAGAAACCCACTCATATTAGGAGTACCTCTCCTAAAGCACAAGTAGCAAAACAACAAATATGGGTACCAAAGAATAATTCAAAGCCAAAAAAATTGTAAATGCCAAACCGAAAACAAGAAAAGATTAAAAAACAAAATCAAACCAAGAAAAGGATACAAATCTACCTTTAAATAATGATGCTCAACTTCAAAAATACTATGGTGTGGGAAAATAATATGTACAACATTTTCGTTATCACGATCAATGATTGGGAAAACATACATAAGGAATGACTTGTCTTATCTCTACATTTGATCTTAATGATATACAAGGCTTGGGATATAATAGAAATGCAAATGAGAATCATTAAAATATGCATATTCATTTTGTTAATGTAAAATAACAAGAACATACACATGGAAGTATGTCTAAGAAAAATACACAAATGAAATAAGATCTATTACATAAACATCAAGAAGAAGAAAACATGATACAAAAAGAACAATTACATACAGAGAAAGAATTGCATCAAAAGGATAATATAAAATGTGAGGCTTTTATATGAAGCAATTACAAATCATTCTTCAAAGCATCAAATCATTGAACCTTGCATAGATGGCAAGCAAGGTCAAAATATTATAGTTGACCCAACATATGAATTCAATATGTGTGCATATAAGTTTTTTAAATCTATAGGATATGGCATGGAACACATGATAAATCTACCACTTATCATTTTTGTGTTGGATCCATTTAATGGAATGTCACACATGGATTAGAATCATGCTTGACTATGCTGTATATTAGTCCATTTTTTTACTAAATATAATCCAAAATTTAAAAAACCATGGTCACTAGAAATAAAGGAAAACACTTTAGAAGCAAAGATACCAAATACAAAATTACCAAAAGAATATGATGCACTTCTTAATTATACCATGCACACATAATGGCACATTCAGGAAATGTTATTTATTTACCACTCCTCATAGATAATGGTCCTCCTCTTGAGATCATTCGACAACTTGTAAATTTTAAAACTATTGAAGAACACATAAACATGTTCCTATTATTTATAATTAAAATACACTACAAATCATAAAATGATGGGTTGCATGAACCCTTACTCTTTCTATTACATGTTCAAGACCATAGAGTCTTATGACACATACACAAAGCATTACATAGCCTACAGTGCAAGATATTACACCTATATATGCTCCTTAGTATTAACACCAATTTGATATACCATATCTAGTGTTTATATCATTTATAGATGAACATCGCTTATATGGGATCATTGGATAAACTACCTTTTCCAAAAATGACAAAAATTAAATATTCCAAAAATACCAACTTTTTTGAACATGTTTCTAGTTGTACTATTTATTATACATATATTATTTTCTCTATGTTATTAGATAACATATCATTATTTCCTATATAAACCCATGTTTCATGCTTCATTTGAGTGTGATACAAACATGCCTAGATACATGATTTATGCACATACATATGTTGGCATTAGCATATCTAGTTAGTGCTCACATTATATTTACTTTCAATATTATTATTAATATGAGTTGTCAACTCATTTAAGAATAATATAGGTAGAATAATATAATTATATGTATGAGTGATTTGTGATAATAAATCACATAAAGAGATAGGTGTTTGTGAGAGAATAAAGGGATGCTAGAGAAATATTAGTAGATAGGGATGAGATATCTAAGGGATTCAAGATAAAGTTTGAATCCATGAATGTAGGAATACAAATACCTATAAAATGTAATTTCTATCATTGTATTGTGATCTCGAATAGAATATAAAATTGAATTTTATTAGTTATTTTGAATAAATTTTTGTTTGATGTTTATTTATTTAAATCTAAACTAAAAATAATATCTGGTATCAGATCAAAAATCCATAATAGAGTGAAATATGGTACATTGAGTTTTGAAGGGACATCTCCAAAGTCATGGTTACCTCTGGTAGTTGTACCTAGATTAAATACTTATAAATGCTCTTAGTTTTAAATCAACATTTAATTTTGTCAAATAGATGTTCAGTCTTGACAAGTCTACTTTCTATCTTGCTGCATCCAACTTTGACAAGCTTTTCAGATAGACACCTCACTCAAAGTAAGCATAGATCTAATTATTCATTTTTTGATGCATGGATATTTTATTTTCTACTAAATCCTTAGCATATCATTCTAATTGGATGTGATATCAATAAATGCACCCTTGTTCTAGTACTAGATCAATTTATTTATATCTTTGAGGGTATTATATTTAACATCCACATGTCAATGTTTGTCTTGTGAGGTTTGAAAAACCAAGTCTATGATAATTTACAGCTCATTCATATAGTTTATAGTCAATTAGCTTTAACATCACAAATCTGAGCATGCTTTTAATCCTTATTTGTAGTCTAGTTTCTCTGGATCCATTCTACGTGCTTAGTTCATGCCCACATCTTTATCAATGATATGTAGACTACCAATACATCTTTATGTGATGAATATTTTGAAATTATCACTTGTCACTTTCAAACTTTTTTTTCCATATTCTTAGTGTATACATATAATATTTTCAAACTTTTATCAATTACTGACACTTTATATCTTGAAAAAACCCATCAAGTCTCAATCTCTCTAAGTGCACACCCTAAGAGGTGCACTGATAAAGGGGTGGTTAGACCATTAGTGCTTCACATGATTGTTGTCCCTTTTGCCACTTTCTATCTACACACTTGTATCCTAAAAACCATTCCCCTAAGCTTGGCCTTTTATTTTGCACACTCCTCTAGTCTTTTACCACATTCATTAGCCCTTTTCCTAACCTAAATTCCTTTTTGATAGTTTACATGACTATGTCAGTTGTGTTGACCTTGTACTCTTATTGAAAAAACTTATTTAAGGTCTAGGCTGGCCCCTGGTTAACCTAGTCCATGACTTATTGATTTTTTGTCAATTACAATACTATGTCGATCCTGTCGATCAAAATTTTTAGAAGGGTTTAGGGTTAGATATGCCTATATAAACATAATCATTTCATCATTTATAAGAAAAGAGAAGAAAAAGTAAGATATATTTCACATCTACTCATCCACCATTCTAATTGAGGAACAAGCTTAGGGTTTCATACTTTCTTTGGAGATATGGATATTGTCTTGTGGAGAAGTATTTTGGATGCATTGACAGGTTATGTAGCCTTGAGTTGATTTATCTTGGTCATCCTTACATACCACAATAACCTATTATAAATCACCTTGGCTAAGGGAGATATTGAGGCTTAGGGGGTTTATCTTCAAAGGTAAGTATTCCTAAATTTGTTTTTACTTTGTAAGAATAGATAGATATGCATTTACACTTCTCTTCCATGCATTAGGATTTCATATACATTGATATGAGTATATGTCTTATATGCATGTTTACTTCTAATTTTTATTACCCCCACTTTATGCCATAAGCTTTGGTGAGTACTAGATTAGATTTTGATTTACTTGTTATTAGTAATATGAATATGAAAACATAGGACCTAGTTAGGGTTATTACATAGTTTTGCTAAATTGAAGGCTTTAGAACCCTCCCTAATGAAGTTATAATGGTAATATATACCCTGATTAAGTCTAGTGGATCCATATTGGTCATGACCTTTGTTATCTAATATATCCCCAATCAAAAGTGTAAGTAGGATCTATCTTCTCTAAGCTAGGATTTAGACTGTGCTCGATAGATGAACAAATAAAGACATGGTGATAGGTGACACCAGGATAGGTAATAAATAGTTGGAATTTTTAGTCCTTGATATAGAATACTAGTCATATATGATTGTAGATAGATTTTTATACATATATGTGATTTAATATCTATTTGGTTTGAATTTTGTAGATCCTACAGATGAATAGGATGTGATATTGGGATACCTAGTGATGAGAGCAAAACATGAAATTCTCAACAGGGTGCTGGCACCATATGACCCCACCACGTTAGATGATCCTATGGTACCATGTACCCCAACTCAAGTAGGCTGGTTCAGACTAGTAGGGGAGGCCATGAGGTAGCTATATGCATGTAGAGATGGTCTATAACCAACAAAAAGGGTGGGAGCAGGAGAAACACATGCATGGAAAGCCTTGGCTCAAGAGAGAGCCATACATATGGATACCACTATCTAGTTAGGATAGGTATAGGCCCAGGTGGCCAACCTACAGGGACAAGGAGCAAGATTGAAATCTCAAATAACCTCTTTATAGTGCACTATTCAAAGGAGATAATTCAAGGCATCTATGGGTAGCTGGTAGACATGATGGGGCCTAGCCTTAGAGCTAAAATGATGTATTTTTGTACTTTGTAAAAAAATAGATGATATATATAGAGGTATTTTGTTTTGATAGTTGGATGTTGATATTATGGCTTGTATTTTGGTTGTGGTTGTGGATGCATGGATATATTGATTTCTAGCACATGTATTTTGATTTTGTTGTATATGCTATAAGAAATATATGTGGGGTGTTTTATTTTCCAGTAATATGTAGTACACATGCATGCTTAAAAAGAAACAAGGAAAAAAGACTTAGAAAAGTATAATTAATCAAAAAAAAATGCACTACACACTATATCATGATGGAAAATGTGTAATAACAAAATATGACTCAGTATACTAAACCAAAAACAAGAGCACAAATGTTATTAAACCATGATAAGGATAGACACCAAATTAAAACAATAAAATCACACTAAATCACATTGTGAAGTATGAAAATAATGTAATAAAATAGAAAGCATGTGAAATAATAATGGTATAAAAATAAATTAGTTAAGTCAGTCAATCATACTAAATCACATTGGGAAGTATAAAAGAGAATGAATAATTTTTTTTGGTTAAATGGTCTTAAATTAATTAAACTAATTCAAGTCGGGAAGTATGAAAAACTAAAAAAAAGTGGTTGGATTCTTACATGCAATCAGAAAATATGAAGATAAAAGTGAAATATTAATGAAGTAAGCATAAAACATAATAAATAAATAAGGGAAGCATGTCAATGACATGTAACTCATAATCAATCACATCTTATTTCATATTTGACACATGTAATTTCATTGTGACTTAGATATTTGGAAAATTTTGTGAGGAAGGTCAGGTTGTATCCATAGTCTTACACTATAACTCATAAAGGGAACACCAATGAGGTGAAAATATGGTAAAAATTTATGCTTGGAATGGTAATTTGAAAATTTGGTAATTTGTGAGGAAGGCCAGGTCTTATCCATGGTCTTATAATGCAACTAACAAATAGAATCCCTAAGGGAGTGATTAGTGAACAAAATAATATTTATCAAGGGGAAATATTAAGGTTGTAGGGAGTGAAAATCATAATGTAAGAATCATAATGTAGGCATATTATGAGAATACCTTAGAAAAAATGAGGCACACTAAAGACATGAGAAGATACTAAGTGACTAGTGACCATCAATATATAGAGGATACCTGTTCACTATAGGCATAAATCTATGTAGGCAAAAAAGTGTGGTACTAAGATCAACTTATGTTGGAGATTTTGAAAAAGAAAATTAAAATGAACCTACCTTCCCACAAAGTGTTATCCATTCCTTAGGTTACAGAGCCATCGGTTTATTATGAAGATTGGGTACTTGTATGAGAAAGTAGGTAGTATTAAAAGATTTTTTATTCTCCTTTTCTAATACATTGGCCTACCACACCCAAATGGACCTCAGATCTATCGTGAGGCTAGTTATGGAGTTTAATCTTTGATTATAAAAAGGATATATGCTTAGAATCATGTCTTTTAGTGTGATTTGGATTTTTAAATTTTTAAATGTTACTTTTTAGATCATTGCCCTTTGTTAAATGATTTGGATTTTGAATTTTTTTATGGATTTTATGATTCCTTATCCATATAGACTTTGAATGAACAATCATGAGAGATAGAGTGATACACATGAATGAACTTTAGGCTTTGGCTAAAGGATGCTAAGTATCTAAACATATGACTATCTAGAACACTTCGGCTTAATTATGAACCAACATGTTATATCAAGTTTTAACTATGTGTATGATTAGTTTATGAAAGGAATAAAAGGGAAGAAAGGGAGATACAAATTGGATTGGTAAAAGGAGATTTTAATGAGATGAATTATCTGCTAACTGATCACACGGTAAGTGGGGAAATGACTAAAGGAAGCAAGGTTTACGTAACCAAGTCATAATAATAATTATCCATGTTTATAAAGATACGATAGAAAATAATCATGAAAAGAACAAGGGAGTCATAATAAATGAATTTAAGAAGAACAAGTATGTAATTATGAAAAGTAATCCATAAGAGAAAATAATGACATCATAATCAACATGTAATGCAAAACAAAAGTAACCATGTATGATAGATAAGAAGTTTACACAATGTCAAATGATATAAAATAGATAAGTCTAAACTTGGAGCACACATCCAATCAAAATTAAGAAACAAATGTAAGAACACCATGATTGTGTTCATAAGAATTGATATATTTGTCCACACACATTATCCATAACATCTAATAAGTCTCTATGGAGTTGAATGTGAACTGTAGCCAAAGTCTCATTGATCTTCGAGGAAAGTTAAAAAAACACTTCATATCAAATCTCATTAACAAAAAATATAGGAATTATTAAAGGATCATGCTGATGAGGGATATCATGTAGGGAATACTCAAGAGAATAGATGGGAGTGGACTCTATGGGAGATGAAAGGGTCATCGATGGAGAATGGGTCATAGGTGAAGGAAAATACATTATTGAAGGAATCATGGGTAGAGAAATAATAGGTGGAGAAGGGACCATAGTTGGTGGATCTATGGGGAAATAATGGGGAGCCTTATTACAAGAATGACCTATCAGAAGAAGGATAGAAGGTGAAGGAATGGTTAGTAGATGATCCTAAAGAATACAACATCGATTAGTATAATGAGTACCACATTGGTGCTAGAGACACTATACCTCTCCATATTTAGGAATATACTCAAGTAATATTTTTAGGGGAGGTATAGCCTTGTCTAAGGGATGAGGAGTTGTGGGATGTAAGGTGTTGATATATTGTCACAAATTTTGATAATGTGTGAATGAATGATTATTTATGCCATGGAAGTAATAGATACACTTATAAGTAGACTTGATTAGTGTACTCATAGGAGGGGGAAATATAAGTTGAGGAAGATTGGTATAGGGAATGGTCTCTAGTCCAATGACCAATAACTTTATGAATGTCACAATATGGCTGATCATCCCATTTGGTGAGTGAAGGAGCCAACTACAATAAAGGGAGAAAACCATCACCAAGAAAATGTGGGCTTGGTGGATAGACTAGATAAGGCTCGACTGAAGGAGAAATAAGATTAGAAATAAGAAGAGACTCAACTATAGATGGAGTGGGAATGGGATCTGAATTAGGCTTTATTGAGGGAGGAGTGGGATGCACAAAAGGTTGAAGGACACTCACAAGCATCTCATGGATAAGTTAGAGGGTTTTTTGTATCTAACAAAGTGATAGGGACTAGTCATAACATGATCCATAAGTATACTCCTATGAGGTTCTTTAGAAACTAGAGGTATACACACCATCCCTATCTTGTGATCAAAAGGAAAAATGCTAAAATTATGAATGATATAGAATGGAATTTTATAAGATATACTTAAAGGTTGAAGCAAATAGGAATGATAGAAAATAATCTCATAATTTTAGGTCTAAACAAGACTTCCTAAGAAGGGATCATATAAGGTATAACCATCATCATAATCAGGTGTATGAAGATCAATGGTGTAGGTAGGGATGACCTTGTCATCCAATGTGGTGCGATGAATAGAATTCCAAGTCTTAGTTAAGACAAAGGGTATATCATCACAAGGTGGTTGATAGGAATGAGGTTGTAAATAAGGGGAAAGCTAAAAAATGAGATGAGGTGAGAGATTTGAGGTTTTAATCTTGAGATTGATCTCATTAGGCTCATCATCATCAAAATATAGGAGGTTAGGGGGTATATTCTTAATGAGTTTAGGGTGACCATTATAACCTTGGGTGGAATTGATAAGAAAGTCAAACTATTAAGATTCATGAAATGGAACATTTGGCAAGGGTTCAAAGGTAGGAATCTTGAATATACCATGGTCTTGGAATTGTTCAAAATTCTAAGGATTAGTGTCACCTTGAATCCTATATATGGATCCATTGTGAGGAAATTTGACACATTGGCAAGTAGAAGAGGCAACTTCTCTCATGCGATGAGTCCATGGCCTACCAAGCCAAATGTTATAAGATAGAGAAAATTTGAAGATCATCACCTTCACATAAATGATGATAGGTAGGATATTAATGTGGAACCACACACAACCTAAAAGAGGCATTTACCTTCGATCATACCCTTTACATGTGCTATGTGTGGATTTGAGATTACACTCAAAATATCTAAGGGTTTTGATAAAATCAAGAGAGGCAACAAAAGGGCTAGAACCCTCATCAATCAAAGCATGCTTGAATTGGATATCACTAATTTGGACACTGATAAATAGAGTAAGATCTTTTGCATGAAGTATAATCTCATCTAGGATCATATAAGCAATGGGGAATTTAAGGGAAAGAGAAGAGTACATTATTTCATCAATATGTATGGACATCTCTTCATACTATTGTAAATTTTCATCTTCTAATCCAAATAAGGTGGCTTCACATCCTACTAGGGAGGATGATGGATGTTCATTTCAAACAAAATATTCATAAGATGATTACTATGATGTTGGAGAGTTATACATAAGTTCAAGAAATAGGATTTGAGATGGGAGATTAGTGAGTTTTGTTATAGGCTCCCCCTCATTATAACACATAAGGGGAATGATGGAAATAGATGCATAGTGTTAAAGGAGGTACTTATAAGGAGGATACAAAGTGCATGTGAATTTATGTTGATAAGATGCATAAGATTTAATTGGAGGATAAGTTTGTTGATCATCTTGAGAAGATGGGGTAGTTGATACAAGTTTAGTTTGATAAGTGTTGATATAAATTTGAGTATCATTAGTGATAGGTAAAGAGGTTGGAGGAATGGTAGAAATGGTATGAGAAGTGTTATTCAAAGGAGGTGTTACAATTGGTTCATTAAAAGATATAAAGTCTTCTTGCCCCAATTCAGTTAAGTGCATTGGAGAAGAATCTTGGACAACATAAAATGTACAATATAATTGAGGTGTGTGGATAGAATGAGGATCAATGAAAGGAACAAACCTTCACATATTAATGATATTGATCATATTCTATTTAGTATTTGGGTCAATAATACTGTTAACATGATTGGTAGAAGGGGTAGGTTTGTCTTGGTTATCTTTGTGATTTGGAAGAGGATATTTATAGATGGATAAATGAGCATTAACTTGATTCAAAGCTTGATATTTAGTTTGTGTTTCATGGGATTTAAATGCAATGTCATAAGCCTATTGATATTTATGAATAATAGAATCATGGTCAAAATTGGGACCAAGAAGAAAATCCATATCCAAATTATGAATTTGGCTATAAGTCTCATGAGAATGACCCCAAATAACATGAAACCAAAAATAATTATTGATATTGTACCAAGATTTCATGGGTTGAGTGGGATCAAGTTGTCATGATAGAGGCCTTGGTATAATTTTTTTAAATTCCACTAAGGATAAATGTTTATGAACATTGATGGTATTGGTCGAAGATAAATGATGGTTGGTGATGAGGTTGGGAGGGGAAGCCTTTTCTAAAGTTTGGCTGGAAAAAATAGTTTGAATATTATGAATGGTATCATAAGAGTCAACGACACCATCATTAATAGCATGATGATTCTTATTATTAATTAACATGCAAGGACAGTTAGAAGGTTGGGATGGATTGAATTAATGCATAAGGAAATTTTAATGCTTGGATTGGTCAATGGTCTCTTCCAAAGTACATGGAGAGAGAGAGTCCAGACTTGATATTACAACTTGGGAAAAATAATAATGGTAAATAGATGAAAGAGGTTGTCATATTCAATATTATGTTCTCATTTGATAGACAAGGTCTTCTATCATTTGATGAAAGCTTATGTGGTTTTGGTCTCAAGTTAATTACAATTGATAAAATGGGCCAAGGTATTCTCAAGGAGATCACTAGTTTGGAACTCATGGACTAGAGCATTAACTAAGTCTTCCAAACTAGTAATAGAATGAGATTTGAGTTGGTTTTACCAATCTAAAGCATCACCTATGAGAGTTTTTGCTAGTAGCTTGGTAGTAATAAAGGTATTTAATTTGACCCAGTCTTTATATAGATTTTCAAATGTTTTTAAGTGAAGAGTAGGATCAATTGACCCATTTTAAGAAATGGTAGGGGTGATATCTCCTATATTGGTATTAACAATTTGAGATGTAAGAGGCTCATTTTAAAGATTGATTATTTTATTAAAAATAGGAGGTTGAGAGATAAGATTACTATTTTTACCAAATATCTTACCCTATAGGAGGTTATTCAAGCCTACTCTAAGATTTGGGAAACATTGGAATACTTCTAGGTATGGAGGTTTACCTATAGGAGAAGTAGACATCTAGGTTTAAGGGCTAGCTCCCTAAATTTATCTTGAAGTGCTTGTCACCTATACTACTAATTACATATGGGAAAAAGGATAGAAGTATGCATAAAATATTGATAATCTAAGGGGGTGATACACCATGAATATATCCACCATGTTATCATACTTCTCTCATTAAGAACAAGAGCTACAAACTAGTCTCAAAGTCCTAAGGTGTTCTAACATAAATGATTCACTATTGAGGTGATATGCATGAGACCACTCAAGTTAAGTAGACAAAAGATTAGATTTATGAATCTAAGGACACTTTCACACTTTAAGGGATCCAAAACCACTATATATACTCTATATGACCTATTATAATGATAATTTCTTACATACGACATGTAAGGATAAGGAAAATCAAGGATAGAATCATAAGACTCAACCATTCATCACTTTTCACCCTCAAACAAGATGTTTTTGATCTCAAAACTAGATTTATTGTATTATTCAAAGGTATAATATGACATAAAACTAGTATGGCTTCAACATACCAAGTGTGGTATTAGTTTTCAAGAGCCAAAATGGCTACTACTTATAGAATTTAAGAGATAAGATAAAAGAATGAAGTCCAAGAGTCATTAGGACATGTGTCATGATGAGAAAAAGAGTTACACATGCAAGAGAGAGGAATATGAAATAGACCATGAAAGGTTTATGTGGACAAATGTCCCTCAAAACATGAAACTCTTGAAATGTGGTGTAGAACTCCTCAATTACTTGCTCAAAAAACTACCTTCATCATTTCACCTTATTGTAATGTCTAATAGTATATTAGGGATAAATGTGATGATTTAAATAAGAGGGAAGGGTCATATACATGATCTAGCATTTATTGGTTTCATTTCTAATCATTAAGATTATTCTAGACATGAGTTATCACTTCCTGTAGTCCAAATAACTCCTCTTTCACTCACCCTCCACACTTGGCACCAAAGTTGGTATTTAGTTTTCCAATATGATCCATATATAGGAGTTTATTACACATTTTAGTACCCCTCATGACCTTATATTCATTAGGTAGACCTTAAAAATCCTCTCACTTAGAAATTTCACCTTCTCACTTGCTTGGTCACTATGTCAATTTTGACTGGCTGAGATGAAGCCACTTGTAGAGGAAATTGTGAGATTATCTGAATCATAAAATGAACACGGTGATATATTTTAAGTCCCAATATCTATCTTAAAGTTTATTTCATCCTTTGAAACCCTTCCATACCTACATAAAAACAAAAAGTCAAGAAAATACATTTTCCACCCTATTTGTATAGGTAGGGTATAACTCAAGTTGATGGGGATGAGACTTGATTAATATTATAAAATATCCAATAACATCCTAAGACATTATACTTAATTTTTATTCCCCTTCTCCTTTATTTAACCAATTAGGTCACTACCAAGGGGTTTTGAAGGTTTAGAGTACTTTTACACTCTAAAGATTATTTATATAGGTATGACATTGGATTTGCAAAAAAATTCCACAAAAATAATGTTTAGGGCATCCTTAATCATTCCACAACTCCTCATACTCCCATGTAAAACATCCAAGTAGGTATGAGCTCTCAAATTTAGCTTCTCGACCTTTATTATCCATTCTGTGCAGGCTTAAGTTGATTTAAGCCAAAATATGGCTTACCTATGGTTTTTATACATTATAAAATATTTAAATCACTTTAAAATCCCATATAAATATGTTATAACTAATTTTGATTCTCATTTATTTCAAAAAGTAATAGTAGACCCCCAAATAGGCAATAAACCTAGTCTAGACCTAAATGTCTTGACTGCATGCTTATGGGTTTAGGACACCCTGACATATTTATCACCTCTGTGAAGCCTTATAAATGTTATTACATGCCTTATACAACTTTATAAACCTCCATAAAAGGTTTCATAAACCATATTCTCACCTTGTTATCTCCTTTTCTCAAAACCTACAAGTTTGCACCCTTGGGAAGTACCCTCTGTTTAAGACAAAACAAAGGGAACTTATCCTATTGTCTCATCAAAAGTGAACATATGATTGGTTTATAAAAGTGGTAGGGACTATTTGTGTTAAATTTTATCTTTATCACATGGATATCCCTTCCAAAACTTTGAAAACCCAAGGTAGACTCATGGAGAATCTCTCTATGTGCAGGGTCTTGAATATACACTATAGGTGCATGTTAGAGACCCTATCTTTCCTTGTTTCCATGTGTTATTAGTATATTAAGACATTAAAACCATTATGAAGGTGTTAAATAATTTTTTACCACCCAAACCTTTCCAAACACTTCACAGATACCTTGCTCTTGATTGAATATAAGTGTTGACTATGTGTGTGGCTATGTTTTCTTGCTCAAAAGATGACACCTATAGGCTACAATTTTTCCCTAGACCTTGTATCATTGATAAAATACCTTATTGAGGTTATATATGATCATATAACATTTTTTTCTTCATACCATGCTTTGGGTGAGGCCAACTTTAAGACTGGTCATGCTCATATATCACTATCATGCTACAATCATCTATAATTGACTGTCTTAGAGAAAAATGGGGTCCTGTAGGTGGCTATCAACCTTGAAATTAGTGACACATACCTTTGTATCCTTTTATAAGTCTTTGAAGAATTTTCCCATGGAAAATTTTATGTGTTTATAGTCCTAGTATCTATAGGTTCAAAAAATCAGTTTATGAGTCACCTACAGTCATGTTGTAGGTGACTTTTTTGAGTAATGATACACCTTTAGGTGTTGATGGGGGTTCATACTCAAAATTTCAACCCTTATCGATAACCTTTGAAATAAAAATGTCCTCCTCAATTTCTTATAACCACTTACCATTAATATATATTCTCACCATACTATCTTTGGGTGTAGAGGTCACTTGAAGTTCAAACCCTGTAGGAAAACACTAAATGTTTGCAGTGACAAAATGTCAAAATTGGAGGTCTTCAAACATCATGTTCCTTTAGTCACACATCCATTCTCTTTTGTAAGGTTATACCCCTGTGTGAACTTTATAATATGTGTGGACTTGGATTCATCAAGACTCTTTGAAATGCTATTATATGGCATCACTAAAAATGCTTAGGCCTTTCTTTTAGTGTTTGAGGGAAACTTATCCCTGAATTAAAATCCTTTCACTTGGGGAGACCTCTAAAATCTGCCTGCTAGTCCAATACTTCAAACATGGTTTTCAAAGTATCTTAAACTTCCAAAAAATTCATGGGAATATCAAAACATGTTAAACTCTTCTAGATCACGCTCTCATATCTCTGTGTAAGCCACTTGTAGGTGTGCATTTTTGCATATAGGGTAGTGAGCTATGGATATGGGTTATATGCATGGAATATGGCCTTGTAGTCATTAATATACTCTCTCAAGGTGATAAAATTAATCTTCACAACATTTAAGGACTTGAAACAAGTTTCAACATCTCCATTCTAATTTTGTTGAGCTCTTATAGATGTGCATTCATGGTGTATGACTGTGCATTTATGAGAATGACTATCACAACACATATTTTGTCATTTTAAGGGCCCTTGTTTGATTTTTCATGCTACAAAAATATGTTCAAAAACTTGGGACTCTTTATATACCTTCCATTAATGTTCTCACTCTTCAAGACACCATGACTGTAGATTAAAACTTGTAGAAAACTGACTATGTATCACATTTAGAATGCAACCTTCATTATGTTAGCATGTGAGATTGTTATTGTAATGAGAGGGGATAAAAAATCAATTTAAAACATGAAACACCATAAATCACACTCATTTTAAACCACTACAAATAAATAACCCTTCTACAAGTGTTAAAAAATGACTTCAAGTCCACTACCATACATCAACTTGTAACTTGAAATTTTTGATCCATAAGATCACTTCCAATCATGAAACCAAACATGGTAAACATGAGATAATTGTGTAAACATAATCTTAAAGTAAAATCATCAACTGAGTTGTATAGACTGGCTCAAACATGAGTAAAACCTATAGGGTGTGGGGATTGGCAAGCAAAACCAAACAATCAACTTCTTAGGAATGGTTCATAAAGTATATTCAACTATTCCTCTAAATACAAACATGAAAATTAATCTAACCAATTTTAATATTTAACACCAAGATCAGTTGACCTAGAAGTGTTCCTACTGGCCATACCAAGAAGAAACATGCTGATTAGTTCTGCTTGACTAGTAGAGTGATGAAGAGATAAAAGGGTTTTAGCCCATTTTTAGCATTTAAAAAGAATATAAATCATGGATTGGAGTCAAGGAAGCTAAAGGTTCACTACATAATATTCTAATGTGCCACTCTCTCCCATAGTCTGTATAACCATCAAAACTCCTTTTTCACTTATTTTATTAATTTTTAGTTAGGAACCTGCAAGTTTAAGTTAGTCCTAACATTATTGAAAAGGAATATGAAAAATTGGATTTTTAAATATATATTATAACACTTAAACATCCTTTAAAACTTTACCACTTCATTTATGACCCCTAAATGACATAAAATGACATAAGGACTAATATGGACTATGACCAAGGCTAGAAGCACATTAAATCATATAAAATGAACCATGAGACACCCTATGACATTATACTAGACCCCTATATAAATTTTTGGACTATATGGGTTTGATTCATTTTGATTTATGGTAAAAAATTGTCATCATTCTTGGTAATTTTTCAAGGGTGGCATACTTGCTATGCCAAGACCAGTAGCCTAATATTGTCTATTGGGAGATGGAGTCACCTATACACCAATTTGACATATAATTTTCCTTTGAAACAAAACCAAACACAAGGAAAATACACACAAAACAAAATACACCCAAAGAAAAACACATGTGTTCAACTAGAACACTTATAAAATACAACACACACAACTGAAACAAAACTCATTCCTAACCTAATATTTACAAGACTAACCTTCATTTCCTCAATGACAAAGCTTTAAATGCATCCCATTCATAGGGATAGGCATTTCATCTCCATTCATCCTATATAATTGTAAAGAGATGCTTTGTTTTCACTTGATGATGACATATGATCCACTCCATAAAGTGTCAAATTTTATATGTCACCTTGATTTTGATCTATCTTCATCCCATTTAAACACTATGTCACATTATTGGAATATTATTAGAATTGCCTTCTTGTCAAAATACCTCTTCATTAGTATTTGGTGATGTTACATAGCCTAATGAGCCTTATCTCTAGTCTCTTATGACTCCATTAATTCTGTTAACCTCACCTCTATTGGATTGTTCTCAAGTAACTCTAGTTGATGTTTCAACTCCAAGGTAGGTAGCTCTTGGGATTTATATAACCTAGCCTCCCTTCCATAGATAAAAACAAAATAAGAATTACCTATTGACCTCTTGGGAGTTATTATATTAGCCCATAGGGCTGTCTTTAATTTAGTGTGCCAAGCCCTTTGATTATCCTCCAAATTTTTCTTGATGATTCTGATCATATTCTTGTTAGTGGATTCAATAAACCCATTAACATCGGGATAATATTTGGATGAAGTGCTCAAGTATATGCCATTACTATTTTCCCAATCAGCTATCCTAATACCCATGAAAGTAAGTGAATTATCTAAAATGATAGTTGAAGGAGTGCCAAACATTGTTATGATACTTTCATAGAACTCTAAGATAACATTCTCATTCACTTCCTTCAATGCCATTACCTCAACCCACCTTATGAAGCAGTCAGTTACTGTGAGTATCCATTTGTGACCATCACTTGATGGGGGGTTTGTCATGCTGGTGAAATCAAGACTCCATCACATGAAAGGTTAATATACTTGGATAGGCCTTAAAGGAAGAGCTGCAAGATTCTATTTTCTTACAAATAAAATACATTATACACACCTTCTCACCCAATAATAATAGTCCTTGAAGAGGCTAGTCCAATAATATCCTACCCTCATTATCTTGATAGCTATAGTTCTTGGGGAGAAATGACCTCTTATTATTCCATCATGGAACTTCTCAAGCAACACTCCAAATTGATCATTATCAATGCACCTCAATAACACACCATTAGTGCCTCTTCTAAAAATCACACCACGTACAAGGAAAAAAGGAATAAATTGAAATCTAAAGTATCTCCTTTGGGATCTATTCATACCATTAGGATACTCACCACTTTGAATAAATTTGATAATATCTTGTGTCTAACTTTGTAGAGGTAAGGAACCAATTAGTTGGGAGAAATCATAATTGACTAAAGCCTCTTATTTTGACTCATGGAGATTTTAAGCTAGATGTTCACAAAGGCCTTTACTCCTTATCAACTTTGTCACTTTGATATCAACATCATATTCCATCACCTTAGTAATCCACCCTACCCTTTTTTCACTAAGGTCCTTACTCAAGAGAAATTCTTTGGTATTAGGATGAGACCATACTATGAATCCTATTATTTAAAACATATCCCTAAACTTATTTAGTCATATTAAAATATCAAGGACTTATTTCTCCACAAAAGTGTACTTGACTTCATACTTATCCAAACCTTGACTAAAGAATGCAATTGGTTGTTCCACACCTTCATCATTATTATACATTAACAAAACTGAGATAATATCAAGGTTAAAAAATGAATACATCATTAAGTATTTAGAAAAATCAAGGTTAACAAGAGTAGGATTTTGTGTAATTGCTTTCTTAATGGCCTTAAAACTACTCTTACCTTCCTTATTCCAAGAAAAGACTTGGTTCTTCTTGGGCATGACTGTGATAGGTTTCACCAAAGATGCAAAACCAGGTATGAAACTCATTACAAAATTTATCTTACCTAAGAAAATTTAGAGACCTTTGTTATGCAAGGGAAATTATAGTCTTATAACAACCTCTATCCTTTTAGGATCAATAGTCAAACCATATTTGGAAACAATATGTCCTAAGAGTTTACCTTCATGGACCACAAAGATACATTTTTTGGGGTTGAGAGATACTCCATATTGCCTATATATTTCAAACACTTACCTTAAGTGTTTCATATGTTAATTAAATATTTAGAGAGCATTATTATATCATCAAGATAAAACAACAATATTTTATTGATCAAACCTTTGAAGGCCATGTCCATTTATCTTTGAAAGGTGGCACCGACATTTGACAAACCAAAGGGTATCTTACTATAAGCAAAGTCCCCAATTTTATAGTGAATCCTATCTTAAAATAATCCTACTCATTCAATAGAATTTGATTATAACCAAAATATCCATTTAGGATTTAAATATGTTGAGAACCTAAAACAATTTGCAAAACCTACTCCATTAAGGGTAAAGGATAGTGATCTTTGAGTGAAACTCTATTAAGATATCTAAAGTCCACACAAAGTCTTATATCTCCATTCTTATTTCTAATAGGCACAAGGTTAGATACCCATGTTGAATGCTTGATAGGAAATATTATTTCAGATTCCAGGAGTTGGTAAGCTCTAACCTCATGAGTTGTTCAACCTTAGGGTTGATGGGCTTTTATTTTTGCGTAAACAATTTAACTCTAAGTTTGAATTAAATGGTATGGTGTGCTAGGCTAGGATCCAATCCTTTTAGGTCCTTATACTCCCAAGTAAATATGTCATGAAACTCTTCACACAAATCAATAAATGCTTGTTTCTCTAATGTAGAACATACCTTACTTAGTTTGAGGAGTTTATCTTTGAAGATAAAGATTCTTTCATAGTTCTCCTCTTTTGTAGACATACTCACCTTTTAATTCTTCCTTTTATCATCCTCATTAAAGATACTTTATAAGGTCACCAAGACCTTAGGTATCTTGTTTTTTCTTAGCTACACAATCTGATCATCAAACTATTCTTGGAGTCTCTTTTGATTTCTTGAGGAAAACTCATCTTCATTTTTAAAGAAGTATGTAATGTACTTGTAATTATAAAACACTTTTCAAGACACCTCATTATTAGGTATGGAAGGTCTGGAAATGATCTTAATGTGAGATTAATTTCCCTCCTTTTTTATGGAAGTTGGTGTATCAAAGTATGCTCCTATGGTAGCTAGTCTATCAACATGATTATTCAACTCCCTTGGGACTGATTGTATAGTAAATGCATTGAAGTCTTCAAAAAATCCCATAACCTATGATTATATGATTTGAGCAAAGGGTTACTGGGAGTAACCACATTCTTAACTTGATGCACAACCAATTCACTATCTCCATATACTTATAAATTCTTGATTCCTTTTCTCCTTTCCCATTAAAATCCATGAATCAAACTTTCATACTTAGCCACATTGAAAATGGAACTGAAATGGAATCTATATGAAGAACAATAATATTGTTTATATGGGGAGACTAACATAACACTAACTCCTGCACCAATTTTACTTCTTTAACTATCAAAAAATGTTTTACACATCTCATCATCCTCACCTTCTTACTTGGCAAGTAGAGGTATTGGTATTCTTTCTTCATGTAGATAATACACTCCTAAATTAGTTTCCTCCATAAAAGCATAAAGATCATGATCATAGGTGTTAATAACATATTCATTAAGAAATAAATTATAAATGACTTCAAGCTTGGAATAAGTACCATAATCCATAATAGAATCCTTTTCCTCATTGATTACATAATTCAAATTTGAACTTATTTCAACATAGGGCTCAATGTGAAACCTTGTAAGAGGCTAAGTTCTTATTGTTACCTTTACTCTATATCTTATCCTAAAAGATAATAAAGACCAAATCATATAAAATATATCCCCTAATATTTTCTATAAAATCTCTTGAAAGGAAAATTTCAAAATGAGTAGGAAGGTCTAGAACAACAATGCCTTGAAGGATGGAAAAACTAGGACAATCATGGAGGAAAACCTTCTAGTTTTTGATCAAACCTATTGTATTGGTAGGTGTAACATATAATTTAAGAACTAATTTTCTATTAATTTCATGTTTTAGGCCCAAATTATTAGCTACAACCTCGAGCATTATTGATGTAGAAGCACCAATATCAACTATGCTATTATGGACTAGTTTATCACCCACTATGAGAGTAAGGTAGAAAGGTGGAGGATTCTCAGCTTTGGTAGATGGTTTAAAAATGGTGTTAGGGGAATTTTTAATAGAAACATGACCATGAATTTTAATTTAAGGGGAAAGACTAGTAGGGATAATGGATAGCTATTTTTGTAGGAGCTCATTTTGGCTATGCATATAAAAGATATCCCAAAGGGAAATGGATGTCTTGGTATTCTTGAATGAGTCCATAATGTTTAGATAAGACATATATAATTTTTATTGGGTCCTTATAGGAAATAAATTAATTTTATCTTGAGGAGTTGAAGTGCTTTGAACAATCTTTCCAACATTCTGATTTAGAGGATGTGTAGGATTATTTGGGACTGCCATGCTTACAACCATGCCTTTTTGCCTTGTAAGAGGCTTGGATGAACTTGTAGGCACATTAGTATCACCTCATAAAGCCTTTATCTTGTGTCTAGTTTTGTTTGAAATATAAATTCCTTGATTGAGCACAAAAGAGTGCTCAACTAGGAAGTTTGTGAAGATCTCTTCTTGAGGTTGTCCACCTTCACTTATTTGTATCATAACTTCATCTTCAATTAATAAAAGAGGAGTGATTCATCCTTGATAAAATAGATATTTATATCCACCCTCATTTGTATCTATGAATTGACCTTATGACCAATTTTCACCTTAGACCAAGTTATTATGCACTAGTACCATTTCTCTTATGTTGGATGTAGAATTGGGATTATACACATTTGTAGGCCTGTTGAAGTTAGGTTTCCCTTGACCTCTTCATCTCCCATATTTTTGACCATATTTCTTTTGGTAGGGATAATGGTTTTGATATGGAAATTTTTACCTATTGGATTACCTAGTTTGAGCCTCTAAGGCTAGGAATCTTTCTCTCCAATCAACATCATCTTCTACCTTCTTAGGAACAGTCTTAGGCTTGGCAATAACATTAGGAATTTGAGAAATATTTGGAACATCAGTAGGGATATTATGTAGCAAGGGCATATAAACTTTAGGAGGTAGTTTTATAGCTTTAATGAGTCCATTATTATCTCTAATGGCAAGTTCATATGCTTCAATAAGAGTGAAACCACCCATGTATTGAAGCATAATAGCAATATTAGTACTAATGGCTCTCAAGTATGTAAGGAAGACAAAACTAGTACGTCATCTCATGGGAGGAGGCAATCTATACCAAGTATTTTTAAACCTCTCATTAAATTCATGCATTATTTCCTTGGGAGATCTTTTTATCACATTGAGATGATGTATGATAGAAGTATGGTCACTTTCATCTTCAAACCTTGAAGTTAGTAACATTCCAAAGTTATTCCATGAAGTGATGCATCCACTGGGCAAAGTCATATACCAATCAAGTGATTTACCTCTAAGGGACATGTCAAGGAGTCTAATGGAAATATTATCCTTAGTAACATTAGGGAAAATATAAAAATTGGAGATATCCTTGATGTGTTCACTAGGTGTGACATGAATTTCACCATTAAATATAGGCACACTTTTTGTAGCATTAGGAAGAATGTCATCATAAGCCTGAAGGTGAATTGTTTTTTTAGTATTAAAGGTAGGAGAGGCATGTTTCCTATTCATTTTTTATTCAATATATTTAATTTATTCAACATTTTCACTTTCTTGGATAGTAAAATCTTCTTTCTCTTAAAAAGGTAGATTAGGATGAGGGTATTAAACTTCAAGAGGAAGTTCAAGCTGAATAGGTGGATTGATAGGATTGAGAACTCTACTAGATGATGAACTAGTAAGGACCATGAAGTATGAGAGTAAATTTATGAAAAAATAATGGCCTAAAACTATATTTTACCTTGAATTGAGTTACCAACTTTTGAGTATCATACCAATTTGTAGTTGATGTTGTCAAGACTATCATTCACCTTGACAATTTGTCTTGAAGATAATGGGTCCCACTGGGCATGCCAAAAATATTGTCACAAAATATTTTAGCCTATAGGAGGTTGTTTAATCCTATTTTAAGAATTCGGGAAAATTTGAATACTTCTAGGTATGTGGATTTACCTATAGGAAAAATACACCTATAGGTTTAAGGGATAGCTCCTTGAATTTATCTTGAAGTGATCATCACCTATACTACTGATTGATTATGAGAAAATAGATAGAAGTATGTATAAAATAAAGGTAATATAAAGGGGTGATACACCATGAATATATCCATTATGATATAATAATCCTCTCATTAAGAATAAAAGCTACAAACTAGGCTCAAAGTCCTAAGGTGTTATAACATGAATGTTTCAATATAGAGGTGATATGCATGAGACAACTCAATGTAAGTAGAATAGAGATGAAAATTTTAAATCCAAGGACAATTGAAAACTTTAAGGGAGCCTAACACACTAGATACACTCTATATGACCTATTAGAATGAGAAATTCTTGCATAAGACATGTAAGGTAAGGAAAAACAAGGATAAAATCATAAGACTCAACCATTCATCACTTTGCACCATCAAACAAGATGTTTTTGAACTCAAAAATAGATTTATTATATTATTCAAAGGCAAAATATGACATCCAACCAGTAGGGATTCACCATACTAGGTGTGGTAGTAGTTTTCAAGAGCCAAAATGGCTACTACTTATAGTATTTTGAGAGAAAAGAGAAAAGAATGAAGTTCAAGAGTCATTAGGACATGTGTCATGCTAAGAAAAAGAGTTAAAAATTAAGGAGATAGGAATATTAAATATATCATGCAAGGTATACTTGGAAAAATGTTCCTCAAAGCATGAAACTCCTAAAATGTGGTGTAAAACTCCTCAATTGATTTCTTAGAAAACTGCGTTCATCATTTGGCCTTCTTGGAACATCCCAAAATATAATAGGGATATATGTGATGATTTAAATTAGGGAGGGTTTTTTTACATGATCCAACATTCATTGGTTACATCCCTAATCATTAGGATTATTTTGGAGATGAGTTATCACTACCTGCAATCCAAATAACTCCTCTTTCACTCAACCTCCACACTTGGCACTAGAGTTGGTATTTAGTTTTCCAATTTAATCCATAAATATGAGTTTATGAAACATGTTAGGACCCATAATTACCTTATATTAATTGGGTATACATTAAAAATCATCCCACTTATAACTTTCACCTTCTCACTTGTTTGTTCACTATGCTAGATTTGATTAGCTAAGATGAAGGCACTTTTAGAGGCACTTGTGAGATTATATGAAGCATAAAATGAAAATGGTGAGTTATTTTAAGTCTAAATATCAATATAAAATTGGATTTCATCCTTTTAAACCCTTCCATACCTTCACAATACCAAAAATAGTCAAGAAAATACATTTTACACCTATCTATATAGGTAGGGTATAACTCAAGTTGATAGGGAGGAGCCTTGAATAATAATTTACAACCTTAAATTATATTCCAATCCATTATGATTCATATTGATTCCCCTTCTCCTTCATTTTCCCAATTGGGTCACTGCCAAGGGTTTTAGAGGGTTTATAGTACTTTTGCCCTCTAAAGATTATTCATATAGGTTTGACATTAAATTTTCAAAAAAAATTACACAAAGATAATTTTAAATGCCTCCTTAATCATTCCTTAATTCATAAAACTCCCATGAAAAGTGTCCAATAGGTGTGATATCTCAAAGTTAGCTTCTCAAGCTTTATTCTCCATTCTATGTAGGCTTAAGTTGATTTGAGCCAAAATATGGCTTAACTATGGTTTCCTCTACATACTAAAATATTTAACACACTTTTAAATCCAATATGAAGATGTTATAACTCATTGGTATGCTCATATAGTGCCAAAAGTAATAGTAGATTCCCAAATGTGCAATAGGCCTAGTCTAAACCTAAAGGTCTTGAATGCATGCTTATGGGTTTAAGAAAACCTAACATGTTTCTCACCTATATGAATCCTTATACATGTTATTAAATGAATTATAAAACTATATAAACCTATATTAAAGGTTTCATCAAACCTCAACTCACCTTGTTATCTCCTTCTCTCAAAACCTGCAAGTTTGCACCCTTGGGAAGTGCCCTCTATCTGAGATAAAATAGAGGCCACTTCCCCTATTGTCTCATCAAAATTGAAAATATGAGGGGTTTATAAAAGTTGTGGGGACACTCTATTTTAAATTTTATCTCTTGATCACATGAATAGCCCTTACAAAACTTAGAAAACCCAAGGTAAACTCATGGAAAATTTCTCTATGTGTAGGGTCTTGAATATAGACTGTGGGTGCATGGTAGAGACCCTCTCCTTCCCTATTTACATGTGGTAGGAGTATCTTAATTCCATTAAAATGATGATGAATGTTTTAAAAACATTTTTACCACCCAAACCTTGAAAAACACTTCACATATACCTTTCTCTTGACTAAATACAAGTGTTAACTATGTGTCTGGCTATGTTTTCTTGCTCAATAGGTGATACCTATACGCTAATTTTTTTCCATATAAATTATATCATTGATATAATAACTTAATGAGGTTATATATGATCATATAATATTTCTTCTTGTTCATACCATGCTTTGGGTGAGGCCAATTTCAAGATTGGCCATGCTTATATGTTACTGTCATGTTGTAATCATCTATAGTTGACTATCTTGGAGCAAAATGGGGACTTATAGGTGGATATAAACCTTTAAATTAGTTCCAAATACCTTTATATACTTTTAAAATGCTTGGAATAATTTTCCCATGTTAATTTTTTTTGTAGGCCTAGTATCCATAGGTTCACAACATGAGTTTATGAGTCACTTACAGTCATGCTGTAGGTGACTTTTTTGAGTAATGATACACTTGTAGGTGTTGATGGGGGTTCATAATCAAAATTTGAAACCTTATTTATAACATTTGAAATAAAAATTTCCTTCTCACTTTATTATAACCAATTACCATGAAGATATATTCTCACCTTAGTATCTTTGGGTGTAGAGGTCACTTGAAGTTTAAATCCTATAGGAAAACACTGAATGTTTGTAGTGAACAAATGTCAAACTTGGAGGCCTTCAAAAATCATGTTCCTTTAGTCATAAATCCATTATATTTTTTAAGGTTATACCCATATGTGAAGGCTAAAATATGGGAGCACTTGGATTAATCAAGGCTCTTTACAACACTGTGATATGGAATCACCAAAAGTGCTTAGGCCTCTATTTTGGTGTTTTAGGGAAACTTGTCCCTGAATTCAAATCTTTTCACTTGGGGAGACCTCTAAAATTTTCATGATAGTACAATACTTCAAACATGGTTTTAAAAGTATCTCTAAATTCCACAAATTTCATGAGAATCTAAAAACATGTTAAACTCCTCTAGATAACACTCTCAGATCTTTGTGTAAGCCACATATAGGGGTGTATTTCTGCATATAGGGAAATGAGTGTGGAGATGGGTTATATGCATGAAATATGGCCTTGTATTCAGAATTTAAATCTATAAAGATGCTCAAATTAATCTTCACAACCTTTAAGATCTTTAAACAAGTTTCAACACTCCATTACAACATGGTTGACCTCCTGTAGGTGTGCATTCATGATGTATGATTGTGCATATATGATAATGACTATCACAATCCATATTTTATCATTTTATGGGACCTTTTTTAATTATTTATGATCTAATAATATGTTAAACAACTTGGTAATATTCATATACCTTCCATGAACATTCTCACTCTTCAAGACACCATGAATGTAGATTGAAACTTGTAAAAAACTGACTATATATCACATTTGGACTGCAACCTTCATTATGTTAGATTGTGAGATTGTTATTATAAGGAGAGGGGATAAATAAGACATTTAAAACATGAAACACAAAACCACACACTAATTTTAAACCACTATAGGTAAAGAACCCTTCTTGAAGTGTTGAAAACTGACTGCATGTCCACTAGCATATATCAACCTAAAACATGAACTATTTGATCCATAAAATCACTTCCAATAATTAAAAAAAACATGGAAAACATTATATAAGGGAGTAAAAATACTATATAAGAAAATTCATCAATTGACTTGTATGGACTAGTTCAAACAAGAGTAAAACTTATAGGGTGTGGGGATTGAAAAAACAAAACTAGACAATCAACTTCTTAGGAATGGTTTATAAAGTATAGGCCACCATTACTCCAAATAAAAACATGAAAATTAATATAACCAATCATAATATCCACCAAAAAGAGAATTTAACCTATAAGTATTCATACTAACTGCACCAAAAAGAAACCTACTGACTAGTTTTGCTTGCGTAGTGGAGTGATGGAGAGATAGAATGGTTTTAGCCCATTTTTGGCACTCCCAAATCAGATTAAGTGTGGAAATGGATTCAATAATTTTGAATGGTCACTACATAAGCCTATCCCATGTGCCACTCTCTCCCATATGCTATAAATCCTTCAAAACTCCTTTTTCACTTTTTTTTTTGATTTTCAATTAATAACTTGCAAGTTTCAATTAGTCCTAACATTCTTGACAAGGAATCTAACACATTGGATGTTGGAATATATATTTTAACACTTGGACATCCTTGAAAATTTTACCACTTCATTTATGACCCCTAAATGACATAAAATGATATGAGGACTAATATGGACTATGATCAAGGATAAAAGCACATTAAATCACATAAAAAGAACCATGACACACCCTATGACATTATAATAGACCCATATATCAATTTTTTGACTATAGGGGTTGACTCATTTTTACTTGTGTTAAAAATGGTCAATAATTACCATGAGAATCTTGAAGAGAAGGTGGGAGACATTTTGGTTATGCGTGCCCGATGGCACTTGTGGAGGGTGGGTTTGAAGATAGATAACATGATTTTGCATTTGCATCATTTGATTTTCATTATTATCTTGAAAATAATTCATTTGATTAATATTTTTTAATATAATTTGATGGGTTTGAGTTTCATTATTGGCATTGTTTGAAGCATTGGAATTGGTAGTAGTGGCTTGGGTGCCACTATGGGTATTAGTAGGAGATTGAGAAGAACTGTTAGTAAGTGAGGCACTAGTGACATAATTTTCTTGTGTGTAAAAATATGTACTAGGAGAGGGATTATAAGAAGCATCACTAGAGCCATGATTACCAAGGGTATCAAATGATGCACTAATGGAAGAATTGAGAAGAGTGGGTCTTGGGAGTCGCCCACTAGATGTAGAACCTACCATGTTAGTAGAGATACTAGGCATGGAGGTTGAGGAAATAAAATAGGAAAAAGTCATGGTATGATAAGGAGTCAAAATAGAGTGAAGAGGCTTAGAAGAAAATAAGATGGTATCCACAAATCCATGTGAGAATGTGGGAGAAGGTGAATGGGGCTCCTTGACTTGACCACTTATCATGAGATGGTAAATAGTAGAAGGATCCTTTCCTTGATGTTGAAGAAAATCATTGATGAATAAGAGAATATTTTGGGTATAATATAATTTGGATTGATCTTCAAATGAGAAGAGAGGATTATGAAGTGAAGATGAATGAGGAGGGGTCCCAAAGTTTGTAGTGCAAGTGGCTGCATGCACATTACTTTCATCTAGGGTAGGAGCCACAAGCTATTTATAAGATAACCTATTAGGGTTGGTAAGACTCATCATATCTATTGAATTCAACTCAATTTTGTCTTCAAGCAAGAATTTCATGATGAAGAAGAGACATGAGGGAAAATAAAACTGATGCAAATGTAAGGAGATACAAGAGGTAGATAAAAGTATAGAGTCAACTAGGTCAACCTAATACTAAGTATAGTGTATGAAACTGAGCCAACAAGGATATAGAGTTGACCAGGTCAAATTAGTAATATAAATTGGAAAAAAGAACAACATGATAATGATACATAGTCAACTAGGTCAACTTATTACTATAACCTAATAGGCAGAAATGAGTACTGGGTCAATTAGGTTGACTCAGTATTACAGTCAAGGAAAAAGATAGTCTGTAAGAGATTATGTTGAAAAAAATGATAGTGTAATAATAGAAAGTAAAATTTTTGCAATGTAATTGAAACAATAAATTATAATAAATAAATAATTAATTAAATTAATGAGAATGATCCAATTGGGGCACACAACACAAAACCTTACACCAATGTTTGTCAATGCAAGTTTTTGCAATACAACATATAATGAGCAGAGAGCAAGTAGTCAACTAAAAATTAAATTATAACTAAATGGTCATCCTAAATGTTGTTAGATTATTATAAAGTGTTATTTTAAGTGTGATAGGAAAGTTGGATAAAAGGAGGGAACTAAAAGGCAATCTATGGATGGTTTTAGGATGTTTAGGCTAAACGGGATCTATGTTGGCAATGGTACTGGCTTAGTATTGGGTCCTATCCCCTCACTTCACAATCTCATAAAAAGAAGGGTGTTGGGTGCTATTCAAATATATATCATTAATCACATGTTTATACTTGGCTTGAAAACCAAGTTGGCTTCGCCCTTGATGATGAAAAACAATTAGGTAGGCCTTGGGTAGACAAATGTTTAAATACATTTTATTATTATGTGATTTGGTAGTGTGTGCAAAAAGATAAAAATAATAAAACTAAATGGTATATTAAAAAACCACCTAAATAGACTATGTGAGCTACTCTAAGCATGTAAATAACTAACAAAGAAAGTGTGAATTAATTACTAGCATATAGTTGTTAATTCCCAATTTAAACATGGTATAGAGTTAATTTAGATGACACTGTATGCAAACATTATAGAATAAAGTCGACAGGGTCGCTACTATACTTAGAAGTAAAGTCATTAAGAACTAAGTTGACTAGGTCAACTTAGTCTTCTAGATAGAAGACAAACTATAGATCTATGTCAACTAGGTTGACCTAGTTTGTTGTAGGATTATAGTTTTGAAGACTGCAAACTTGTGAAAATTAGAACTGTAATGAAGAATTGAATTGAAAGAGAGAAATAAAGGAACCTTGGTGGGTTGAAAGATGCTGAGGACTATGAAATTTCTATTGAAGTGCCTTGAATTTTGCTTGCAAGTTCTACCAACTTTATCGATTGGGTCAACCTAGTTCTATCAAAACCCTCTTTGTTGAAGCTTGTTAAGATGATTGAGTTGACCTGGTCAACTTGGTTTGTTATTTGGAAGCTATCTGGAATACTAAGTTGACCTACACAACTTAGTTTATTTTTTGGAGTTTAAAAAGAGACTAAGTTGACCTTTTCAAGATAGTCTACCATCTAAAACTGAATAAGAGTATTGTGTTGACCTGCTCAATCTAATAACCTATATCTGATGAAGACCTACATAGGAAAAACAAAGTCATTTTGATGTGACTATGTGTTAAACCTATACACAGAAGTTAGAGCTATACTAGCCTGGTTGACTTAGTATTGAAAATATAGAAAAATAATAAAATGATAGAAATGAAAAGTGTGAAGGAAAACCTACAAGGGTTAGATTCACGTCGAGTTCACTTGAATGTATGAAATGGGAAATGCAACATATCTACAAATCAGTCCTAGATCGAAGAAGATAGATCCTACTTACTCTTTTGATTGGGGATACATTATATAATCAAGGTCATGTATAATATGGATTTGATAGACCTAATTAGGGGATCTCTTACCATAATAACCTCACTAGGGAGGGTTTCAAATCCTCTAGTCAAGCAAAACTATGCAATAACCTTAACTAGGTCTTATGTTTTCATATTCACTATACTAATAACAAGTAAAGAAAACTTTAATCTAGTGTTCACCAAAGCTTGTGGCACAGAATGTGGGTAATAAACATTAAAATTGAACATGCATAGAAGACATATAATTATGTTAATGTATATGAAATCCTAATTCATGGAAGAGAAGTGAAATGCATATCTTTATACTCTTACAAAGGAGGAACAAAGTTAGGAATACTTAGCTTTGAGGATGAACCCATAAAGCCTTAGTCTCTCCCTTAGATAAGGTGCTTTGTAAGAAGTTATTGTGGTATGTAAGGATGACAAGGATAAATCAGATCTAGGATACACAACCTATCAATGCATCTAAAATACTTATCCACAAGATAAGATTTGTATCTCCAAAGAAAGTATGAAACCCTAAGCTTACTCCTCAAGTAGAATGGTGGATAAGTAGATGCATAATATATCTTACTTCTTCTTCTCTTCTCTTAAAAATGGAAAAATAATTATGTTTATATAGATGGATCTAACCCTAAACCCTTCTAAAAGTTTCAACTGACAGGGTCAACCCGATCAACCTAGTATCATAATTAAGAAAAATGGTCACATACTAGTTTAGCTAGGGGCCGACCTAGACCCTAAATAAGTTTTATCAATAAGAGTACAAGGTTGACACAATTGACATAGTCATGTAAAATATCAAAAAGGGATTTAGGTTAGGAAAAGGGCTAATGAAGGTGGTAAAATACTAGAGGAGTGTGAAAAAGAGAAGGCCAAGCTTAGGGGAATGGTTTTTAGGATAAAGTGTGTAGATAACAAGTGGCAAAAGGGAAAACGATGTTGTGAAGTGATAAAGGTCTATCTAACCCTTTCCTAGTGCACCTCTTAGGGTGTGTACTTAGAGAGATTGAGACTCAATGGGTTTATACAATGTAGAGAGCATCAATAATTGATAAAATTTTGAAAATATTATGTGTATACACTTAGCTTTAGGCTTGGTATGATCATGACATGCTGAATTTTCTATCCATATTATATAGTTCTTTGACAACAAATAATTTGGCTTCTTTTCCTCATGGTGGTCCCATCCACATTTTATATATACATGTAGTGTAAAATATCACATTAGTTTTTTTTGTTTTATTGTATTTAGAAAAGTTTCATTTGTTTAGTAGTTTGGTTTAGGTTGTATTAAGTGTGATATTTATTACATTTTTGGCTTAGTATTTGTATAAAGTTGTGTGTGTCATTTAATATCTTAATTTTTTTTTGTCATATATGGTTTTTTCATTAGTTTTTATTTATATTTGATTCATTTTATTCAATATTAAATCTAATATTGTTCAAAAGTTTACAATTCAATATTATCAAAATAAAATGAGTCAAGAATTCTAGTCATCTATGGTTTTTATGTCATCTTATTGTGAAAGTAGTGTCGATAATATTCATTAGTCATTTTAAAGTCATAGTATTTTGTCATTAGTCATGCATGTAAATTAATTTTCAAAAGTTGATGACAATTAGTCATTTTAGTTGTAATGTAGAGTCATTAAAAATTTTTGTCATTTTTTTTGAAAAACAAGTTGTCAATGGTCTTTATGTATGTCAGTTAAAATTTAAAAATTGTATTTTTTTTTACTTTACAGATGTATTTTCAATGGAAAATGAAATCCAAAGACAAATGTTTTACATTGTGGGTGATTTTATCCTTAAAATATTCATACAATTGAGCTTCATCAACCCATGTGCTAAGTAAGCAATGAACTTACTAGAGGATGGGGGAATTGGAGGTTGGTGGTTTCAGAACCCCTTGTCAGTCACCAATGATGGGACCTATATGATTTGGTGACATCTTTTGTGTGGTGTTATTTTTCATATTTTATGCTATTTGTTTGTAAATAAAGAACACAGTACATTCCTATTCAAAGTATTGTAATAAGTGAGCATGTTTATAGTTTCTCTGGAAGTAAAGATAGGGATGAGGACTAAAAGAATGTTGTAGCATTATGTAGGTTGTTAGCTGACCTGTAAAACCTTCTGGATGAATTGGTTGTTAGTTAACCAAATGTAAAACCATATAGTTGTTTATAGGTTATTGGTAAACTGATTGTAAAACCATCCATTATTTATAGGTTGGTGGTAAACTGAGTGTAAAACCATCTGATGTTTTAAGGTTGGTGGGTAGTCCAGTGAAAGACCATCATTTGAGTTTGGTGGGAGTTGAAATATAGGATAATGTCTTCCCCATGTGTGAACTAAGGGGGGGAATGTAAAGATATCTAGTTAGTACTCACATTATATTTTTTTTGTAATATTATTAATAATATGAGTTATCAACTCATTTAATAATAATATAAGTAGAATAATATAATTATGTGTGTGAGTGATTTGTGAGAACAAATCATGTAGAGAGATAGGTGTGTGTGAGAGAATAAAGGGATGCTAGAGAGATATTAGGAGATAGGGATGAGATATCTAAGGGATTCAAGATGAAGTTTGACTCTATGAATGTAAGAGTACAAACACTTATAAAATATAATCTCTATCATTATATTACGATCTTGAATAGAATATGATATTAGAGTTTATTATTTGTTTTATGTAAAATTTTATTTGCTGTTTATTTGTTTAAATCTAAACTAGAAATAATAGTTGGGCCTTCCTTTCACTCATGCCCTTAGTATGTTGGGGGCATCTAATTATTTGATCATGATACACCCATGTTATATTATTCTATGATAATTTTAAATTATCATCATTGACCTTATATATTTACACATGCCTATATGCATGCTTATACATTTCATAATGTACTTGATATATTAGGTTATTAACATTGATTGCAAACACATATTTGTAGAAACTAGTATGTAGGTTCATGTTAGTTGATTATATTTTCCCTAATTTTCTATTTTTCACTTCCTTGTGTGTTTTCTTTGTTTATTATTGTCTTGCATTATATTATTTGATTGAGAATTTGAGTATTCTCTATTTATTATGACCTCTGTACATTTGCTTGCATATTTAGACATTTGAATATGTCACTCTACATTATATGCAAACATTTGAATATGTCATTCAATGTTTTGATTAAATTTGACTAAGTCACATCTCCTCAATTGTGAGACATTTGAACATGCTCCTTGTATTAAGTCTTCTTAAACCATTTTAATTTTGAATGAATTTTGAGTGCTCTTTGTGTGTGTTTGATTGCTTACTTATCTTGTATTTTTACTCTCTAGACATTTACATGATATCTATCTATCTATCTATCTATCTATCTATCTATCTATCTATCTATCTATCTATCTATCTATCTATCTATCTATCTATCTATCTATCTATCTATCTATCTATCTATCTATCATGCCTCTTTGGACTTTGAGTGATTAAATACTATGCATCTCATTACTATCTCTACCTAGGCATGCTACTCCTATATGCTACATGATCCATCCACAAACTATATAATTATCTTATCCTTATAAGGTAATTACCAGATTCTAATTCCCCTCAACTCAAAATGGGGAGATATATCAATGGGGGCATGTCATATAATAATGGCTTCCAAATTTTCATAGTTTCATATTTTAATAGGGAAATGTAAAAAAAACATGACCTCTAGTAATTAACACCTCTAGATTACAATAGGAGCATGTTATGGAAACATGTTCTCCACATTTACACCAGTTCTCAAATTCTCTAGATTCAAGTAGGGAATGCCATAGAAACATGTCTTCCACACTTGAACAAATTTCAAATTCACCATATTTGACACTTATATGATTTAGATACATACTTGTGGCAGTATTCTATACATTGTTACAATTATTATACCCAAATTTTAGCTTGAGACATATATGAGGTGCATATGCCATACAAAGGTTACCTAAAATTGTAAATAAAATAATTTTTTATATTTAAAATACTATTATGGACTATTTTTTACCTAATATAGACTGTTATGGACTGTCATCAAGCTAATCTACTATAATAGTTGGTTCATCTTTGGAATGTTGAGTTAATTAAATGGCTCAATCTTACCAAGATTATAAGTTAGATTTGATTAAATCATCTAAATTTACTAGAATTATAGGTTGGATTTGATTAAATCATCCACCCTCACCAAATATATAGTGTGAGTTGATTAAATCACTCACACTCACCAGTTTATGCACATATTTGGGTTGTATAATTAAGATGAAACAAGCTCAATGGTTACATTACAACTCACCTTTACACCAAGATTGGTGGCATGCATCCTCCAATCCTTATATACATGCACTTTTAAGTTTAGAATTGTCATAATCTCAATTTTAATGCTTCATAATGAGTCATCCTTTCAAATCAAATTGTTAAAAGATAAGATGATTGCATCAAGACACATGTGTAATCCTGACCTTGATATTTGTACTTTAAAGCATTTAAAATTCTTTAAATTTTAGATTTCATAAAATAATTACATACCATAACATGCTCTTGGTTATAGTTCCATCACCAACAAAGCACTCAAGTTAGGCTCACACAAAGACAAGGTGTGTTATACACACCCCAATATGCATTTATTTCATTTAAACTAATAATTTCATTACTAGATTGTGGTGGGGGGGGGCAAATCTAGTTACTAAAATCTAATTTATATAACACCTTAGTATTGTACACTTAGAAAATACCTATCATGGTTGTATATTTTAGTTCTAGAGCAGCCCTCTTCTGAAAGGCTCACATTCACTATCTTCTTGTGCCTTATTACTTATCTCTTTTTTTGACCATTATTATTCTGATGACCAAGCCTTCTATACTATGAAAAAATATTTAAACCTGATTATTATCCTTCACTCTAAGTTTTAGACTTGTACCTATTTTCTATCTTCTTAGACACTCGCATCCCAAATAGGCACGTGTTTTTTTCCTACAAAGTGTTTTTTGCCTAAAAGTCATGCAATTTGAAAAAATAAATGTATCTTAAAGGTTGGCCTAAGTGCCTTAGTGAAATATATTTCTAAAAGGAATTTCTATATATACAAAATCAACACTCATTCATTCCTCACCTAAAAATCACCTATAAATCACATATAACTCATAAGGCTATATATAAGAAAGTACTCAATCAAGAATTCAAAGAAGAAAACCTACCCTATTCATCCCTATTTCTATATTGATCATAAGAACAAATTTTATATATGTCTAAAACATTCAAGGAGTAGCCCATGAGCCATATTTTTCAAGTTACAAGGTAGGCACTATTTGATTTTCACATAGTACATCCTTGTGCATGCACAAGCCAACACATAAGGGAGAACTACATAAGTTTGAGGCCCTCTTTAGGGTATTGGCTATGTAGGCAACACCCATTGATAGAGGGGTCCTTGGGGCAGCTTGATAATTTGAGCCCACTAACCCATTTTTTCTAGTCATTCCAAAGGTGAAGACTAATATTTTGTCACATGACAAAGAGTGATATCATGTGTGCATGATATGAATACATCAAAATAAAGTTGACAAAAAACCTAGAAATATCTAGTTGGTTGTATACATATCCAATCAATATTACATATAGGACATTTGCATCAAATTTAGATAGCTACATCAAAAAAACTATTTAGATCTTATGCAAGCATATAAGGCCACATAAATAATATTCCCTAAATATGATGACTATTTTAGGATCATCTTCTAGTCCACTTACAACCTATTCTAGATCAGACCAACATGCACATAATAAATCAACTAAGTATCATTTGTTTCCAATTCATTGTAATATCTATCAATATATGTACTTAATTATTTTTATCAATCTTAATTATATAAATTTATAATACTATTTGTCTAAATTTTAAATTAATTGACCTGTTCATTAGATTAATTCACCATCTTGTATAAAAGCTAATCTACCCTTTAACCCCATATTACTACTATTATATCTAAATTTAGGGTTAAACAACTTGAGCCAACTTTTTATACACATATTTTACTATATATAACATAGCTTCAATCTAATGTGGATTCATATTAATATATTCAATAAATTATTCATCTTCTAAGGAATTTTGTTTGTCCATAGTAATTGTATCATCATTCTCAACATTCATTATATGTCCATCGATAAGGTGGATAGAATATTTTTTGCAATCCATAGTAAGAAGATAAAATATGCTCATGCAATTCCTTTGGCATCTAATGGTAACAATAAGCATCTCAGATTAGATATTATAATAATAGGATTGGGGAAATGCTTGGGTTTATTCATTTGTAAGCTTAGTCTTATTAGTGAATTTGGACTTGATCTTAGTTACCCATTTGTCTACATAATCAATCCAAAGAAGATATACTATCCATGTAGAATAAAATGGTTGGATAAATTTCATTAATTGTATCAACCAATAATGTTCATTCAACATGGTCATGATTAGTGTGTATTATTAGGAAAAAATTAGAAACCCTAAAGCTAAAATTTGGAACCCTATAAAGGATGAAACCTTAAAAAAAAACCTAGGATTTTGCATTATTCTATTTGTGTATGAGTTCACCAATATGTTTTACCTTATTTTAGATATATGGGTGAGATCAACTAATTAAAATAGAACTTTGAAATAGATTTTAGATTATAAAAAATGACATTTAAACATACATCTGAATGTAAATGATTAAAAATTGATTCTTTTGATTTGGTTAAGGTATGTGATAAATATGTAAATTAAAAATATATTACAATACTTATCTTTTTTGGTTGACTGTATGACTATAAATGTGTTCTAGAGGTATAAATCAAGTATAAACACACATGTGGTTTATTTAGTTTAGGAATTAATTTATTGTTGGATAGATCAATTCAATAATATCAAGCTAGTATCGCTATCAATACTGACCTTTTGGTCAGAATTGACCTATGTGAAAGTGTAGCACAATGACTGTATAGTCACTTATGACTATCTTTGCATATTTTTTATTTATGATTTTAAACCCTGATGATGCACATAGATCCAAAAATTGTTAGGAGTGTGGAGCTAAAAGCTTCACCAAGGAGCATACACAAACAGGATCGGGTCTACACAGACGCTGGCGTCGGTCAGGAGCGACCGACGTCGGTCAGTTGCAGTTACAGAGGCACCGACGTCGACAGTGTGATCGGCCGGCGACGGTCACAGGCGAACAGGCAGGAACCGACGTCGGTTACCTGTGTGTCTAAAAAGCGATTTCTGAGGATAGAAGCGAGTGTTTGCATGATGAGTTTGAGTTGTAGACTCAAGCTCGCGTCTCTATTGTTAGCAATATTATTTTTAGAGCCCTTGTTGAAGAGGCTTAACTGTTTGTTGTAAGAGCATGCTCAAGTTTCCTATTTCTATATGTAGGAGAGATCTTCTAAGCTATTGTATGAGAGTGTGTAATAGAGTATGAGTAGAACATTGTGAATGTTTGAAGGACAGTACTTGAGAGAGAGCTCTTGAGGAATAGAGATCTAGTGAGAGATCTTGTGTGCATCTGAGAGAGGTGTGGAAGAACAAAGTTCTTCATTTGTATTCCTATTGTAAAGAGTTTTTTAATACAAGTTTTCAGGGTGTTTTCTTGTATATCTTGTTCTGTGCTATTTATCATTTCAGTTACTTATCTATCTGATTTATTTCCGCATTCATTGCTTTCACAAGTGTAATCCATTGTTGGTTGATCCCCAACAAGTGGTATCAGAGCTCAGGTTCACTAACAGGTGGTTCAGATCTGTGTAGTGTGTTCGGATTACAGGTTGCTCACAGGGGTTTCTGCAGGGATTTCTGTTTGAGTGGGAGAAGCAATGGCAGAAGAAAGTAAGTTGAGAATGGAAAAGTTTAATGGCAAGAACTATCAGCACTGGAGAATGCAGATAGAGGACTATCTGTATCAGAAGGATCTTTACTTACCGTTAGGTGGGATAGCAAAGAAGCCCAAGGACATGGAGGATGAAGAATGGGAAGTTCTTGACAGAAAGGCTCTTGGGTCTATAAGACTGAGTCTGGCCTCCACTGTGATATCTAATTTGTCATAGGCAAAAACTATGGTAGAGTTAATGACCACGTTAGCAAACTTATATGAAAAACCCTCAGCTTCAAATAAGGTATATTTGATGAAGCAATTATTTAATTTGCATATGCAAGAAGGTGGATCTGTTTCTAATCACCTGAATGATTTCCATGGTATTGTTAATCAGTTAAGTTCCGTGAATATTGTATTTGAAGATGAAATAAAGGCTCTTTTGATATTATGTTCTTTGCCTGAAAGCTGGCATGGCTTGGTAATGGCAGTTTCTAATACTGCTTCTGCTTCGAATATTTTAAAAGTAGAGGATGTGGTTAGTGTTATTTTGAATGAAAAAATTCACAGGAAAAGCACAGAAGAGACATCTGGGACATCTGGGAACGCTTTAAATCTTGAGAGCAGAGGAAGGCAAAAAGAAAGGAGCAAGAGGAGATCAAGATCTAAGTCTAAGGGAAGAGGCAGATCCAAATCCAGGAATGGTAGAAGGCCACAATGCTGGAACTGTGGAAAGTTGGGGCACATAAGCAGAGATTGCTGGTCAAAGCCTAAGGAGGATAATCAGCACGAAGGAAAGGAAGAGACAAAGGTTGCAGGTATTGCATAGGATGCTCTTATTTTCTCTTTGCATAATAATATAGAATCTTGGGTATTAGATTTTGGTGCATCTTTCCATGCTACCCCTAACAGAGAATATTTCAGTGACTATGTCCATGGAGATTTTTGAATAGTGTACTTAGGGGATGATGAGCCTTGTAAGATTATTGGCAAAGGTAAAGTGCAGCTAAAGATGCAGAATGGCAACACATGGGTGTTGAGGGATGTGATGCATGTTCCTAGTTTGAAGAGAAATTTGATTTCTGCAGGTAAGCTAGGTGATGAGGGTTGCATAGTAACTCTCATAGCAGATTCTTGGAAGGTGACCAAGGGTGCACTTGTTATGGCCAGAGGTAAGAGAGAAGGTACTCTCTATTTGTGTAATTGTATTACTAACAAATCTCCTTCAGTTTTATCTACTTCAGATGTGGATGCTAAATTGTGGCACTCAAGGCTTGGCCACATGAGTGAGAAGGGGATGTCAATCCTTAAGTCTAAAGGTATGCTTTCAGATTTGAAAAGTATGGATTTAGAATTTTGTGAGCATTGTGTGTTTGGAAAACAGAAAAGGGTTAGTTTTCTAAAGACTGGGTCTACTAAGAAAAGGCAGAAGTTGCAGCTTGTTCACACAGACGTGTGGGGACCGGCTCAGGTAGCCTCTATTGGCGGATCACAGTACTATGTTACATTCATAGATGACGCCACAAGAAAGGTATGGATCTACTGTATTAAAAAGAAATCTGATGTTTTTGAGACTTTCAAGATTTGGAAAGCCATGGTTGAGAATGAAACAGGGAAAAGATTAAAGTGCTTGAGATCTGATAATGGTGGTGAGTTCTGCAGTCTTAAGTTCAAATTGTATTGTTACATAAATGGAATCCATAGGCAAAGGATGGTTCCAAGGACACCTCAGCAGAATGGTATTGCTGAGAGGATGAACAGAACTATCATGGAGCGTGCAAGATGTATGAGATTGCATGCAGGGTTGCCCTTAGAGTTTTGGGCAGAAGCAGTTGACACCGCAGTGTACCTGATCAACAGAGGACCCTCTACAGCTCTGGATGGTGGAATTCCAGAAGAGGCATGGACAGGTAAAAAGGTTGATCTTTCATATCTCAAAGTTTTTGATTGTGAAGCCTTTGTGCACATAGATAAGGAAAATAGAAAGAAGCTTGATGCTAAGTCTATGAGGTGCACGTTTATAGGCTATGGCTCAGATGATTTTGGTTTCAGATTTTGGAATCTAGGAACTAACAAGGTAATTAGGAGCGGTGATGTTGTTTTCAATGAAAGAGTGATGTACAGTGATCAGACAAGGAAGCTAGATCAAGCTGGGCAGAGCAATAATGAGTTGGATGAAGTTATGGTCCAAAATGAGCTCACGGGAAAAAGAAATAATCACTTACAGGAAAACACAGAGATCGACGTCGACAGGTTTGGAACCGGCGTCGGCAGTACAGAAACCGATGTCGGTCATACAGAGACCGACGTCGGCAGACCAGGCACCGGCGTCGGCCAGGAAGAACCGGCGTCGGCCAGTAACAGGTCTACAGGTGGCCGAGGTCGGTCACTGTCAGAAAATTTGGGTGGACAGATTGTTGAAAACGAGTCCAAGACACCAATCAGGAGGTCTGAAAGGGTAAGTAAGCCTCCAATTAGATATTCTCCTTCTTTATATTATTTAATGCTAACCGATGGTGGAGAACCAGAAAGTTTTGAAGAAGCTTTACAGGTGGAGTCCAGGAGTAAGTGGGAGCGTGGCATGGTTGAGGAGATGGAGTCCTTAAGAGAGAACCAAACATGGGATTTGGTTGAATTGCCAGCTAGTAAGAGAACACTGAAGAATAGGTGGACTTACAGGTTGAAGGAAGGCGAGGATGGACAGATGAGATACAAGGCTAGATTGGTTGTAAAAGGATTTGCACAAAAGCCAGGTATTGACTTTGGCGAGATTTTTTCTCCGGTTGTTAAGATAACTTCTATAAGGGTTGTATTGTCTTTGGTTGCTTTTGAGGATTTGCATCTTGAGCAGCTAGATGTTAAAACAACATTTCTTCATGGAGATTTAGATGAGGAAATTTACATGGAACAACCAGAAGGTTTTGAGGTCAAGGGTAAGGAGAAACTAGTGTGCAGGTTAAAGAAAAGCTTGTATGGCCTCAAGCAAGCTCCTAGGCAATGGTACTTGAAATTTGACAGGTTTATGACTGAGCATGGCTACAGTAGATGTCAATCAGACCATTGTGTATATTTTAAGAGATTTGATAACGGTAGATATATTATTCTATTGTTGTATGTAGATGACATGCTGGTTGCAGGGTCTCACATGCAGGATATCTCAGAGCTTAAGGTGAAGTTAGCTCAAACGTTTGCTATGAAGGATTTGGGAACAGCTAAGAAAATCCTTGGCATGAGCATTAAGAGAGACAGAGAAAATCACAGGTTGATATTGTCTCAAGAAGATTATGTGGACAAGGTGTTGAAACGGTTCAACATGCAGGATGCTAAACCGGTAAGCACACCTTTGGCTGGACATTTCAAGTTAAGTAAAGAACAATGTCCCAATTCACATGATGAGGTAGAGTACATGAATAAGGTTCCATATTCTTCCACGGTAGGAAGTTTGATGTATGCAATGGTGTGTACTAGACCGGATATTGCCCAAGCAGTGGGAGTAGTAAGCAGGTATATGGCCAATCCAGGAAAGGAACATTGGAAAGCAGTACAATGGATCCTGAGATATCTGAGAGGAACCAGCAGTAGACACTTATGCTATGGAGGTTCAGATACTTCTCTACATGGCTATGTAGATTCAGATATGGCAGGGGATTTGGATGGCAGGAAGAGCACCACAGGTTATATTTTTACTGTAGGTGGAATGGCAGTTAGTTGGATATCTAAGTTACAGAAGGTTGTAGCCTTGTCAACTACAGAAGTAGAATATATTGCAGCTACAGAAGCTAGCAAGGAGATGATATGGATGACACGGTTCATGAAAGAGCTTGGAAGGGAGCATGGGAGTTGCAGATTGCATAGTGACAGTCAGAGTGCAATCCATTTGGCAAAGAACTCAGCTTTTCACTCAAGAACCAAGCACATACAGCTAAGGTACCACTTCATATGGCAGGTATTGGAAGATGGTGAGTTGAAGCTGGAGAAGATCCATACAGACAAGAATCCTGCTGATATGCTAACAAAGCCGGTTACTAAGGAGAAGTTGAATCTTCATTCAACTTCTGTTGGTCTTCATGATTGAGTTGAAGATGGAGGAGCTAGAAGATATTGCTGTACAGGTACTGGTGCAGCTGGTTTATCTCCAAGTGGGAGATTGTTAGGAGTGTGGAGCTAAAAGCTTCACCAAAGAGCATACACAAACAGGATCGGGTCTACACAGACACCGGCGTCGGTCAGGAGCGACCGACGTCGGTCAGTTGTAGTTACAGAGGCGCCGACGTCGGCAGTGTGATCGGCCGGCGACGGTCACAGGCGAACAGGCAAGAACCGACGTCGGTTACCTGTGTGTCCAGAAAGCGATTTCCGAGGACAGAAGCGAGTGTTTGCATGATGAGTTTGAGTTGTAGACTCAAGCTCGCGTCTCTATTGTTAGCAATATTATTTTTAGAGCCCTTGTTGAAGAGGCTTAACTGTTTGTTGTAAGAGCATGCTCAAGTTTCCTATTTCTATATGTAGGAGAGATCTTCTAAGCTATTGTATGAGAGTGTGTAATAGAGTATGAGTAGAACATTGTGAATGTTTGAAGGACAGTACTTGAGAGAGAGCTCTTGAGGAATAGAGATCTAGTGAGAGATCTTGTGTGCATCTGAGAGAGGTGTGGAAGAACAAAGTTCTTCATTTGTATTTCTATTGTAAAGAGTTTTTTAATACAAGTTTTCAGGGTGTTTTCTTGTATATCTTGTTCTGTGCTATTTATCATTTCAGTTACTTATCTATCTGATTTATTTCCGCATTCATTGCTTTCACAAGTGTAATCCATTGTTGGTTGATCCCCAACAAAAATGAGACTCCTTTGCTTTGAAACCCTAGATGTGTTTGGGGATAGAAACCTATAAAAGTGAGGCATGTGTAATGGGTTGAGATGATCCCAATCACCCCTACCTGGTGATTTATCATTACCTACATATCCTATACACTAAAGAGCAAAATTAAGCCACACATATTTTACCACCTACTATGATTGTGTAATAGTGATCCTTCATTATGTGTATGTAGCTAACAATTAGATTTTGGTTTACAATGTTTGATTTGAATTGTATTTTGAGTACTTAAGACTTGGATTATGACTAGTCCTAATGATAGGTATTAAAATTGGGAATATCAAGGCATACCTACTCAGTGTGTAATAGTGTATAGATGTATAATAAATAAGTGTCAAATCCATTTTAAAAGGGAATTTGATTTGTTTATATATAGACACATTTGAATAAATACTCATGCCATCGACACATTAAGATTATATGCCAAGCCTAAGGATGGGTTTTATTTTAGGAAATAGTTATTTCTGGGAGAGAGATGGTTCTAATCAATGTGGGTTGTTATTAACTAAAGATAATGACCATAACTGATCTATGTATAGGTAGACTACTCTAAGACTCTAAATATTTTTATGCAATATCTTTAACATGTTTGAAATAAATAGCAAGATTCTTGTGGGTGTATATGTTACATCCCATTCTCCCTTTGTCAAAATTAGGAAACTTGTTGGTGATAAACACCATAGAACACACCTAAAAATGTTTAGTTACTATGTGATTAGGGATTTATCTATTGATGTGATGTTTTAGTTCCTTATTTTTATCATTCTTATTATATAATAATTGATATAACTAGTGATTGCTTGTTGATATCTATTTGATTTATTTTTTATATCAAGCTAGCATTGAGATAATAAGTAAATTAATTTAAAAGAACAACACCACCTTGATAGAAACAAGTCACAAAGTTGAGATAAAAGTGACAAGTGGGGAAACCATTGAATGGAGAAAAAATCCATCTAGTATTAAAATCCTATAAAAATGAATATTTAATTATAATAGCATGAAAAAACTAGGAGAATAATTGCCTTAGGCTAAGAGAGCATCAAGAATGTAAGGGCAAGACTAGATCAACAAGAGTATTGTGTTGTAGCAAGTGTTGAATAATTGGAGAGGAGAGATATTTATATAGAGTTAAGAGAGAAAAGGAGTTACACAAGCAAGCTTAAACATGTGTACCAAGTGTTTTAATCCTTTTAAAAGTGAGGAGGATGTGTGTTCCATGTGGGGGAGGAGTTACTTGAGAGAGTAACTCATATTAAACAAGTGGACTAAAGAGGTGAGTGACACCTCAAAAGTCTAGTATAAATTGCATTTATAAATATAATAAATGCACACACACATAAGACTTAATATAAACCTAGAAACTTGTAATGAACCCAAATAAGATTAATTCTCCAACACTATCCCTTAAGCTTAATTTAAGGTTATAAAACTGAATAAAGCCTTTAAAAAACAAGAAATGGAATTGAAATTATATTAATCTCCCACTTAATATAAACTTCCTTAAAAAATAAATTACAATAGATTGATGAATAAATAAGAAGATAAGTTGTCACCAAAGTTTCAAGGATGAAAATGTGATCACCAATAATCTATAAGAATCCTCTTTGGATAATGTGGTTGATCCACAATGGAACAAAGACCAAAAAGGAGTAATGGTTCACAAAACCTATAAAATAAAAAAGCGAACGCTAATCTTTCAAGTTAAATAACTATTATGCCAAAAATAAAATCTACATAAATAATGTAATGAAATTGGATGTACAAAATATATATGTATAAGAAGTTACAACTAGTGTATAAAATATATATGTATAAAAAGTGAATTATAAGCACATGAAAGCAAAACATCATTGTGATTTAGAGCTTAAGTTAATATAAAAAATTAAACTTGAAGCTTTCTCTTTGAATGAAGATATATTTAAAAATAACGTAATTTGAGAAAATAAAATTACGAAACCCAAGTATCCCAAGGTCTTCATACAATGCAAGTCACTTGATATAGTGTTTGAATAAATTGAATAAGGTAACTTTAGCACCAAAACTGAGCAAAAGATTTTTTTTTGGTTTTGTGTTTACATGCATGAGATAAATAAGAAAAAGGTGAACTAATACACACTTTTCTCCCAAAATTAAAAAGAATAAAAAAATGATTTTTGCCACGTAAATAAGCACAGTGAAAATGAAAAAAGGAAAAAATTGAGCTCAAATTGAAACCAACAATTAAGGATAGAACGAGGAGAGATAACGGAGTGATAAACATCAAAATAAATATTCTAAAAAATTAAGAGGGAAGATAATGAGGCTTATGTGTTATAGGAGCATTACCATATCACATATCAAAAGTGCAGTGACTTATTACTTGCAGTGGTAACAAGCATAACGTTGAGAAAGTGCCATAGAATAACTAAGTTCTCAAAAGGTAACAAAGAAAAAAAAGTGAATTAGTGAAAACAAAAACTATGAAAAAATGAATAAATATATTTAAAAAAAATGAATGTTTCTTAAATAAATTTTACTAAGAAAGTGCATAAAAGGTGTAAAGTTATTAAACAAACAAAATAATGAGATGTGAATATCCAGAATGACAAGAAAGCCACATAAAATAAAATAGGACTACACATAACTTGCATAAAAATAGAATAATAATTTTTTAAGTTTTGAAAAAGAACACAAATAAAACAAAGAGGTTGATTTTTTGATGTTAGTGAGCTATACAAAACTAAAAACAAGAATAAAAAACTAAAAAAATGAAAAACTTCTTTTATAAGCCTGCAAAAAGATGCTAGAGGGAAAAAAATTGGCCCTAGGTTAAAAACTTCTTAAAATTAATTAATAAAAAAATTATAAGAAAAAAAATCTTTCCACCTCTAAATATATAAAAATTATAAAGAATAAACTTTAGAAACTGTAGCACTCTGATACCATATTAGATTTATTTCCTAGGTCAAAATAACATTGAGATAAATGAGAAAATGAATGCAAAATAACAACATCACCTTGATGGAAACAAGCCAAAAATTTGAGGTGAAGGTGAAAAGTGGGGAAATCATCAAACAAATAAAAACCCCACACTAGTATTAAAAACTTACAATAATGAATCTCCAATTACAATAGCATGAAGAAACTAGGAGAAGAATGGCCTTAGGTCAAAAGAGCATTAAGAATGCAAGATCAAGACTAGATCAATAAGAGTGTTATTTTTTAACAAGTGTTGAATAATGAGAGATGAAAGATCTTTATATATATCTAAGAGATAAAATGAGTTACATGAGAAAAATTCAACATGTGTGCTAAGTGTCCTAATTCTCTTATAAGTGAGAGCATGTGTGTGCCATGTGAGGGGAGGAGTTACTTGAGAGAGTAAATACCAAATCCAACAACTGGAATACAAAGGTGCGTGACACCTTAAAAGGCTAAGATAAAGTGCATTTATAAATACAATAAATGCACACACATATAAGACTTAGGATAAACTTAGAAACTTATAGTGAACCCAAATAAGATTAATTCTCTGACAATCTTTACATGATTAGTAATATCTATTGTGTTTAACTATATTTTTAGTGTGTAAAGCCCTATTAGAAGTTACAAAGAAGCATCCTTGCTCTGACATTTTAGTGTTAGTGAATAAAATCTCTTTAGACTTATTATGTAACTACCATTAAATTTTAGGTAATTGTGCTTTCCAAGTTGTAAGGAATGTCTTATTTAAATAAGATGGTTAAGATTTCAAGCGGGATCAACCATGGGATAAGTAAGATGCCAAGGGAATGAATCTCATAAGATTATTATTATCTTAATAAATAGTCACATCAATCATTTTTATCATTCTTGGTGCTTATTATAGATAGTTTAATGTGTGTGTTTATCATCTATGTTTTAGCACAAGGTTTTATTGATTTTGGAATGTTCCTTTGATCGATGTTAATATTGATCAAATTAAAATTGATTTAAGACCTAAGGTTAAATCATATTGGTAATTATATTTGATCCACTTATAATCATGAATTAGGAATCAATATTATAGAGCTAACTGTGATGTTTTGTGGTTGACAAGATGCTATCATTAGGACTAGGATAATTGTGTCTTTGATATATTGATACTCCAACCTTGAATATTTTTAATATTGATAACAAAATAAAAATCCTTTCACATGGTCCTATTGTGCATGGTCGTTATAGGGCTTATCCATGGTCAAAGTAGAATAATTGGTTATGATTAAATATTACATTTGGCATTATCAAAGATTTTAATTATTACAAAAGTAATTTTATTATGATGTTAGGCCCATGAAGCATACTATGAGAAAAAACTATAGTCAAGAAAAAAGAACAAAATCATTGAGTTATGAGAAGGATAACCTTTCTTGCATTGATTACATGAGTTCTTTTGTGCATAGTAACATTTGCTTCACATGGAGATTTGTTTGCCATATCTTCAAATTTTTATGGTCATAACATATGTTTTCATTAATAAGAGAATAAAAATACCCTTTTTGAGGTCTTTATAACCCAAGGGAACTTTAGACCATTATGGCACACTTAGACACATTCAAAATTTAGACCATTAATAAAAATATTTGCATGGTAAAGGAATACGTTTTACTACATAGCTCTTATAATGATTAAAATATTATTGTCATTGGTTTTGGAAAAAAACATGATTAGGGCTTAGAATTCATGGGATATTATTTGAGTATCATTTTTTGGGGAAGAGAATGGAGTGTAGTTGGGCACTGTTCAATGGAGAAGCTCTGCACATTTTATTGGGATGAACAAGGAATGCATGCTTATTGAAATCATGTCATGCTTGAAGGATGGTGAACTTCCATTTGGGAAAGAGGCCATAGGTGCAATAATAGTGGCTGGGGAGGAATTGGTGAATAAAATAATGAAGGGTTTTAGAAAATGGAACTTGGGCATGTCAATTTGAATGACAAAAGGATGCAAGTGGATGCAAAACTTGGTTTAAAAATAGGAAAGTGGTTTTCTAAAACACTTCTAGTATCTCTTCCTTTTTTGATCTTGTATATAAATCTACAACACTTCCCTCTACTAATTTAAGGGGCAATAATGGACATTTGAGTTTTCTATTAATTTATATTACACTTTTCTTAGCTTCTCTTAAACATGAAATCTCTATGCTTAATCTTCCTTATGAGTTGAACTAATAGCTTCTTTTATGCTCGTTATTGTCTAAGCCTTAATAAACTGATTTCATGATGACATTATGGATTAAATTTCTTAGATTTAAGTGTATTTTATACCATGTGACTTGTAGACACCCCATTTTGGCTGCATTCCCAACCTAACCAAACTCATATTTGTGTCTAGAAAATGATGTGAATTAAGTCTGAGAATCACTGAATGTCCCAATTTCATTTTCACATTAGATGTTAGTGACCAAAATCATGTCAAGGCATCCCTATTTAGGGTATTATCTTGTATGTAATGATAATCCCCCACAAATTCATCCCCAACCAAATTTTGACCTATCAAATTGACAAATTAGCCTTTGGACCCATTAAGTAGGGCACTTAAATAATTCCTAAAATACAAAAACCTTAAGTAGAATGGATTAACTAAGCAAATGCAATTACCTGGTGTAATCACCTAAAAGTGAAATTTGAGTGTTAAGAGTGCTAATTGAGAACACCTATCCCTAGATTAGCCCTAAACCTATCCTAGGGCCTATTTTCACACTTATCCAACCTTCATATGGGCCATAAACATCCCTAGTCATCCCTAAAGTAGTCCTAAACCCTCATTCTTACATCCTAGCTCTTTGTGCTTTAGGTTCTACCACTTAGAAAATAATACCATAATAGGGATAGTAGTACCACATGGCACTAGTGTCCCAATATTGATGTTACTATATTTTCCCTCCCTTTTTCACAAATGGATATCTTTTCAAATCTTAGACCTCATAGGGTTGGCCTAGACCTATTTTAACACCCACACAAACACCATAACAATATAAATACATGAAATTTATCCCTCTAACTAGTATAAATTACATACATATGCAAACTTATAATTACTTATACATAATTAAGGTTATCAATCCCTATTCTTTCCTACTTCTGCATACTACCATCTACAACATTCCTAAGCTCAATTTACCTAGATTTATAGTCTTAAGCATATTCAAAGCACTTAACTCAATTATCATAATAGATTCAATTGAACTTGCACTAACACCTAGGTGGGGAGAACTACATTGGGATTGATACTTCTTTGAAGTATTGTTATGTAGGCAAATATGATCACAATAGGGTGTTGAGGATGTCCAACCTACCACACTAACAAACACACTTTTCTAATTGTATCAACTAGATGCCCTAGAAATATGGAGGATTAGGGTTTCTTCATAAAATGAATAAAAATAGGTCATCTATAAGGTCTCATAACTCATGCACATAAGATGAAGCCTTATAGATCCAGATATAAGTGCACCCAAAAACTCAGAATAATCTTGCATAGATGACACTACTACTAAATAAGGACACTAACACCACATGGCACTACTATAAAATTAGGGTGGTACTATGTAGGAGGGGTTTTGACACTTGAATCCTATTTTAATGCTCAGGCTAGCATTTACCTCAATTTTTAAGCTCTAGATCATTTGTCTTAGTTATTTTCCAACTAAGTTCTTATTTACTTTTTTTATTTCTATTTTTAGAAAGGTTAAATTTAGTCCATTATATAACATATCAGTGGCTATATTTATTGCATATTTCTATCTTGATTTAATATACTTAGATATTTAACAACATAGGATTTACATTTCACTAAGTCCTAAAAGGTTAAAATATTTGGTGAACCTAACTTACTTTGAATACTATTCAAACCCTAACCCTAGATGTTACTGGGGTTTGTATTCTTCTTTTTCCTATTTTCATTAGCTACATTAATATTTTTAGATTTCATACATTCTATTTTAGTATCCCTATTTCACTTTGTTTATTGTATTCCATCTAAAAAGGTTCTCTCTCTTCCATTAAGAATAAGTGTTAGTCTTAGTGCTAATCCTATTGAGCATACTTAGATTCCTTCTATTTGAGATTATACCATGGACAAAACACTAGCTGAAACTCCTGTCATTGATCCTTCACACCTTGCTTATGTGAATTTAAATGATAATACATCTAAAGATGAGAAATATAATGAATACCAGTATGATACACACGGTGGAAATTGGGACACTCTCCCCCACTTAACACTAAAAACCTAATTGTAAATAAGGATGAGATTCTACAGAGATTTCGAGATATACTATGGGAAAAACCCCATGATCATGATAAAGTTTTATAAACCATAATGGAAATAAATAATAAATAAAATAATGGTAACTCTTTTACTCCCATAGATAATAATAATGTTACACCTACATTGGGGCCAAATCAGCTAACACAACAATCAATTTTAACTCAACAACTTTTAGTGATAGATACACCTCCTATGGCTAGTTAATCCTCTCTAGATATACAATCCCTTATGTAATAGGTTATTAATCTATAGGCTAAGGTGTTACATCTTGAGCAAAGAGCCACTAAGCCATCACATGCCTTATATTCTCATGTTATTGTACATACATCTTTGGCACATCACATAGTGGAAAATCCTTTTCCATCTAGATTTAAGTAACTTAAGCTTACATTGTATGATGGTAAGGGTGACCAAAATCACCATCTCCAAGCTTTCCACATAGCATGTTTAGATTACATGTCCAATGATTGGATCCTCACTAAGTTATTCCCATGTAATTTAAAGGATTATGCCTTACAATGGTTATATGATCTATTGAATCAGTCTATCACCAAATTTAGTCCATTAGTAGATATGTTTTAGCACACTTATCAATCAAAATCAGTGATAAGATCTCATATGCTCAAGTAACTCAACTAAAATAAAAATCAAATGAGCCTATTATAGAGTACATCTTACAATATAAGACTATATTAGCCAAGTTGACTAGCCCCATGATAGATAGAAAACTCTAAGACATCTTTAAATATATAATACTACCACCATTACATGAAGTTATCTTGTTCAAGAAGACTCCAACCTCCATAGATTTATGCCACATAGTGAACAAAAGAGAAGTCAAGCTTCTCTCTATGGGTAAACTAAAATATACAAGTGGATCATAATAAACTATTAATATTTATAATAAGCTCCATATAAGGTAAGGGTCATTGAAAACAAGAGTGATCCAAAGGCCATAGTTAATATAGCTTCAGATCCATTTCCTTGCCTAGTTTATTCAGATCCTCCATGCAGAGTTTTCACCAATCATCTAGAATCACCAACATGTGTTTTACAACAACTATTGAAATGAAATTTCATATCTCTCCCTCTCATAAAAGAGGTTGATATGAAATGATCTCTTCCAAATAACTATGATTTCAATGTATCCTAATAAAATCATAGGGCACTAGGCCATACAACAAACTAATACATCAACCTGAAACATCAAATACAAGATTTGATAAAAGCTAACATTATTGATGTGAGCACATCCACATAGGCACCCAAAGTTCAAAAAATGGAAGTTAAGGATTGAAAATATTCTTAGATATATTTCTAAAGCACACAACAAATGAGGCAAGGTCACTTTAGGTGTTCACTACACATATTAGGCACACCCATTACCAACACCATATCACACTACTAAAGAAGATGCATACCCACTACATAATATCATTAGTGAGTAACATACTACAAATCCATCTAGACCACTCATCACTTTTTCAAACTAGGATATTGTTGTTGATGATTCAGATTTATATACACTCTTTGTTCGAGCGTACATAGATCATCATCCTATTCTGAGTGTTATGGTTGAAAATGGGTTGACTATTAACATGTGAAATATCACACTTATACAACATTTGGGGTATTTTTAGTAGGATATATATCCTTTATATATATTTATTCATGGATTTAGTGTCCATGTTTAGAGATCCATTAGTGAGATTGTTCTTCCACTATAGGTTGGACCAACACATGTGGCTACTAGATTCTTAGTAGTAGTTAGTGCTGACACAATGGACATGTTATTGGGTAGGCCATGAATACATCAGTTAAGATCCATCCCATATACTATGAATAGATACCTTAAATATATACATGAAAATAAGGAAGTCATAGTTGAGGGTCTTTCATATGAGTTTCTTCTATGTGTCCCATAGGAAGTTATAGTGTAGTTACAAATTACACCATAGTTACCAGTAACAACATAGTTACTAATTATCACTTTGAGCACAATTCCTATCAGTACACCATAGAGTTCAATAGAACCACTAATGTAGGCAAGGTCTACTCCTACAATGTTTCCATGTACACATAGTTCGCCATAGAGACCATTATTAAAGAGACCAATGCGTTAGTGATATGTTGCATATCATAGAGGGGCTTTCTCTACTCTCTTTTGAGATTAATATTATTGAGTTATTAGAGTTATAAACATAGGGAACCTATGTAGCTACATCATTTTATACTAGATGGGTCCCTAAGACCCCTATAGTTCATAGGACATCACAATAAATTTCATACTTTATTAGCACCACTTCATAGATAGTTCCAGATATAGATCAGTTAGTACAATAGGTTTTTGGGACCATAGTTACCTTTTCATACATCATGCATGATCATTATTCCTTTATTTAACATAGGACACATCGATAATTAGTCTCCCATGAGACTCATTAGTTAGTATTGTTCCTCCCTTATTGTACATATTTTCCTTCTCTCTTGCTCCTTGTACATAGTTTCATTTTCATGTTGCTTATACATAACTTATATCCATAAAAAATAATAGAATATTTTGAAAACATAAAAACATTAAAATATTTACTCAAAAAACATAAAATTATAGATTGTATGCATTACCATGTTTACATTTATTATATCTTCTAGACACTACATATGCTAGTTATCTTAGTATAGTCAATTTTATCATACATACATGCTTCACTTGTTCTTATTAAGTACTTGTAGATTGATACAGGACTCAGGTCCACTATATTGATCCATATTTTGTATTATTTACCCATGGGGGCATCTACATAGATACATAGTTTCTTCATTTGACACATTTGCCCATTTAGGGGCACCCTATACATAATTTTGATTACTATGTTCCATCTTTCTACACTTTATATCACAAATTTAGCATTGTTAAATCTTTATATTGATCATGCTATACTTACTCATATTTTTTTCCATCTATTACTAATTTAGACTTAGTATATGTACATCTTGGTTTTTTACATAGGGTTGTATTACATGTTCATGCATACTTTAATTTCTAGACTTCCTAGTTTAGATTTGATTATGTCTCTATGATTCTTCTATTCAAGGGCATTTGAATATGCAATTGTTCTTTGGCTCTATGACACTTATTTTCATAGTATGTATGATTTGGACATGTGCCCATGCCCTTGTGTGTGCCTTCCTGATTATTTATGTAGACATTTGAACATGTCCTTTTATGTGAATGTAAGCCAACTTGTTTATTGCTTACATATTTGAACATTTGAACATGTCCTTGTATGCCTTGTTTTCTCATATTTAGCGACATGTGCCCATGTCCCTTGTATTTTTCCTCTTGGCCTACTTTAGGTGCCTCATGTGTGTTAAATATATGTTTTATTATATGTATCATGGCCATGAAAATTATCTCTTGCTTGTTACACATTATAGTTTTTGATGCCATGAGGGACCTCATGCATCTCCCCCTTCCAACTTGGCTACCATGATGGACATCATGCCCATCCCCCTAGGTAGCTACTCAATTATTACTCAAATTTTCTATTACATACATTTTTATATCTATCTTGATAGCCTTGTGAATGCTAAACATAACATACATCACACATTACAAACTTATGCTTAGACTATATTACATTTCAATGTTATGTATGGACATTATATTGTATTGTTATTAAAATATCATATATGCTATGGCTAACACACATTTTGTAGAGATTTTTATTTTGAGGATAGTTCTTGCATAGGATCAACAACTCCACTCAAAAGAGGGGGATTTCATAGGGGTTTGTCATAGAGATCAAGCTACTAGAATGCACTCAAAGTATATTTTTCAATACATAAGCTCATATTATAAAAATTAGATTTAGGTAAACACAATGGAAAATAGTGACATAGATATCAATATATTTACATAGAAATCAAAATAGTTGGACACTAGCACCCAAATTGGGACACTAGTACCACATGGCACTACTATCCAATATATGGTGCTACTATCCAGTAACTTCAGCTTTAGGAAAATATAGATTGGCTAGAAAAGTATAGTAGGTATAGTCTAGGTTTTCATAATTTTAGTTATAGATTTACCAATTTTGATTAGTTTAGCTCAGATTCATACCACTTTAGCTCAAGATTCATATTAGTTTTTTAGATTTGGGGCATCATTCATGACATGACCATTCCCATTTTTCAATTTAGATACTTAGATATAGACTATTACAACTCAGTCCAAAATCCATATGCTCAAATATCAGATTTAAGGGTATATGCATGACACATTATTTCCATTTACTCACCTACACACTGGTTGATTAGATGGAATGACAAAACCCATGTAATTCTCTATGTCGTATACATCATACATCAGATTCTAAGTTGTACACCAATTTCATTCCTTAATCCTTATTCAGTGGTTGGCATTTTTGAGTGGCCCAAAGCCACCTAATATACCTAAGTGGTCACAAAATTTACATTTATAGTTAGATATCTCTAGTTAGATAATTTTAGTTACATCACATAATTTTAATTTTAGATGCATCTACTATAAGTGGGTAGGAAATGATGGAGTCATAGTGTAATTGAGTTATTGATCCAACTAAATGAGAGGGTTGGACATACCATCAGTCTAATCCAAACTGTTCATAGGTCATGATACCCAAATTATGGGTGGGAAATGATGGAATCAAAACTAAAATGAGTTCTTAATCCACCCACACATGAGGATTGAGCAAGCCATAAACTTAATCCAAGCTATGCATCAATTGATCACTATATACATACACACACACAGGTTATCACTATGTTTATGCATTAGTTCACATACTTAGTGAGGTGTATTCATTACTTTACTCTCTCTCTTATCCTTTTACTAAATTTTACCTAATTTTACTTCTTTACTCAATTTTGTCTTTAATTTTCATATCTCTTAAATAAGGACTGATTTATGCAAGTTTCAATTATAAGACATGTAATGGAGAATGCTTCACATACTCATATCTAGACTCATGGGATTCATCTCTTAGGTAAGTTGAGGTATGCTTATTTTTCCTTTATCCTAGTCATTTTTCTTTTCTACATTTATAGAATAAAAGGGGGTGGCAAATACAATTACCTAAAAGTGACACTTGAGTTCTATGAGTGATACTTGAGACCACTTATCCATAGCTTAGCCCTATACCTATCTTAGGGCCTATTTTCACACTTATCTAACCTTTGTGTGGGCCACAAACATCCATAGTCATCCTTAAAATAGTCCCAAACTCTCATTCTTGCATCCTGGCCCTTTGTGCCTTAGGTTCTACCACCTGGACACTAGTGCCATAATAGGGATAGTAGCGCCACATGACATTAGTGTCTAAATAATGGTGGTACTATGCTTTCCCTCCTCTTTTCACAAATGAATATATTTTCAAATCTTAGACCTCCTAAATTTGGCCTATACCTCTTTTATCACCTATACAAATACCAAAATAGTATAAATACATAAATTTTAGCCTTCTAACCATAAGATGAAAATTAGATGTAAATTACATATGCAAACTCGAAACAATTTTTGCACAATTAAGTTTATCATTCCCTATTTTTCCCTACTTCTACATACTACCATCTACCACATTCTTAAGCTCAAATTAATTAGATTTATAGTCTCAAGTATATTCAAAGCACTCAAGGGAACTGCCATACTATCTTCACTTGCACTCTTACTACATACACTCTTAAATTTTTGGATTAACAACTAATTTATTTTGAGCATTGGTATATAAATTGAAACTTTGGTAGAGTCTATGAAAACTTATCATTTTTTAGGGTAGGATGTGCACTTAGGTGATTTTCATATTATTTTTACTTAAATTTATTTTAGGGTCTAAAATTGCTTTTTGTGTTAAAACCACATCCAAAACAAGTCAAAATTTTTAATAAAAAACACATATTACTACCACCACTTTGAGTCAAAAAGTGTTACGTTATTGAAATCATTCCAAACATATGACTTAGATATTTTCAAAACCACCTTTTATACCTTTCTTTAAAGAGACATTGTTAAGCTACCCACTTTATTCCAAAACATTTACCTTTATTCAAAACTGAGTCCTACACCTTTTGTGTACCTTTATTATAAATAGTGTCATTATGATTCCCATTTGAGTCTAGGCCATTGTTCATTTAAAATTCTAAGTATTTCAAAATCTTATTCAAAAACTATCTTTTGAAGCTCATATCTAAAATAATTGGTTTATTGTTAAGTCTTATTTACAACTTGGGCTTGATTAGTTCACCTTTCTATCTTTAGATTGTGAAAAATGGATTGATTTTTAAAGACCTTTGCCTAGAGATAAAGTTTTCATTTACCATATCTTACTGTTTCAATGAATTTCTTGCTTATTATTAGAAAGGAGGAAAGACAAAAATAAGTATGGGTATGGTTGAACAACTTGATTGATAATATGCATATTAGATCAAAAGATTGTGAAAAAATCCACTTTGGCTTGGGATGATGACCTACAGATAAGAAATCACTAAAATAAACTTGTTTGTTAGATAGATAGTTGGGTGGATTGCCTAGCGATAGCTAGATCGAAAAAGTGAGAGCTTCCTCAGGGGCTGTTAATCCACACATTTTAAATAATTAAATTTATAAATAGAAAATAAAGTACTTGCATCAATAATAAAAAGGTACTAAAATTGAATATAAGAGATGTTTGCTTAAGAAGTAGACTATAAATGACTAAATTAGCAATAATTAAACTTATATTAGTGATAGGTGATTGGGATCAGATTTAAAAAAATAGAAAGGGGTGTATGAACAAGCAAGAACACATAAAATCAGATTTGATTGGGTATAGATAGGTGAAATTAATTTATTAGTTTTTAGTGCCATAGTGACCATCAGTGGTTGGGATGACCATCGACAGTTAATGTGAATGTTGGTGGTCGAGCTGACTATCGGTGGTTGGATAGACCATTAGTGGTTAAGACAACCATTGATGATTATTGTGTGAGTATTTAAGTTGGTAATTTGGTTGATTGATGAGATCTAAAATATGGATTTTGAGAGATGGGTAAGGTCTGGGTTGATTTTGAAATGGAGATAAAGTAGAATAATATTGAGAAACAAGTACTTGTATTAATAGAAGTTGATTAGGTGGATGGTTGAGGTAGTTGATATGTTAGTGGAGTTTAGCTTGATGTCAATAGAATAATAATAATTGAGGGCTTGGTGGAGAGGTATTATAAAATTGACTCTCTGATATGGATGCTAGGTTAATGATGATGCTAATTGACCTACAAAAGAAACTCTTGGATATATAAGCTCTTGATAATATTACAGATGGATTTCACCTACTAGCTCCTCTCTTCTTATAAGCACAAGCAAAAGGTGGAAATGAAGGTTCAACTAGGCTATCTAATTAGAAATTATCCGTGAAAAGGCTCATAACAAGATTTAGATAACTTATATTTAGAAAATCTAGGTGGATAATTTTCATGATTTTAGTTAAAGAGGTAAACCCTAACTATTGATGGTCAAGGTGACTGTTGGTGGTCAACTTGACCATTGATGGTCAAGGGTGAAAAGGGATAAAAGACTAGGTTAAGTCTATTTAGTTAATTAATTTTAGGTTAGGTTAGTTAGGGATCAAAAAGTAATATTGGTCCCAAGGGGGTCCTAAGGTGGTCTAGGTGGTATTATGACATTCAAAATCATGGTGTGCAAATTTTTAGTGTCTACATTTTGCCACTTTTTATTATGTGGATTGGAATCAATCAGTGGTAAAACAAAAAATTGATATTAGTTAGAGGTATGCTAATTGCCTTGAGTATGGGAGGAGGTGTTCCCCCTCAAACTAAGAGGCGATGAGTTAAAGAAAAATTGGGTACAGGTTTGACAAGGTTGGTGAAGGTGATGATGAGGGTAGATGATAGGTTGGGCACTAAAATGCAAATAGATGCACAAAGTATGATAAAGGTGTGATAGCCAAGATCATGTAAAGATAAAGTTACCATGGTTGATAAAAATAAAGGTCAATTATAAGGGAAAAGTGACTAATATATTGCATGACTGCATTTAGGCATGATAGTTGGGTACACCTATTAGTCTCTTAGACAAGGTCAGAGTTTCTAGTGGGTATCCAAGGTAGGAAGTGCTCTTGTGGAAAACACAAATAGGTCAAGTGTCATGGGTATCCAAGGTAGAAAGTGTTCCCAAGAAGACATAATTGAGTTAGGTAAGTATGAGGTGGTGCAAGTTTAAAAGGGTAAACATGGTAATGTTATTATTACAGTCAAAGGACCAGGCAAAACATGTCACAAAATGCATACTAGTTAGGCCAAAATGGACTATCAGTGAGGTGTTGAGGTGGTCAGGTTGGTGGGAGTGGATAGACTCTATGGGTGGGTAAACTATGTTGGTTTTGATAAAAAGGGTTTTTCTAAGGTGTAAGTGTTAAAATGGGGCATCATAACCATCGATGGTCAGGGTGCCCAAGTGTGACCATTGATGGTCACCTTGACCATCGATGGTCAGGGTGAGAACCCTAAAATCCATGGGTTAAAAGTGAAAGTGGATTTACTTTTTATCCATTATAACTCTTGGTCATTTGACTTTGTGCCCTAGTTTCTTAGTGTTTTGGTGTTTTACTATGAGATATTTTATTGTGAATTTGTTTGAGTTGGTGGCTGGTGATTAGTTAGAGGTGCATGCTTGAGGTGATTTCTTAGGATTGAGATGCAGGGTGGACAAAGGTGCAGTCAAGTAGTGGGATACAGGCTCTATCTATAATAGAGATTGAGGAATGAGGTAGGTAGTGTTTATTAAAATTAATTGGTTAGTTATATTTTAGAAATAGTTAAGGGATTTTATTTGGGTGAAAAAACCCTAAGTAGGGTTTGGGTAGGTTTTAGGTGAAAGTATGGGTAAAATTGATAATTAGCAGGGGTGGGTAGGTAAATTAGGTTGGAAAAGGGATTTAGGTAGAAAATTTGGTTATTTTGCATGCATTTGGGGTAGTTTTAGGGGGTGTTAGGGTTTTGGAATTCTAACCATGAGATGCCCACAATGATCATTGATGGCCAAGTCTAGGAAGAAGGCATGATGTCTTCTCATTGATAATGAATAAAATAAAGTTGAAGTTAGATTGACTTAATGAACATAAGCCCTTCAAATGATTCACATTATTATTAGTTGGTTGGTTAAAAGGTATCTTAACTACATAATGTTAAGTAAGCTAAAAAATCCATTACATATAGTGGAAAAGGGGAGATGGGTGAAAATGGAACCCTATTGTGAGACTAGTATGCCTCCACTGTAGGTGTTCAAAAGACCAGGATAAACAAGCCTATGCCAAATTGTGTAGATTGATTGATACTAGAAGTCTAGTTGTGAGAGTTGATTGTGACTTTCACCTTATTATGTTGTTTGAGGGTTGATTACAGCTTTCAAAATTAGTTTTCTTTTATTATGAGTTGGATAATGGGTCTTTGTTGATTGTTGTATATGGGAAGCTTCCAAGAAATTGGTATGCTTTTGAAAAATTATTACTCAACCATCCTTCAAGGGAGTGGTCTAATTTTATGTGCTTTTCTTAATACTTTTGATAACTATCCTTTGAGGGAGCAATCCACCTTATGTTTTGGCAATTTCAAAGAGGTTTTCAATAGTTGTGCTTCAAGGGAGTAGTCTATGAATGCTAGGAATGGCCCATGATTGCTAGTGATAGGATTTTTTTTATTTTCTTTGATTTTTCTTGACATAGACTTACTTAGGCTAGCTTAGTGGTTTACCTTTATAAAGGCAAAACTAAAAGCACAAGAAGGTTGATTAGGTGTGAAGAGGTTTAGGTAATAATGACCACATGAATCCATCCTATGAAGATGTGGAAAGTACCATGAGAATCATGCCATGAGTAGAGCCATGATACCCATTGTTAAAGATAAGGATATGCCAGTGACAACTAGTCACATGATTCAATTTTAATCGATTGCCCCTAAAATAGGGAGATGGAATGTGAGTGGAGATCAAGGGATGAGCTTAAGTGACATAAAAGGTGAATGCAATGCTTATTAATAGAATAATGGATGCAAATGTGAAGCATTAAGGGGCTCAAGCTTTGGGTGGCCTTAGAAGGAAGACAAATGGTAAGCTCCTAATCCATACTTATGGGTTATGATATAAGGTCCAAGCCAATTGAAAGTAAACTTTTCCTGCTTGTTCTTATCCATATTAGTGACATACTAGTTTTTATTTAGGATGAGGTATTTGATATTAAATTATTTCACTTTAAGGTTTTTTTTGTAGGAATGCTTGATGCACTCTTGGTAGACATGAATATGGGTAAGGGATACTAAATGATTCTTGTCAAGTAGCTTGAGCTGGGCTAAATGGTGCTGATGATAATTTTCCTATAAAACAAGTTCTTGTAAATATATATGAAGAGAGGGTATTTGGAATTAAAGAGGTAAGATGGCCTCAACTCCAAATATAAGAGAAAATGGGGTAACACCTATATGGGTTATAATTCTAGTACAATATTCCCATAAGGTGAAGGGGATATGCAAATGCCAATTTCAACTTAATTTATTGAACATTTTAGTTAGCATGTTATTAAGGGTTTTGTTAGAGGCTTCTGCCTGTCTATTCTCTTGAGGGTGATAGGGTGTGGAGAAACTTAAATTAGTGATGAATGCATCACATAAACCCTAGACTTGCTTCTTCTTAAAGGATTTACCTTTGTCAATGATAATATTATGAGGAACATCAAAGTGGCAGATGATATGATGGTTGATAAAGTCAATAATCTTTTCCACTTTAGTTGAGACTAGAGGAATAGCCTCTACCCATTTGGTAAAATACTCGGTCCTGGTGATAATATAATGGTGTCACTATGAGGAATGGGGATTAATTTCATGAATGAGGTCGAGACCCTATTGTGAAAAGGGCCAAAAATTAGTAGAGACCTAAAGGCTATGACTAGGTGCATGATGCAAATTAGCATGTTATTGGTACGTAACACACTTTTTCACATAATCACAATAGTCTTGGTTAAGGGTAGGCGAATAATAGCTAAGGCATAGAATGCACTTAGCTATGGTGAGGCCACTAAAGTGTCCCCCATAAATTCCATCATGCATTTCTTTGATAACGTGAGAAGAATCATGACTACATAGGCAACAAAAGAGGAGGCCATCAAAGCCATGCTTATAAATAATTAATCCTAATATGGTATAGTGGGATGTTCTCTCAATAAATGCTCTTTGAGTATTCCTATGGAGGCTAGAAGGAACTATGCCAAGGTTAAGGTAGTCAAAGGTTTACTAATTCCAAAGGTCAAGTTGGGTCTCCTCGATAGTGAAAATGGTGGGAGAATCTAGTTTAACATAGGATGGTTGGGTAATCCTATGGATAAAAACATATACCTGAGATTCTGAGGGTGAAGATGAGATCTATGAGGTAAGAGATGCTATGGTGTCAACAAACTTGTTGGTAGATCATAGGGTTGATTGGATGTGATAGTGTTGAAATGATGCTAAGAGTTCATCAACTAGTTACTTGTCACTACTATAAAACATCATTTTTACACTAGTAAGAGAAATTAATTTGATTGAACACAAGTTGGGAGTCACCAAATATATCAATTATTTTGACTCTTAGGGCTAAGATAGTTTGAAAGCCTATTACTAGGGCTTCATAATATCAATTATTTTGACTCTTAGGGCTAAGATAATTTGAAAGCCTATTACTAGGGCTTCATACTCAGTCATGTTGTTGGTACATTTAAAATCAATCTTAAAGGATAAAGGGAGAGGTTCACTATCAAAGGGGATAAGGATGATACCTCCTCCCCCATCACATTGACACTTTGATCTATCAAAGAACATAGTGACTTGATAGGTGAAATCCAATTGAGAGAGGGTCATGATGGACTCATCTAGGAACTCAAGAGGAGGAGGTTGGTTATCTACTAAAGGTGTTTCAACCAATTAGTTGGTAATGACTTGCATTTTAATGGAATTCTACTAGAAAAACTCAAGATCAAATTTTTCTAAGAGCATGAGCGACTTGGCCATATGCTAGTTTTGATATGGCTTGGAGTGCATGTACTTGAGTAGGTCAGTTGGTTATGACATAGGTTTTATGGTTAAGAAGGTAGTGGCAAAGTTTGGTGGCCATGAAGACTAAAATCAAGTAAAGCTTTTTGGTGTGGGTGTACCAAGTCTTGTACTCTACAAGCATGTGATTGATATAGTATATGGCTTATTCTCTATGTTGTTCATCTTAGTGAGCTAGCATTAGACATAGGGAATGGCTGGTGGCAGAGATATAAAGGTAAAAAGGTTGATTATCTTTGGGAGGCGTAAGGATAGGTGGTGATAAAAGGTACGCTTTGAGTAAATCAAAGGCCTTTTGATAACTGCTATTCCACTTGAAAGAGACATTCTTCTTTAGAAGGTGGTAGAAAGGTTGGTAATGGTCTGAAAGTTGGGAAATGAAATGATGAATAGATTAAAGCTTTCCCCTATAGGCTATGGAGTTGTTTAAGGTTGATGGGAGGAATCATGTTGAATATTTATTTGATTTTGGTAGGATTAACTTTGATTCTACAAAGGGAGACAATAAAGCCAAGAAGCTTTCCTGACAAAACCCCAAAAATGCACTTCTTAGGGTTAAGATGGACATGATAGTGGATAAGCCATTCGAAGATGATTTTAAAAATGGCCAAGTGATCCTTTTGGAGTTTGGATTTTTTGAGAAGGTCATCCACATAGTCCTCTACAATCTTATGGATAAGATCATGGAATAAATAGGTCATAACATGTTGGTAGTTTACACCAACATTATTTAACGTGAAAGGCATGAATCTATAGCAAAAGGTCCCCCATGGGGTGGTAAAGGTGGTTTTATGCTGATTTTCAAGGGTGATTAAGATTTGATTGTAACATGAGAATCCATCCATGAGAGATAACATCTTGTGGATGGCCATAAGATCAACAAGTTGGTTAATGCTAAGTAGTAGGAAGTCATCTTTGGGGTAGGTGAGGTTGAAGCCATAAAAGTCCACACAAATGTGTAGTCCATCTATGGCTTTAGTGATAGGTGTGATATTAAAGATCCATTAGGGGAAGTAAATGGGTTGAATAAATTTGAAAAAGAGGAGACACTAAAGCTCTTCTTTGATGAGAAAGGCTATTTGAGGATGCATGCATCAAATATTTTATTTGATAAGCTTGGCATCATGGTGAGTGACTATGTTATGGGTAGCAATGGTGGGGTCAATTTTAGGAATATCACTATAAGACCAAGTGAATGCTATGCTATGATCTTAGAGGAAAAAGGGGAAGTATCAAAGTTCCTCAACATTCAATGACTGACCTAGTTTGACAATGTGGGGGTTGTCTAGAGTGCCCAAGCTGATATCTATAGTAGATTCATTCAACAAGGTTGAGGTCTCAGGATGAAAGCATTTATGGATTAAATAATCTAGGGCACCAAGGTAGGTGAAGATAGAATTATCACCCTAGCACTAAATAATGTGAATGGTAGGGGAGTCATCTCCTATCATCTTAGGATGGGTCAAAAGGATGGTTATATTTTCCCCCTCCTTCTGATAAGTTAGGGGTCTAAGGTTGATCATGTTGATGAATTTTTTTTTAGGTGGGATGATGTCATTATCCTCACATGCAAGTGAAAGTGAGGTTGGTGAGGAGGGGATATCTTCCTCAACAATGGTAGTGTTGGGTTGTTTGGATTTATTCTTATTAGGTAAGATGAAACCAAGCCTATACTTCTCATGTGGATTCTTGGTTTTGATGATGACCAATTCATGTGGCCCATATTTGTATCACCCAAGACTAAATATTTTTCAAGAATAATGATAGAGGTATGTCTTGGAAAAGTTTAGTTTATATAGGTAAGAGAAATTGATAGTGAATGGTCGAGGTGGAAGAGAGGTGGTAGAAGCACTGAGGGGTTTATCAAATCCCACATAGACAAAACAAGTCTGATGGTTAAGAGGTCTAAAGGGAATGATGGTTCTGAAATTGGGGTCATATATTAGCTAATTAGTGAGTTTCCCATACTTGTGAGGAGTAGGGAAAGGATCAAGAGCTAAAAGGTGATACTCCCTTAATGAAAGGTAATGAAACATTGATTCCAAAGGGTTGATGGTGGGGATTTGGTCTGAATGGATGGAGGAACTAGTTGATGCCTCATTGGTGGAAGGGGAAATGGTATCTACTTTAGTGGTTAAAGGTTGGGTTTTAACTATTAAGGGTGTGATGGATGGGGGTATGAGGAAATCATTGAGGTAGTAGGTCATATTGAATGTTGAGAAAGGACTTGGGTCAGCTTGGATGGTGATGACCTGACCTTCATTCTCAAAATCAATGCAATGGTGGAGGGTAGAGGGAACATAACCCATGGAGAAAATCCAAGGTCATCCTAATAAGATGTTGTATTAGAACTCACCTTCTACAACATATAAAAGTTTAGGGAGTGTTCAGGGTCCCAAATAGATGTGAAGGATGACTGTTCCCAAGACAGTGGCCATGGTATCATTAAAAGAATGAAGGATGGCCAAGGATTCAAACATGACATTGTCTGGCAAGTTGAGTTAGTTGTAGAAATGAGAGAAGATGATGTTAATGCTATCTCCCCCATCAATCATGACTCATGTGATGTAGGTTTGGTTGATTTAGGTAGTGATAAATAAAGGAGGATCTGGGTCCTCAGGATGGATGGAGGGTATTTCCAAATCCTTGAAGGTAATAAGGTTGGAAATATGAAGGGTACTAATAAAGGTGGCTAGAGGTTGTGGGTCCGTGGGTTGGAACTCAATAGATTGAAAAGCCTCTATTAGTGCTTGATAGTGATGGGGAGAGGTAGAGATTAACTCATACAAGCTCATCTTCACCGAGGTCTAATGAAGTTGTTTGAGGAAAAATCTCCTAATGAATTTTGAGGGGTTAGATTGGGAGGCACCTAAGATAGACACCTTGGGTTTGGTCAAAGATGGATATGGTTGGGTATATGTTGGTTGGGAGTTTTGGGAAGGTATGTATAAAGAATGGACACTTTAGCCTTCCCCTTATCTTCTATTATGATCTTGTGACCACATTGATAATATGGATGGAAAGAGAGGTTGAGCCAGAGAATTAGTTAGATTCATCTTCACTCTTAGGTGAGAGTGGAGGAGTAGGTAAGTATTGGGTAGGTATGGTTGATGGTTAGATTGGTATGGGTTCTATAGGAGGTTTGTTTTTTAGTAGGTCATCCTAATAGTAAATCCAGTGGATGATGATTTGGAGAAAATTTTCAATTCTCTTTATTATGGTTGGGTGTCCTATGATAAGAACACACATGGTGGTCATTGTAATAGATAGGTTTATAAGCTAGAGGGTCAAAGGGTATGATGGGAGGTAAGGATAAACAAGAAGTTTGTAATAACCTATGGATAATGATGAAATAGTATTAGGCCAAAGATGGTAAATTTTTAGTAGTGTTTACTTTGATGGTTGAAGTATGAGTATGTTTAGAGCTAGGTTTGGTGGTAGGTGTTTTAAGTAGGATGGTATGCTTGGTTTATAGCTTTGATTTAGGCAAGGAGGTTGATGAGATAGATGTGGAAGATCACAAGGGAGGTAGCTTAGGTATTGTTGGCATGTTGAAGAGAGGTGCATTGGAGAGAAACTATGAAGGTGTCACTAAAAGAGATGGTGAGGATTTGGTAGAGGTAACTAGATTCCTATTAAAGGTATAGGGATGAGGCCCCAGAATGGAGGGAAAAGTTGGGGGGAAAGGTTTGGGCCTTTTGACCTTTGTGTGGATTTACCTCTTTAGTTGATTTGGTCTGACATGCGATTGGTGAGCTTGAGGGGGCTAGGTCTAATTTCACAAATAGGTGACTAAGGCTAGATGTAGGGAGGATACCAAGGTTCTTGGCAGATCTACTTGGGATGATAAGAGGGGGCCTAGCTACTTGGGTTGTGGTTGGCTTAAGTGGTTGAGGGTTGGTTGATTTGGTGGAGGTTTTAGTTGGTTGGTTAGAAGGTTTGATTATTTGGGTAGATATGGTAAGAGGTTGGTCAATGGAAGTGATGGGTTGGTCTAACCAAGAAAGAGTTAGATGTTTTAGTTGGGTAATATAAGGGAGGCATAATTATTTCTAAAAGGTGGCTTGATCTTTTCTAGGGTTGGAGATAAACTCAAATTTTTTTTACTAGCATAGAAAATGGTTTTTAGGTTGGTTTGATTCCCTGCATAGTAGACCTAAAATATAAGCCCCTAGGTGGAAACACAGGGATGGTAACCTCATCCTCTTCCTCAATCAAAGGATGTAAGGTTGAGACATGTGGTTTCTTTGTGGGAGGAGTAGACATGGGGGTTTCCTTTTTAGGAATGATTTTTGAAGGGGAATAGGTTGTTCGATAGTTCAAAGTAAAGATAGGATGGTGATGGTTGCTTTTTCTGATATATCAACTAAAAGGGTGGATAGTGGATCCACTACCTTAATAAGTAGAGGGAAAGGAGATGGTGTTTCCTCATTTTGGGTTTATAAAAGAGGAGACGGTAACTCTACTACCTCAATAAGTAGAGAGGGTGAGGGATAAATAGGTTAGTCAAAAACATTTTTAGTAATGAGTGTGTCAAGAACCATTTTAATTGTATGGGTATCATGAGAGCACTCAATGTTATTGCTCTCATTCTTGGTAAGAGCATGGTTTGAGAAGGGTTGCCTAAATATATCAAGGGCTTGGTTTGATGGTGTATTGGGGTTGTCCAATGTAAGCTCCCCCTTATCAATGAGAGATTGAACTAGGCTATTTAAAGTGTTACACAAATTGACATCATACCCTATCACTTGGTATAAGGCACATAAATCATTCTCATTGTACCAACTAGGTGCAGGGTAAGAAGAGTCAAATTGTTGGGGTGGCTTGATAAGAGGAAGTTAAATGATATTGGCTTTTAATAAATTCTCCAAGATGGATGCATAGGTTTCTCCAAGTGGAGTGAATTACTTTTGGTTGTTCTGGGTTTGGTTCCTCAGGTTTTACTTTGAGGAACAAGAAGGAATTAGATTGGTTGATAGAAGGTGGAATGGCTTTCAAGACAACTTCATTCATAGTTCTCTTGGTCTTGGTGTTGGTATTGGGTTGTTTGCTTAACTTGGAGGAAGAAGCCTCATTGGTTTTATAGGTTGAGTTCTTATTACTAATTTTCAGCTTTCCTTCATTAATGAATCATTTTTATAACTTATAGGCCATGGTAAAAGCTTCATAAATGGATTAAAATATTTGGACATGTAGTGTAGGGGAGATATGCTTGGCACATGCTTGAGAAAAAATCTCTATGAGTTCAGGTTGAGGCAAGGAAAAGGAAAATTATTTAATCAGGCTCCTCCAATGAGCCACAAAATTGGCAATGGACTCATCCTCAAACTACTAGATAGAATAGAGGTCAGTGATAGAGACTTTCTTAGAGATATTGAACAAAAAGTGGTCCAAGAAGGTTTGAGCCAGTTGGGTGAAGGAAAAAAGGGAGTGCTTAGTTATGACACTATACCAATCCAATGCTAGACTAGCTAGAGACATGGGGAAGGTGCAGAGGAGAATGGCATCATCATAGGTGATGAGATAGTAAGAATGCATAAATTCCCTAAGGTGTTATTAGGGATCCTCCTTACTTTGAAATTTAGATAACTTGGGATGTTCCCATTGAGGAGGATATGCCCTGATAGGTATGAACAGATGGATGGGATCATTATAGATTTGGTCATATGACAAGATGTTATAATAACCCAAAATGGATGACTCTAAGGTGGTAATCTTATCCATAATCATCTTCATTAGGTTTGCTTAGGGTTATGCACCTAGAAGGTTATAAGATGCATATTACTGCAATGGTTGGGAGACATGATGATAGTGGGTAGAAGGTCAGGATGCTACCACATATAGGTAAGTAGATGTCAATGGTTGGGTGGAGGATACATAAGGGTAGGTAGAGGTAGGTTTTTGGGTAGTGGGAACATGCACTTGTAGATTAAGGATTTAGCCAAAGGTTGGTTAAAGGGGTGCTTATTGGATTGGAGTGATAGTTAGGTTGGTGATCGATAGAAGGGTGGTGACCCTTGTGCTAATTAGTGGTAGGGTAGAGGGTATGGACACCATAAGAATTTGAAGTAGAGTAGTGGTTGATGGGTTAGAGGTAGCTAAAGGAAGGTTGGTAATGCTAGAGGTAGGCACTCCTATTGTGGAGGAGTGGTTGGTAAGAGTAAAAGGTATAAGGGCAGTGGTAGTTTGAGTTGGTTGGTTTTCAAGGATAGTTTCAAAGGGGTTATTGGTTGATGAGGAAGCTTGGGTAGTTAACAGTTGGGTAGTAATCATGGTGATAAAGGTACCCCCTATGAGATGGAGAAACATGCCATAAGGTGGATCTACAGATAGAGCTAAAGCTAGGATATAATAAAATGTGGTCATAAGGTAATGTTGCAAGGCCATGAGATTATTATCTAGGAAAGTGGAAAAATTTGCATCTCCTTGAGGAAACTCCTGAGGGAATGTAAAAATTGTAGAGGGGTGAGGAGATTTTGTTGGCTTGAAAATGTAGTCCATGGATGAAGAGGTAGGTTGACTTGGTGATGGGTTTTTCTTTGCAGGGTCTCTTCGCTATTGGTGAGTGAGAACCATACGAGATAATAGAGATGGAAATCACAAACAACATTATTACTCAAACAAAGAGAAAACAAGAAATGATCAAAGAAATAAAATCACACTCTAAAATATTTGTTAAACCTTAGAGTTTTAATTAATATTGCTTTTAATATATGCCTTAAGAAGTTGTGTGACTAAAATTGGTTTGTAGATTAGGTACTAAAAAGGAAGTCTATGGTTGGTTTTAGGTTATGTTTAAGTACTAAAAAATAATCTATATTGGAATCAATATGTGGCTTGGTATTGGGGCCTACCCCCTCACTTCACACACTATAATGATAAGGGTGTCAGGTGCTTAGCCAAAATATATTGATATCCATAGATTATACTCAACCAGAGAGCTTAGTTGGTCCTTCCCTTAGTAATGACCTTCAAGTAAGATCACTAGGAAAGGGTAAGGTTACCACTAGGTGATGGAATCCTAGTCAGGGCTTGTCTCAATTTTTTTTGATGTTTAATTGATAAAAATGGTTTGGTTTAGTGTGTGTAAAAAAGAATGAAGCTAAGATAGATTATTTTGCCTTTAAGTTAAGCTATTTGAACTAAAATTTCAAGAAATCAATGTATGCACTTAATTTTAAGCCCAAAAGAAACTTATGATTTTGTTAATGAGCATAGAATAGAGAGAAAATGCAAGCAAAGAAGAACCCAAGTAAAGACATAAGGGTCCCATTGGGCATGCCAAAATATTTCAATGAATTTCATGCTTATTATTGGTAAAGAGGAAAGAAGAAACTAAGTACATGTATGGTTGAAAAACGTGATTGAAGTGCATGCATTGGATGAGAAGATTATGAAGAACTCATCTTTGGCTTGGGAGGATGACCTGCAAATAAGAAAGAACTAAAGCAAACTTGTTTGTTAGATAGATGATTGGGTGGATTACCTAGCCATAGCTAGATCCTAGAAGTGAGAGCTTCCTTAGGGGATGTCAATTCACATGTTTTAAAAAATTAAGTTTATAAATAAAAAATAAAGGACTTGCATCAATAATCAAAAGGTACTAACATTGAATACAAGAGATGCTTGCTTAAGAAATAGACTAGAAATGACTAAATTAGAAATAGGCAAACTAATATTAGTGCTATGTGATTGGGTTTAGCTTTATAAAATTATAAAGGGGTCTTTGAATAGGCAAGAATATAGAAAATTAGATGATTTGATTGGGTGTAGATAGGTGAAATTAACTTGCTAGTTTTTGATGCCATAATGACTACCAGTGGTTAAGATGACCATCGATGGTTAAGGTGACTGTCAGCGATTGAGCTGACTGTTGATGGTTGGATAAACCATCAATGTTTGAGACAACCATCGATGATTACTATGTGAGGATCTAAGTTGGTAATTTGACTGATTGATAGGATCTAAAAGATGGATTTTGAGAGATGGGTAAGGTCTAGCTTGATTACAAAATGGATATAAAGTAGATGAACACTAAGAAATAAGTACTTGTCTTACCTAAAGTTTATTGGGTAGATGGTTGAGGTAGTTGATATATTAGTGGATTCTAGCTTGATTTTAATAGAATAATGGCACCTAAGGGCTTAGTGGAGAGGTGGTGGAAAATTGACTCTCTGATATGGCTATTGGGTTATTGATGAGGTTGATTGACCTATAAAAGAAACTCATAGATACACAAGCTCTTGATAATAATTACAAATGGATTTCACCTTTTAGCTCCTATTTTATTATAGGCATAAGCAAGAGGTGGAAGTGAAGGTTCAACTGGGCTATCTAATTATAAATTGTCTATGCAAATGCTCACAATATGATTTAGACAACTTATATTTAGAAAATCTAGGCAAGTAGTTTGCATGCTTTTGGTTAAAGAGGTGGAACCAAACTATCGATGGTCAAGGTGAACATCGGTGGTCAACCTAACCATCAGTGGTCGAGGGTAAAGGGTGAAAAGGGGTAAAATACTAGGTTTATAGCATTTAGTCAATTAACTATGTGTTAGGTTAGTTAGGGGTCAGAAGGTGATATGGGTCCTAATGGGGCCCTAAGATAGTCTAAGAGGTATTATGAAATTTAGAATCATGATGTGCATATTTTTGGTGTCTACACTTACCTTGATTCTAAGTTTCTATTTTAGACCAAGTGTGTCATTTGTTCAAAATTAGGATCCTTAGACTTAAGAGTGTTTCAAAATTTGTATGCCTATATCAAGTTAAAAATTTTCATGCCAAGGACCTAGTCAAAAATTTGTTTTCAAGACCTATATCACTTTGCCTAGATCAAGTGTGTCAAACCATTTACCTTAGAGATAGATTGATTTCAAAATTTCCAAAGTCTAGTTTTATGATGTTGGCCAAATGCCTAACATTATTTTTATCACTTTAGACCTAGTTAGTTTGTTCCCAAGTCTATATTTGTGATGTTGGCAAAAGAACTAACATCATTTTTGCATTTTATACCTATTTTATTTAATTTCCAAGTCTATATTTTTGATGTTGTTCAAAGACCTAGCTCCTTTTGTTTTATTAGACCTAGATCAAGTTTTTTTGATGCACCTTATCAGAGACTGATTTCATAGACCTTAGTTTATTTTCATAGTTAAAGTCTCACATTCCCCATTCCAAGTTTCAAGTTTATTTATAATGCTTTACCAAGACCAAGATCTGAGTTTGCCTTTTATCGACCATTTGTTCCAAGGGACATTAAAGTGATAGTTATATTTTAGACTAAGTTTCAGTTGTTAGTTTTCAAAAAGAGATCCTTTCTAGACTAAGTTTAAACCATTTGCATTAATAGACTTAGATTTCTAGGCCAAGTTTCAAGATATAACAAAAGAATAATCTTTCTAAACCACATTTTGAGTAGTTTTGAGCAATAGACCCTTTTTAGAAAGATGTTAGTAATAGATTCATTTATGTCTTACTATACACATAGTGGGATCATGTGTAATCTATATTGTGAGAACGTAGTCATGAATGAACCATTCATTTAGGATCTATATGGTGATGGTGTAGTTTGTGAGATGGATCCATAGCCATCTTAAAATACTCAATATACTAAACAAGGGCATGACCCATTAGCATAGTACCTGATTAATGCATATTTTTATCTAAGGTAAGAGTAAGAATAAATGGCTCAATATCTTATTAATGTGCCACCCATAATTTATCTAGTCAAACAATATCCCTACTATATATCCAAACCAATAATTTATGACCCATACTTATTTGATCATCACTTACTTGAAAATAAGGATGAGATTTTAGTTAGAACCATAATGGTAGAAGCAAAATTCCTGGTAGACTTTCCCCATGAAATTATACCTAGTTTAGTTAGAATGCTTAACAATGCACCTCAAGTCAGACTAATTGAGCAGGCCTCAACTAGTTACCATTAGGCACTCATGCCAATTCCTAACCAAGATCCTAATATGTTTACAAAAGGAAAGGGTCTAATGGTAGAATAATTTTCTTAAATGTAGTAGGCATATTAGATATATCTTAATTTAGTGCAAAATTTCAATGCTATGGCCATTTCAAACACCCTACTTATACAATTAGCTCCCTTAATAGGGGTTCAAGTTGATTTGTTATGACATACTAATATGAATGTAGACCCCATTATCCAAAGTACATTAATTGGTGACATGTTCAATGTCCCAACTATTGAAGAAGTGACTGTGGCTTCTACCTAAGGCCATTCAAAAAATGTGGTGCATAGCAAATAGGTGTATCCCAATTTGAACCAAGGTTGGTTAAATGCACCTCAAAATAGTTTACAACAATTGGTGCCTCTTATCAATACCATGAGTGATTTTTAGCAATAGAAGGAAATCATACCTAGTTCCCAACTATAGTAGGTAACTACCACCCCTTGACTAACAACTTATTTGAACACATATAAGGGGCAAGTAGCCAAACATAAACCAAAAAGTGGTGAATGTTACCTTGTTTCAATAAGGGTGATTAATATTATGAAACCATAGACATAGACCAATGTGCCACCATAAAAAATGGTGAGTTTATCATAGACATTGTCTAATCAATAATGTATCCATATTAGTCAACAATAGATGCCTAACACCCAATAAATGCTTAGTTCTCCATAGGTATTTACACAACAAAGAGGTTCCAACATATAATAAGTACCTATTAGGAAACAATTTCCTTTTACCCAATGTGTAATTCATATACAATAGAGACCTAATGTGTAACATATTTAGTAATAGGGCTTTAATCAATAATGAGTACTATTCATATAGCAAGGTTTGACTAGTCAGCAACAAGTTCTTACTCAAACCCAATAAACACAATACCTTCCACCTAGCCATATACTTCTATCATAGCCATAATTCCATCTAACTCAAATCCACATTCTAAACCCTAAAAAAATGTTTATCAATAATGCATGCCATACCAAGAACCTAATATTAATACACAGATGCATATTCTTGGTTAATTAGTTCAACAAACTAACATTTCACAATACCTTAGTCCTACACTATACCCCAATCAAGTAATCCACCTTTGATCACCTGACGAAAACCACAACCAATTATGCCATCTACCTTCTTATCCTAAGAACTAAAGTAAATCAAGGATGTAATTATAGACATTCAGATGGGAAAGTAAACCATAAAGTTTAAATTAGAAGATGCATGCCTGTACCCATTTAACATGGAGTAAATCTAAATACCATTTACTTTAGGTTATGAGCCACCAAAATTTGAAAAGTAAAAAGGCAAAGGAGACATTAAAGATCACTTAAAAGAGTTCTTTGTTGCTTATCAACCAATGTCCTATAGTGACACCTACCTTCTTCTCTTTCCTTAAATCTTAACTAGACAGGCTTTGCAATGGCTTCTTGAGTTGTCAAAGAATTTAGTGTCTAATTTTGATGATCTTTTGGATAATTTTGTAAGAAAATTATCCTATAATATTGAGCACAAGAAATTAGTATTTGATTTGATTTAGGCTAAGTAGAAGGTTGGTGAGACATTTGTGAGTTACTTGCAATGGTAGAGAGCATTTGTTGGTTGCTATGTTTACTAAAAATTTACATAGTGAGATATCTTATCATCTAGACCTTCAATGTGCTCATACACAAGGAGATAATTAAGAAAGGTATACAGATTGAAAAGGCACTTATTAATAGAGGTATTATTAAATTATCTTCTTCAAATCAAAACCAAAACCAAAGCCATAACGAAAACCAAAATTTAAGCCCAAGTTAGAACCCTAACCTAGTCCAAATGCAAGCATCTATGCCCACTTAGGTTAATATCTATGAAAAACCTAAGCCATATAAATAAAACAAGAATGTTTTTGGTAATGGATTCACCAAGTCATGTCATGTCCAAACATTATAAATACCATCTTCTCAGCCTCTATCATAACTATAACTTTTTCCATAAATGTAGCCTATTCAGTAAATACAACCCATGCCCCAACCACAACCAAATCCTTAAATAAAATTGCCTCCATGTATGTAGGCACCCAAAAAACCACCTTTGAAATCCCCTCCTCTAAGAATAAGACCCAATTCTAGAGTGTTCAACAACCTTGGTGAGCCTATTGAATTAGTGTTTCACAAATTAGCCACGTCTAATATGACTAGTTGGTTGATTTCAAAGCACTATCTTGAGGGTATACCTTATCTAGATTAGCATAAAGAATATGAATTATACAAATACCATTGTGTTCATGGACATTCTATACACTATTGTGTGAATTTAAATCATCTCATTAAGAATATGTTAGAAAATAAAGGAATCTAGTTGGATAATAGGGCTTCTACATCCAATCAAAACTTGGGTATTTATTGAGACCCATTTCCTCAACATGAAAATAACAATTAGAATAAGTAACAAAAACAATAATAACAAAAACAATGAAGGCCACTACCACAACAACAACAATGACAACAACAATAATAAAAATAATTCCAACCCTAAAATGGATGGAACTAAGGCCAAAATGACCCAAATAACCAACAAACCTAATATGTAGTTGTACATCACTATAACATAGTTTTAGGTCATATTTTAGGTGGTCATGTATCCATAAATACCATTAATTCTAGACCTAATGCCAATAGACCAAGACCTTTACCTAATAATGCCTATCAATCACCTTCTATTCATAATCCTTCCTTAACCTGTGATCATAACTAAGCTCAACAATAACCAAGGATTATCATCTAAAGACCCAATACTGGTAATAATTTTTTAGCTCATGACCATAACCAAGTGCACTGGTGATCAAGAATTACCATCATAGGCCCCTTTCCATCCTGTTCTGGTTATAATAATCCTTTACCCAATTTGAATTATGTAATTTCAACTCAATAAACCAAAGAAACCATCCCCAACCCACCATAATCCCATGCCAATAAGCTAATTCGACCCACTATAATGATTAGGAGTAAGCTAATTACCAATATTAAGGAAAAAATGTATGATATTATGGAATACAAATAGAAGACACCTACACAAATTTACAATTTAGATTTGTTGCACACATCTACCATCTATAAGAATATCCTTACTTAACTCTTAAGCCAATCCTAAGTGCTTAATGACGTTAGACCAGATAAATTCCAAGATTTGGTTGGATACTTAGTGCCAAGACAACAATGGACCTTCAACCAAAGTGATATGTCATCCCTTGGTCCTCTCCATAATAACCCACTATACATTGAATTTGTTATAATTAAACATAAAGTTAAACTTGTCATCATAGATAATGGATCGGGCCTTAATATTATGTCTCTAAAGTTAATCAAGCATCTAGGATATACAACAACTGACCATCAACCAAAAACCATTACTATCAAATCCTATGACAATGAAAAGTGAGAATCATAAGGAACTATCAATTTGGTAGCAGTCATTGGGCCTTTGATCCATGACACACTTTGCCATGTGATAGACTTATATTTATTATATAATTATTATCAAGGCCTATGATAATGAAGAGAAAGAATCATGAGGAACCATCAATTTACTAGTGGTCATTGGACCTTTGATCCATGACACACTTTTCTATGTGATAGACCTATATTTATCATATAATTTGCTTTTGGGTAGACCATGGATACACAAAATTCATGCAATATTTTCAACCTTGCACTAGTGCATCAAGTTTAATCACTCTAGGATGGAGGTAATTATCCATGGAGATTTACAGCCATATCAATACTACAAGTATTTTGAGGTTGAATATGAAATCTATAATTACCATTTTGGTCAAGACCTAATACCAAATAAGGACAAAGAAAGGGAGATACTTGTTGACTCACTAGAGACCAATTATAGAGACCATGATAACCTTGCCTCAACTTCACATACACCTCTAATTAAAATTTATAATCACTTTACCATTTTAGATAATGGTCCAAAAGAGTAATTTAACCATGATACCTTCCATATAGCCAAGATATTGTAAAACCCTAAGACTCATGGAAGGCACAAAGCTAAGCCAATTTGCATGGAATGGTGACAAAAATGAAAATGAAAGCTTCATAACCCAATGCCTATTATTTTCACACCAGCCACTAACCAAGATTAAGATCCACTTGTAAAATATAATTCATAGATGTACAATGATAATTTGGTTAATTATTATGAAAGTAAAAAGTATCCCATCCCTCACAAGATTATGGATAACCAAGATAATGAAGGTAGAGGCCTTGGGGTAATTTAATAGGGTACTATTGAGCTTATTTATATAAAAAAGTGCAAAATAAATTATGGTATTGGATTTAAAACACCTATCTAATTAATGTTCATACACTAATGACTATAAAAGATGATGATGACAGTGAAGTAGAGTTTGATCATATCATATATGAAGACCTAGCTATTACTAACTTATTTGACCCTTATACCATTTGTATCATCATGCTAATGATCCACCATTACCCACTTAGCCTTTATTTCCTTAACTTATAGATTGAGACCAACAATAATCCATAGTTCCTCTAGATGAGTTTGAGAATGATGAGGCCTTTTGTTTTTTTCTGGGCCTAAGAGACAATGTTCCTTTGGGAGACCATAAACAAGGTTTATCTATCAAATTGGATCCTACTACGTATTTTGGAGAATGTGTGAACACACTTAACCAAAAAAATAAAATAAAACATTGAGGCTCCAAAGTGAAAACCTCTTTGAGGAATTTTTGGACTAGGGAAAAAGTAAATAAAAAGGCTAGTCTCTTGGTGAAAACCTATTTTAGGCACCATTAAGTGGGGATGTTCACTATTATTTAAATGAATCTCGAGAGACAACCAATAATGAACTTACTTTTGAGACCAAACTCAATATATAGGAGCAACATGATTTTGATAAGACTATTAGAGAGTGCCTTGATGTGTTTGTTACATAGCCCTTTCCACCATTAGGACATTATGATTCATCCTATTTAGGTAAAATTGAAGAACTAGTCTAATTATAGGACTTTACCATTGCCAACTAGTTTAATTCTTTGATAACTATCTTGGAAGGTGGATATACTCTTATTATAGAGGATAATTTAGAGGTCAACATTGGGACTCCAGATGATCCCAAGTAGATAAAATTAAGCACATCCCTCACTGAGGAGGAACATGAAGTTATTATTACTCTTCTCAAAGAGTTTATGGACATTTTTGCATGGTATTACTTTGATATGCTAGGTTTTTTTCATCATTAGTTATACACCATCTTATAGTTCATCCAAATGCTAAATCAATTAAGCAAAAATTGAGGAAAATATATCCTTACATTACCTCCTTGGTCAAAAATGAATTGGATAAAATATTAGATGTAAGATATATTAGGCCTATTGATTATTCAAAGTGGATTTCCAATATTGTGTTAGTTAGCAAAAAGCCAAAAGGTATCAAGTTGTGCACTAATTTATAAAACATAAACAAGTCGTACCCAAAGGATGACTTTATTTTACTGAACATTGACATTATTATTGACTCCATAGCTGGGTATGAAATGCTTTACCTCATGGATGGATTTTAAGGATATAACCAAATCATGATTTCACTAGAGGACCAACACAAAACAATGTTCACCATCTTTAGGGAATATTTTACTATCAGGTCATGCCATTCAATCTCAAGAATGTAAGGGAAATATACCAAAGGGCGATGAATGTTATCTTCTATGATATGATGCATGCTATTATCGAAGACCATTTTAACATACTAGGTAAATCTAAGACCTATGTAGATCATCCAACCATACTACAAAGAATATTTTAAAGGCTTCATGATTACAAGGTTTGGTTCAATCTTAAGAAGTGTGTTTTCAATGTTACTTTAGGCAAATTATTAAGCTTTATTATCTCTCATTGAGTAATTAAAGTTGATCCTACCAAGGTTCAGGCCATTACCAATATGCCACCATTCTACTTTGAATTAATTTTATAGTTTGTAGGGTAAAATACAGTTTATCAAATGCTTCATTTCATAGTTAGCTAATAAATGCCACCCATTCACTTATTTATTAAATAAGGGCACTACTGTTTCATGAAATGAATACTATCATAAGGCCTTTGAACACCTAAAATAATACTTAGCCAATCTACTAGTTGTGATACCACCTACGTTGGGGAGGCCATATTTACTTTACCTATCTACCACTAATAATGCCTTGAGGGCACTTTTGGCAAAACATGATGAATATGGAAAATAACATGAAGTGTACTATCTAAGCCATACACTATTAGCATATGAACACAATTATACATCAATTGAAAAAACTAATTTAGCTATGGTATTTGAAACCTAGAAGCTACATCATTACATGTTCAAAAATAAGACCATAATCATTGCCAAAATAGAACCGCTCAAGTATCTACTATTAAAAACAACTTTACAGGGCTGCATAGCTAAGTGGTTTATGATTCTAAGTGAGTTTTAGATTGAGTATGTCAATCAAAAGGATATTAAGGGACAAGTACTTACAATCATCTTGTTGAAGCTCCCATATCAGATACTCAACCACTTACCTTTGCATTTATAAATGAGTCCATTATGACCATAGCAAAAACATCTCTAAAAGAGAAACTATGGAAACTATATTTTGATAGTTATTTCATGTCACATGGATTAGGAGCTAGATTGTTGTTTATAACACCATAGGGGGATCTCATTCCAAAATCATTCCATATTAGCTTTCCTTGTACCAATAACATGGCTGATTACAAATCACTCATTACAAGGATTCATCAAGTGATACAATGAAACATTCAACATCTATTGGTTTATGGTGATTCAAAGCTAATCATTAATCAAGTTACAAACCAATTATAGATTAAAGATGACAAGATGGTACCTTACAAAGCCATGATGGACACCCTCAAGTAGTAGATTACTCACATTCAATTTGAACACATTCCTAAGGCCAATAATAAGATGACATATGCCATGGATATCATTGTTTATATGATCCACAACATAAATAAGGTAAGAGACTACCAGTTCCTCATTGAACATCTTCTATAACCTACTCATGAACCCTCAGCCATTGAAATGATCTGTAATATTATTGGTTCCAAATCTGTTTGGTATTCTAAATTATATAATTACCTCTATGACCAAATCCTTCTACCTAACCTTTCATGTAAGCAAAAAAAATCCTTCACTCACCAAGCCTCTCATTATAACTTACTTGGACCTATGCTTTACCAAAGAAGCTTTAATAAAACTTTACTTCATTGTTTAACTTTGATAAAATATTCATTAGAATTGAGGGAAGTTCATGAAGGAGTTTGTGGGGCCCATAACAATAGGGCCATCCTTGACAAAAAACTCCTACATACTGGTTATTATTGGCTGACCATGGAAGCAAATGCAATTTATTATGTTAAAAGATACAAATAATGTCAGAGACATACAAATTTGATCCTTGCTCCAGCTTGAACACTCAAGCTAATGACCATGCCATGGTCATTTTAAATGTGGGGACTTGATATTGTTAGGAAGATTAATCCTACCTCTTTAGATGGCCCTAAAATATCCTTATTGCCATTGAGTACTTCACTAAGTGGGTTGAATCTATGCCCCTCTCATGATAGGAAAGAAAATTTCTAAATTCACCTTCAATAACCTTATTTATCATTATGGTATCCCATCCAACAATATATCTGATAATAAAAGTGCAATTAAGAATAAAGATTTCAAATCACTCTATTCCAAATTTAACATTACCCAACATTTTTACATTGCATATTATCCACATGGTAATGGCCAAGTAGAGGCATCTAACAAGACCATTATCAATATTCTTAAGAAGATTATCAATGATGCTAGCCGTGATTGGCATTTGTAAATATTTTGCACCCTCTAGGCCTACTATACTAACTACCACACTCAAGTAGGAGCCACACCATATTCCTTTGTTTATGGCATTAAGGCCATTATTCTCATTGATTTTGATTTGCCTTCTATGAATATTTCATTGAAATATATCCTTAATGATGAAGATTACATAGTAGCTCATCTACAAGAGCTCAAACTATTAGATGCAAAATGCATGGCCACATTAAATAACTTTCAAGCATACCAGAACCAAGTTATGTGGCTAGTATAATAGGGATGTAATCACTTAGAGTTTTATCTTGGTGATATTATCCTCAAATAAAACCAAAAGAGCACCATGGTTGAGAAAAATAAAAAGGGCAAGTTCAAGCCTAATTGGATAGGACCCTAAGTAATTATGTCTAATTATGGATGGAGTATAAAGGTTAGCTACACTAAAAGGAGAGGAACTTGATGAAACCATGAAAATAATACATCTCAAGTGTTATTTTTCTTGAGAGACCCAGGGTATTGTCTATGAGGATCATTTAAATTGAATCGTAATATCACCTTCCTTGTACCATATCATATACCAAACCTCCCATACCTTTCCCTATTAGTCAAAGTTGTTTACTCTCCCCTACCCCAAAATTTGACCTTGGTTTTGATCCATTGGTACTTTGGGAACTATCAATTATTGGACTTAGATGAAGTTTTAATTATTAATTTAGTTTTGTAATTCATGGAGCAAATTCTTTCAGAAAGAGACAATATCTTGGGGTAGTATGATAGTTGTTTGGTAATTGAATCCTTAATTATTATCACATTTTATCTCCCCTCTCATGCTACTAATTATAAGATCCTTTGGGAAAATAATTATCATGCACCCTTGTCATTATTTCCTATAGCCTACGAGAAACCCATTTTACCCACATTTCCATATCACTATGCCATACATTACCATCTATCTATTCATGAATTTGTTGTTACCTAGTCAAATTTTTCATTGTAAGAAGGAACTACACTAACTTTAAGTCCATTGGGAATATGTATGGAATGCTCATTTTACATTGAGGTTATCTCGATCACCCATTTTTACACACTCTCACTATTTTTCAATTAAGTTCAGTAAATGCTCTCACCATTTTATGAGTCACCTTTGTGCACATTGTACATTTAAAATTAATGCATTGATGACCACTTAATTTTTTTGATGCTCTCACCATTTTGTGAGAAATTTAAGCATCATTCTTGCCATTTTGAGAGCACCCTAAGTCACACTCTCACCATTTTTAAAGTTATCTCATTCTATGTCTCAAAATTCTCCATTGAGTTAAGATGCCTAGAAAAATTCAAAAACATGCAAGCCTTCAACATTAGGCCATTCATATTATATCCATGCCACTAAAAACATGCATCTCCTAGTTTACAGATACAATTATAACATTCTACATGGACTATATCATGACCTTTTCCATTTTCATGTTCCATTTTCTAATAGTATTTAATCCAATTTCTAGGAAAACTACATTTGGCTTGAAGTACATATTAGAACTTATGTCCATAGGACTATGTAGGTAGCATCCAATTGCCTAGTATATTTAGAGTTAGCTCGCTCAATTTCAGTGATTGATTTTATTCACCATTCTCTTGGATCATTCCTTCATCTACATTTGTTTCTAAAAATCTCTCTCTATTTTGTGATTTATTTACACTCTTACCATTTTACAAGTCGTAGAACGTTCATGATCTCACTATTTTATAAGTTATTTACATTCTTACCATTTTAAGAGTCATAGACCTTTTATGCTCTCACCATTTTATGAGTTTGTTCTCATTATTAGCCTTAGACATACTGAGCATTATGAACCAAGTTCATGTGTGAATGCTTGTATATTATATTTTTGTGTGGTTTTAGCCTAAACCACACTCTCGTAGTTTCACAAGTTTTCTATGTTTGACACTTTAATGATTGTGAGCAACACCTTCTATTTACTCTATGATCTTTCCATTTTGTGATCCCATTCCCAATTTCTTATCTATGTAATTTATTTTTCTTATCACCATTTTATTCTATCCCATATTCTAGGAAAAATACATTTGGCTTGAAGTTCATGTTGGACTACGTGTCCATGGAAATTTGTAGGTAGTGTCTACTTGCCTAGTGCATCTAGAGTTAGATTGGCCACCCCTTCCTATTCTTTTATTCCCCCTTAATGTTCTAATCGTATTGTTCCCTATATCATAGGGTCAACCTTTTATACCAAGGATAACACTTCTATTACATATGCACAAAATTTTAGATTAGTCATTATTTATTTTGTCTTAACTTAGGTTGTCCAATTGCTTTTACTTGAACTCATTTGTTTAGTGCATTGCTTTAGCTTAGTTGTCTGTTTCATGCACCTTAGAGTAATTTATTTATTATTTTATGGGTTTTCCTTTTGCACGTTATGTATATAATGACAATTATTTTACATTTGAGTATTGATCACATATTGGGATTGAGTTGTTTAATTTTTAAAGTTAGATTGTGTTTTGATTCCCCTCAGTTACCATAATATTCTTACACTTTATTCGCATTTGAGTCTTAATAAACCATATCTTGTACTTAAGTTATGAATTTGTGTTCATTCCTACACTTAATTTATCTCATTATATTCACTTGGGATTTAATTGTTCATATCTTATTCCTAAGTGATTTGTATTTGCATTTAAATTAAGTTTTCAATGTTTGGGATACACATTGTTATTATAGTTGTCTATAACTATGACACATAATATCATAAGCTACATAAAAAATTAGGCTAATAGATCTATCAAGAAATGTTATGCATAGTAAGTATCCTTGTTTACAACTGGCATATCTCAAACATCACCCAAACATAGAGTAATACAATAAAAAATGAATATTAATCACTGCTAGTTAGGATATGCATCTCCATACTAATAGGGAGCCCAAATTCATACATAATCCTCTATGCTAGATTATTGTTAATCTATGAGTAAAAATTCATTACATAAGATTCTTTTGCTGATTTTCTATAATGGGGAAAATTATTTAGACCTTTACTGATCATATCCACCATACTATAATGAAATAGAATAATATCATACGTTCATCCACTCTACTAGGGAAATCACTATGCCAATGATTATAACCACCATTGGGAAAATCATTATTTCCACCCATTTTCTCTACTGACACAAATAAATTTATCAATAATTATAACCACATTTGGGAAAATCAATATTTCCACCCCCATTACCTCTAGATCATGTCATTTTCTTCTTTTTTAGGGAATGTTCAACAACTCTATTTTCTACCTGATCCCTTAAGGGGGCATGCAGGGCTCATCCATCACCCTCTAGGGTATTAACCAAGGAATTAATGACTTTTTAATTTTTTGAGAAGATTTTAATATGAATATATCTTAAAACATGTTCCTAAATAAGGGAAAATTGTAGATACCTTATTTTGGTCGCATTACTATCCTAACCAAACTTTAGATTGGCTTCTAGTAAATGATGTGAATTAAGCCCATGAATCACTAAATACCCAAATTTCATCCACACATCAGATGTTAGTGACCAAAATCATGTCGAGGCATCCTTATTTGGGGTATTATATTGTACACAATGATAACCTCCCACAAACTCAACCCTAAATAAATTACAACGTAGTAAATTGATAAATTGGCATTTAGACCCATTAAGCAAGGCACTTAAAAAATTCTTAAAATGCAAAAACCTAAGTAGAATTAATTAATTAAGCAAATGAAATTAACTACTTAGGTGAAATTTTCATGTGTCATTAGTGAATATCAATTTTTTAAAAATAAAATTCCAATAAAAATGAGGTCATGATGATGTCATCATCCTCAAAGTCAAAGAATTGAAAATATCTTTATTAAAGCGTTAAATTCATAAATGGAGAGCCATGCTTAATAAATGGGATATCTATCCCAAATATTAATTGCTTGTCCCCTCCTTAAGCTAACCATGGTTAAATTTAACCTAACTACACATGATTTAGGGTTAGTTTTAGAACTTATAAATACAAGTGTCAAGGCCATTGTTTACTAAACTCTCAAGCCAAAGTTATAATGTTAACTTTTTGAGAGACAAAGATTTCTTGTGTAGAGTTATAATGCCAATTTTTTTAGAGATAGATTCATTTTTCCAAGACAATCCCAGCCAAGAAAATATGGACAAGGAGAGGTGTTGAACACAAGGAAAATCCATTAACCAACAGACTCCATTGCACACATAAGTTGAATACCAACACACTCACATGCCAACGAACAAACTCATTTGATAAGGGAGGTAAAGGTGGTTTATTGTCTTTATTTCTTAGTTGTATTTGTGCTTATATTTGTTATTACTCACCCAATTACATAGGTAAGTAGTTATTTCTTTCCTATAGTTGTTTGATATTGGGGTTTTATAGATTCTACTAACAAGAAAAATCTCAACAATATCCTTCATAATCCTACACTACATGACTCATGTCTGAGTTTTCCCCTTAAGCTATAAGTGACAAGAGATTAGAAGACTTTAATCATTTATGAATATTCCATTAGATATTTCAGGTAGAAATAAGGAACAAATGATCCAAAATGATAAGGATATATAGAATAATCTCTTAAAAATAGTTTATGGTAAACTGTTAGACCCCACTGGGCTAACTAACAAATAAATTGAATTTTTTATATATAAAATTTATATTGAGATTAATTATAGTCAACCATTTACAAATTTAAAACTAAATTATTCACAAGCATTAGAATCTACAATCATATTAGCCTACTAGCATAACAACCCATTTAGTACTCAAGAATTAAACTAGTCTCTATGTTGAAAAACTATCCACCACGTAAAAAAAAATTGAAACAAGTACATCACTACTAATATAATCCATAAATAAATCTTAAATACATTTAAAACCACTATTATTTTTATTTTTGGTATAATACACAAATACATAGCCACTGTTGTGTTGAATATCCAACCATAAAAAGGTACAATGTATTACAATCTCAAATATACATATCAATAAGTTCAAAAGTATAGTATGAGATACTTAAAATAGCTCCATGATCCATCACATAACTTGAGTGTAATTCCATCTAGTTGAATAAATTGACAGAGGGAGAGCATCATCTAAGTGCTTTGCCTCCAAACATAGACTACCGGTCTTCCACATACCTCCCTTCTAGGAGTGGCCCTACACTTCACAGAGTGACATATAATAATAGCACGAATATCGATAAATAATTGGAACCTATGTGTGTACAAACATTATTACATGCAAAAATCAAATAGACCATGGAATCCATTCCTCTATCTAATGATATCAACAATGCATATAAACTAGAAGTATAGCAAAATGATAATGTCTCAGCTATAACATTACTTTGGCCAAAGTTTTTATTATAGAATTTAGATTTAATAATCTGAGTCATTTTCACTCACATCATACTCTATACTATTGAATCAATACATAATGATATTAGGGGGTACGTATATGAGTTACCCAATAGAATACTTATATATATAACTCCTATTATCTAAACATAATATACAAATAAATATTCAAAAATAGAACAGTAAAGTACTATGTATGCAATCATAAGTCATCAATCCAATTAATTTCATAACATATATGTTTATTAAGCTAGAAAAAGAATCAAGTCATTATATGCTTTTATCGAAATATATCCTTTTAATCTATATCCAACTTTAAATTCCATGAAGTCCATTTATCTATTTTAAATCACTATAAAATAACCATGAACACCACTTTAAAACCCATTCTTATCCATATTTTACTTTATCATGATCTAATAAAGAGGAAATCCATTTCACAATAAGACTGTATTTAGGTCATATCCTAAATTTTAGGATCTATCTCAATAATTCCATATATTTAAATCTTAACTCAATATCTTCTTCTTTATTGTACTTGGATTCACTTTGAAAGACAAACAATACATCCATAACATTTCTTGGACTATGAAACTAGTTAAGTTTGGATGGCCATCTTGGCATACATTTATCTATTTTTATTATTACCTAGGAACCTTAAAGTAGGCAACTTATAATCTAGCTCAAAGCATATTTTAAAGAAGGCAGTTCTACCATCTTATATAGATGATTCTTCATTTTTCTCTCATAAAGATTTATACTATATATATTCATTAAACCTATAGCTAGAATACATTTCTAAAAAAAATTATTGAGCATAGATACTTATTGCTATAGGATCTAGTATACATGAACATATCCATCAAGCTCAAAGCATATTTTAAAGAAGGCAGTTCTACCATCTTATATAGATGATTCTTCATTTTTCTCTCATAAAGATTTATACTATATATATTCATTAAACCTATAACTAGAATACATTTCTAAAACACATTATTGAGTATAGATACTTATTGCTATAGGATCTAGTATACATGAACATATCCATCAAGTTTATAAACCCTTCAATAAAATAACCTATAGATAAAATTCTAAGACATAAATATAATCTCAAGTTACTATTTGGATTTCTTTAACAAATATATCACATGCTAACTAGATTCTATTGACACCATAGGTGCATTTAAACAAAATAAGGTGTTCATTGATATATACTACATGATTAGTTAAGGTCCCTCAAATGTTTATACTTAGGCCTATAATTTCCATTATAATTTTTATATACCCTCTATATATATTTACACAACCTGAAGGTTTATGTTTGAAGACATACATAAATGTATATAATTAGAAGGGTTTCCATCCTTATATTTACTATCATCTCATTTCAAATTCTCAAGTTGCATTGTAAAAACCCAGTTAAGTATCAAGGGAAAAAATAACACTCATATTTTTATAAAACTAATATAGCTATGCAATGCTCAAACCTGGTTTCAAATATTATACCAATTAAAATGTAAGAGGGTATATAGATATCTTATGCATACATACATGTATCTATATAAGATGTATATATACTTTCATAAAGTTTATATTCAAGCACTCATACATATAAAATTAAATGGATTTCATTTCCTTTATCTACTATTATCTTTTACAAGTTCTCAAGATGAACTTAATAACTAGCTAAGGGTCAAAATGCACTAAAAAATAATATTCAAAATTTATAACATATTCAAGCTACTATAAAACCTTAAGTCAAACAAATGTAAAAGGAATATAGGCTTACTTCTATAGGCACATGAGAGTATGCATATATATATATATATATATATATATATATATATATATATATATATAGTATGCATACATATATATTTATATTCATGTACTGAGCATCTAGACACAACCAGACCCTTAAAATAGCTTGAGGGTTTTCAAAAATGGATCATTAACTATAACATAATTGAACAAAAATCATAAATAAATAGCACATGCCACACATGCCAATTCTTTATCCACTATGGTTCAGTTATTAGGATCATAGGCCCGAGGATAGAGTTAAACCCCATCCTTAGGTCTATTACACTGAAAACCCTAGGGTAATATATAAAGATTAAATAAAAAACAAACAATATATATTCACTCATATCAAAAAAACCCATTTCATTTAATTCAAGTATAATAACCAAAAAAGATAAACCAACCTATAGTTTTGAAAATCTTTACTCAAACCTATTGTAGATGTTCCTTGCTCCAAAACCCAATATTTTTTCTCCCCTTTATGGTGTCCTTTATTTTCCCTATTTTCTACCTTCTTATTTCCTTCATCTCACTCATGCACATTTTTTCCATGATCCCCATAAATACTTTAAGTTTTGTGAGCTACCTAATATGTAACCCCTTTCATCAATGCTGCACTTCCACTACCATATTTATTGAATTCACAGTTCTAATTACATTTCTAGGTATGGTAGACACATAGTCTCCCTTCTTCCATGATAAGGTCAACCTTCGAATAGACATGGTAACTCTAAAACCTAATCCATTTGTATTTCCCTTTTTGACATTTAAAAAATGGATTACAATAATGAAATGTCATGAAGCTTCTAACATTCCTTACTTTTTAATTTTTCCTCTAAAGTATACAAAAGTTATCATGAGTCAAAACTCTGAAGTGTTCAATAAAAAATTTACCGTGGGGGGGTATTTTATCCCTAATTAACTCTTAATGTATAAAATTTAAAACATGATTCAACATATTTTTATTTCTATATGACCTTATAATTTTTCATTGAAATGGTTCTACGGTTTGAATTCAACCAAAAGACCAGCAATATTTTCAACCCAAAACAAGTAAAAAATGTAGATAAGTATACTTACATAACTAATGAGATAATCATATGTCCTAATGTGATACATGATATATCAATCATACAACTAAATGGGTAAGCATGACATGATCAACCAAAATTACACATAATAATAAAATATATTGAGACATTTATGTTGCTATGAGCATAATGTAGTGAAAAGCATCATATATCAACAATAAACTAACACATATAGGCAAGTTATGAAATCAAGGCAAACAAGGTTTAGAGAATTAAATGTAAACATCATAGATTTCATTCCAAATAGATAATATTTGTTTGTGTATGGGTCCATTTAAGTTATCTATCTCAATACCCATTACACACACACACACACACACACACACACACACACACACACACACACACACACACACACACACACACACACACACACACACACACACACACACACACACACACACACACACACACACACACCCCCGCTCTGATGATACTCTCCCTCTGTACTGTCAGTGAGAGAAGAAATATCTTACATCCACCTTATCAAATAAATTAGTAGTTAGACCATGTCATGATAATAATCAACATATAGCCATAATAACTACTGAATGTAAAAAATATATAAAAATCATGAACATAAGCATAATACAATAGTTATCAAAAGTAATATATCTATCAACCAAACAACATATGCAAATCTAGCTCAAAAATAAATAACATATCTACCAATGATCAACACATAATCCACTAATTAATGCTTTGAAATATCCATGGGGGAAAATTGGATGTAACATCCTTCCCCCTAAAACTAGTCATCATCCTGATGACTCTTATTTCAAACAATAGTTCTGAAATATAACAAAGTTTAACATAGTATGAATAATTATTTAAAAAAAAAAAGACAATATTTAGTAGAATATCAAGTAAAAAATGATGAAACAACCTCAAAAACTCCTCATAGTCCTCCCATGTTTCACTATACTTAGAATATTTGTGATACTTCTCTATTAGGTAAGATAAGATTATGAGTATCATTATTCTGATTGGTTCTACTATGACCACCCCTGGATTCCAAAATTGGTAATGTATTCTAATCTAAAATAGGTGTAGGATTAGCAATATACTTTTTAAAGTATGAAACATGAAAAATATTAGGCATTTATGCTAGATAAAGTGTAATGAAAGCCTATACACTATAGGATTGATTACTTTTAGGACCTCAAAAATCCCCACATATCTAGGTGACAACTTTGCTGATTTAATAAACTTTTTTGCACTCTTTTGGGGTTTAACCTATAGAAAAAATTTGTCCCCAATTTAAAATTGTCTTATTATTCTTTTGAGATCAACATAGATTTTCCACCTATCATTGGATTCAACCAATCTCTACCTTATTAATTTCACTTACTATTCCATTTTTGCAAGCATGTCTGGTCCAAAAACTACTCTATCTTCTAGCTTGTCCCAACTAATTAGTGTTTTGCATCTCCTACCACATAGTGCTTCAAAAGGAGAATTTTTAATAGCTAATCAGTATGAGTTTTTTTAAGAAAAATCAACTAAAGGTAGGTACTCTTAATTTTTTTATGGTCCATGCAATACATTCTCAATAGATCATTCAAGATCTGATTTATCCTTTTTATTTTCCCATCCATTTATGGATGGTAAACTATCCAAAAATTCAATTGAGTTCCAAATGTTAAATGTAAATTCTACCAAAATATATAATCCATATTATTCTTCTTATTTGAAATAATATTTTTAGGAAACCGATGCAATCTATAAATTTCTTTCACAAACCTCCTAGCAAACATAGGGGCATAGAATAAATTGAACTATCTTGGTTAGTTTATCGACAACCACCAAGATCATATCATGATTATTCTTGGACATAGGAAAACCTTGGAAAAAATCCATACCAACTTGCCATTTCCATTTAGGTACTGAATGTGGGTATAATAACCTAACTAGATGCACATATTCAACCTTAACTCATTGACACTCCAAACATCTAGAAATGAAATTAGCTACATCTTGTGAATAAATATTATAATAGAGGCGAGGTTAGTCTTGTGTTAGCCTCATAAAACAAATGAAATAAACACACTAAAATCCTAACACCTCTATCTTAGACACTAGGGAGAGATTAGGTAACAAAACTAAATAAAATCACAATAAAAACATAAAATAAATAACTCTTTTACCTTATTTGGATCTCCAAATGGATTGCTCAACTTCTGCATTAAGAAGTCTTTGAAAATGGAAGTTTTTTGGATCATTCTCTCCTTGGAACCTTAACTTTGATGTTACTTGGCTTAAGATTTGGGCATGGTAACACTACTTGCATGAGTCATATGGAGCAAATCCTACATAATAATTCTAAAATATCCAAGATTTTTGAAATGAAGGGGTATGGCCTTGTATTCATAGATTTTAGAATTAACTCTCACCCAAGGTAAGCCAAGGTTGAGTTTAGGCTTGAAATGGGTTCAAACTAATCCCAGGTGAGTTAAAAATAACTCTAGTTGAGTTAATAGTTATCATGTAATTATGATTTCAATTACTAGGCATGGTTCTCAAACTAAATATTTTAGGATATTTTCAAAGAGCTTGACAAATCATAAAGACAATGATGAAAGGCTTTGATATTTTGATGTTTAGAATTTATATTTTTAGATATTTATTAATTATAAATGGATAATTCAACTAAGCATTTAATCTTGTTTAATTAGAAATTGATTTTGATTAGAATTTTAGCTCTTTAAAGATTTGATATTTGTTAAAGTGCCCCAATTGATAGGTCCATAGGCCAACTTGATAGTTGTTATGCTGCAAGGTGATCATGGATGAATCAATGAGAGGTTATTGTTGCATACATGCTAGTATCCCAAATAGGGATGCCTCAACATGATTTTTAGCATTGATGAATGATGCACACCTCAATTTTAGAAGTTCATTTATTCTTAGACTTGATTTACAATGGTTGATAGGAATCAATCTAAAGTCTTGTTGAAGGCCAGTTGTGGTAAGAATTGGGTGTCTATAGTTTGCCCCTATTTGTTAAGGCATTACATGGTATAGGCATAATAACATCTTCTCAAATAATGAAAAGGCAGTTAAGATGGAAAAAAGACAATGATGGAAGAACAAGATCTAAACAATGTTTGGGAAGCTTATAATGACACCCCCTCGAGGGAGTGGTCAACACATATGATTGATGGATGGTACTTCAAAAATAAAGCAAGAAGAAGAATGAAATTAACCCACGGGTGAGATTAATATAATTGAGATAATGCTTGCACACACTAATTTTAAAAGTAATAATTTTCCTAAAGGCATTTATAATCAATAATAAAGGTTGAGACATTGATTTTCCCAAAGGTGGTTATAATCAGTGGCACATGCATATACCCTAGTAAGATGAATGAGTCAAAATAATGATTTACCCATAGGTGATTATAATTATTAAGATGACCTATATTAAATAATGATTTTTGATTGTGCTCTAATAGGGTAGATTGGCAAGTATAACTCAAGGATATAACTTGTCATGCAGATTAAAGATGAGTGGGTGCAAAAGTAGATGCGATGGTCTAATGATTAAAGAATACAAAAATAACTAGGTACATGAGGATGCATAAAGTGATGAAAGGGATAATTAGAAGAATAAATGTGGCTGAGTTGACCCAAAATATGTCATGTATCCAAGCATTTCCTACATAATCTAAATAAACCTCAAGCCAATGTAGTTCACCTAAAAGTGAGAGAAAATAGAATGAGGAATAGAAGAATAAAAATAAGAATTGATCAATGTGAATGATTTGTTTATACCTGTTAGTGCAGAGATGCCCATGTTTATTAGCATTAATACAACTATAATGGTCAATGGACTAATTTGATCAAAGAGGGTGGGAGGAATTACCAAGGTTATCGAGGAGAAGTTTGTATGGTTCCATTGCTTGTAAGATTTCTTGAGCTAATTTTTGCTATAGCACATGATGGTATGTACCATGATATAAAACATCATGATAAAGTAGCCTAAATGTGTATAAGGACTGACTCTTGATCCAATAAACAATTAAAAATAATACACTAATGATAAAAACTATGATGATAATGTTGACATATGAATATGGATAGAATCAAGAATAAGGCACAAGGAATCACCCAATGAATGCATATAGACTGAGTCAAGGCATAACAACAAAATCAAACAAATAGGCAAACAAATAATTAAGCAAACAAACACGTAAAATAGTTAAAATTAAAAACAATAGAAAGCATTTTAACCAAGTCAATATCTACATGTGAAGGTTTAATGGAAGGATAAATAGGTTGTGCCACAAGAAAGGATACATGCAAAGGGAAGGTCACACCTTTAATGGAATTGGAATGGACTGGAACTAACAAAGAATTAGCCCTAATAGGGTAGATTGAGGATGAATGACTAGGTTTAAATAGGACAAATATTTTTGTATTTTGAAAATTTTGAATGTTTTTAGAACTTTTAGGATATCTTAATGCATTAGAGATTGACAAGATACCACCTACAAAATGACAAGAGTGTTAGCTTAGGTTGTTCACAAAATGATAAGAGCATATGGAAAAGGGGGATTGAGTTGACTTCATTGTGAATTGAGCATGGCATACATAGTCCCAGGAGGACCTCAAGTCATATTAGTTCCACCCACACAAAAGGTGGTGAGATCTGACTAGGTCACAATAAGTTCACAAATTTAGGTAAAAAATAAGGCAAATGATAATCATAAGGGTGAGGTGATGTGACAATGCATAATAAAAGGTATTGTTCCTAATTTACCCATAGGTGGTTATAATTAAGAGACAATGACATAGGTCAATGATTCTGATTTACCCATAGGTGGTTATAATTAGTAGCACAAAGTGGAATACTAATTTTTCTAGAGGTAGTTATAATTAGTGGAACCAGTCAAGTGTAAATGAAATATGTAATTTCCATTTGTACATGTAATTGTAAAACTATTGAAACTAGATCAAAATTCTCTTGTAGATGGTGCTGGAAGAACCAATGGAACCAAGATAAAAAAAGGTTAGGTAGGGAGGGTTAAAAACACTTTAGCCAGAAGTAAAGGTATGATGAAATGGTATAGGGTATGGCATAAATAAGTTGGTAGGAGGAAAATTGGCTATAATGGTAATAGGGTTTCCCTTAAGTGATTAGATAAGGCAAATGATAGGGTATGAAATAATGACAATGCGAATGGAAAATGAAAATGACAAGGTAAATAGAAATGGCAAGGTAATTTTTTTATTCCTACTGATATGGAGATGCATGTCCTGATCAACATATGATATAACTAGCATAGTCAATCATATGAAAGAGTGTGCCAATATCTCTGAATAGATTTCACGTAATCAATGTGGAATCTTGTGAGGTAGTGTGAGAGCTCCAAAATTCCAAGAGAGAAAAAATATGCATTAACTTGTCTATTGAAAAATGTGAATGAGTCAATTGATATAGAGATTCTTCATTAACCTTACAAAAGGGAAAAGTGGGTTACATATAGGGAAAATTAGGGCAACATGAGAAAACCCCTAATTTTCCTAATTAACTAATTAAAATTAAATATAATTAGCCTATGGACCCTTTATAACTAACCTAAAAAAGCTTAAATAACATAAAATGACCATATGATTGTGTAGGCAAAACCCAATAGGAAAAAACACTACACTAACACCCCCCTTAAGTATAACTTAGGTGTGATAAGAATTGGGTCCCAACATTGAAATCCTGATGAGGTACCTAAGCACATAGTGATGAACCTCCATAGGAGGAAGAAGGTGGAGAAGCCCTAACCACAATGAGAGCTCACAGATGAACAAATTTACTCTTTATGAAAGGCTTGGTTAGAATATCTATAATCTACTCTGATGTTGGACATTATCGAAGATAAATGACTTACTTGTTGATAAATTCCCTGATGAAATGTAAGTGAATATCTATGTGTTTGATCCTTTGATGGAGAACCAGATTCTTACAAATATAGATAGTGCTTTGGTTGTCATAGTAGATGATTGTTGGCTTATGAAACTAGGCACCAAACTTAATGAGAATCCCTTGAAGCTATATTGATTTAGTGATGGAATTAATAGCCCCTCTATATTCTACCTCTATGGATGATAAAGCAATTGCATGCTGCTTCTTGATTGACCAACTTATTAGACCTAAACCAGGTGAGAAATTGTAGCCTGAAGTAGATTTTTAACTTTAAATATCTCTAACCCAATCTAAATCTATGTATCCAATCAAATCAACCTCTATTCCTTCTCCATAGTGTATCCCATAGTTGTGTGAACCCTAAATGTAGTGAATAATCTACTTTGTTGCTTTCTAGTGCAACTCATGTGGCTTCTATATAAACTGCAAGACCAACCCAACTACATAATATATGTCAGGTCTAATGTGTGTGAGATAGATAAGACTACCCATAATTTGCCGATACAGAGTTACATAAATGAGTGGTGTAGGATAATTAGCCTCAAGCTTCAGACCAGACAAGAAAGGAGTAGGAGCTGGCTTACAATGAGCCATGTTAAACCTTGTAATAAAATTAAGAGAATATTTGGATTGTGATAAAGTTATCCCATAATTTGACTGAATGATTTCAATCCTAAGATAGTAGTGCAGCAATCCCATGTTTATCATTGAAAATTTGTTTGAAAGTGTAGTTTTCACTATTGAAATGGATGATCATGAGTTCCCTGTAATCTATAAGTCATCCACATAGAGAACTAGGATCAACAAAAAATAATCCTACCATAAGATGTAGATATTCAGATTTGAGTGGCATTTGGTGAACCTAAATATGAAGAGAAAAGAGTCCATCTTGGCATACCATGCCCTAGGGGCTTGTTTGAGTCCATAGATAGATTTCCTAAGTCTGCAGACTAAGGAGGTATCATACACAAATCCTTATGGTTGCTCCATATATATCTCTTCCTTGAGGTCACCATGTAAAAAATTACTCTTTTCATCCATTTGGTGAACATCCCACCAATGTGTGGTTGTGATGGCTAGAGTGATTCTTAAAGATGTCATCTTGGCTACAAGAGTAAATGTCTCAATGTAGTCTATGTCAGGCACTTGAGAAAACCCCTTTGTAACTAGATGAGATTTGTACTTATTGAATAACCCATCTATACCATGCTTAGTCTGATAAACCCATTTACACTAAAATAATTTTATTCCTTTGGAAAGAGGGACCAAGTCCCATGTTTTGTTCCTAGTTAGGGAATTGTACTCTTCTTACATAGTAGAATCCCATTCTAAAATGCTAGATGCCTCATGAAAGGTTTATAGATATGAGGCAATGGCCAAGTAGGCATGTGATATCCCCTAAAACTATGATCATGTCCACCTTGTATTTGATGGATTCCCAACCCATCCTTCATCACTTTGAAGTGTCTGTCTAGCCCAAATAGGACCATAATTGTATGAGATTAGAGAATTAGGAGGTGAGACCTCATCATCTATAGTATGAGTGTGATATGGAAGAGGATAATCCTCATCACTACTCTCATCACTTGAAATTGAAGAAGAAGAATTCATCCTCATCAACAGGAGGATCTTGAGGTGGATCTATGTCACTGTCTGAAGTGGAATCAATGTCTAGTGAGACTTTTAAAGAGTCTAGAGTGCTAAGATTGTGTTCAAGTGGGTCCTCATGAAAATTGACACTCTTTTTAATGAATAACTCATGAGTTTTAGGATGGAGAAGCCTATATCCCTTAACACCCTCTGCATACCCCACAAAGATGCAAGACTAACTCTAAGGGTCTATTGCCTTGCATTTCTTCTTTGGAATCTATGCCATTAATGGTGATCTAAACACTCAAAAGTGATCTACTATGGGCTTGTGACCATCCAAAGCTTTAAAATGAGTTATTAATTTTAAGGCTTTGTGTGGAACTTGTTTCTAAATGTAGAATTCATAGTTGATTGCTTTGACCTAATACTGAGGAGTAAGAGACTTTGATTGAAGCATGTAGTTGGCCATTTGCTTCAAGGTACGATTCTTGAATTTGGCCACACCATTATACTGAGGATTATATGGAATTATGTGTTGCATTTGAATCATCTCTGATGTGAAAAACTACTCAAACCTATTATTGACATACTCTCCACCATTGTCAATCCTTAAGATTTTGATGGAACATTCTGATTGCTTCTTCACAAGTGCCTTAAAGTCATTAAAGTGATCAAAGACCTCAGACTTATTTTTGAGAAAAAAAACCTAGGTGTACCTCAAAAATTAATCAATGAATGTGATCATGTATCTTGTCCTATTGAATGAAGGTTTTAGAAATAGACTTGCTAAGTCATTGTGGACTATTTCTAGCTTCTATTCAGGTCTCCTTACTTTGCCCTTGTCATATTTCTCTTTTGAATGCTTACCAAGAATGCAGCCATTGCATAGGCCATCTAAGAATTTGACTTTAAGTACCCTAAAACCATGCCTTGATGACTGAGTTTCTCTAGGTAATGGTAGTTTAAATGGCCAAACCATTCATACCATAGTTTGCTCACTCCATCTACATGAGTAAGCAATGCAGTTAAGGGTTGATTTAGGGTAAATTATGATAATGTATATAACCTAAACTGATGATTGGTTTTTCCATAAGCCACTGTAGTGTCACTGTGTAGCTCATTGATGAACACTAAATTAGGTGTGAACTCAACTCACTTCTCTACACCTATGTGAGTGATTTGATATACTGACAAAAGATTGGTGGATAGTGAAAGAACACACTAGACATCATTGAAGGTCCCATCACTTACTTCTACCAATAATTTACCATTGAATTCTACTGAAGTGTCATCACCCATGAGAATTGAAAGCATAGAACATTGCTCTATTTCTAAAAGTAGATCCTCTAAGGAGGCCATGTGATAAGAAGCACCTGAGTTAATAACCCAAGTCAAAGGCTAAGAAGCTACTAAAACTAGTGCTTTGCCCTTATTTTTACCATTTTTTTGTCTTTAACCTTTACAAAATTTTGTGTTGATGTGTTGTGAGATGAAGATTCAGGAACACTAATGTCATTCTTCTCAAGCATCTTAGTCAAGGTGTCAATCTTCTTTTTCATGCACTGAGATTCATCATGCCCAAGTTTCTTACAAAAGTTGCATTTGAGTTTCTCCTTATTATGTTTACCACTTGAAGAGGACTTATTTGATTATTCCTTTGGCTTGTCATCTAATTTATAATTATTTTTATGTTCATGATTAGGTTTAGATTATTTTTTCTCTTATTTTCCACTTCTAGAAGGCTTCTTCTTGTCCTAATTAACAATCAAGGCATGTGACTTTAAAGACTTAAGTGCACCAATTTGAACCAAATTATCTTACTCCTAAGTTATATTGATAACAAAATCATCAAATGATGGCATTTTCCAAGTGGATCTAAATGCACATTTGGTAGCATGAAATGTAGAGAAAAAAATTGAATAGTCATGACCTAGTTTTGTAAGCATAGATAGAATCAATTGGTCATCTATTTTATCAATGCCACATTATTTCAATTATAGTCATAGTGATTTAAAATTTGTAAAGAAGTCTTGTAAGGTATCATAGTCACTTGGGCTCAATGTGATGAGCTCATTCTCCAGCTCATGACCCCCCATGATGTCTTGTACTCCAAAAAGCTTGTCTAAGATTGTCCAGACTTTGTTAAGAGTTTTTATAGATTCAAAATGAAATAGAAGGTCATGAGACATTGAAAAGTATAAGAACCCATAGGAATCATCACATCTATTGTACCACTTAAAAAATTATACATTTGTGGATGGCTCAGTTTCCTCACCCATAGTAGTCTGATAGAGTCCTTTACCTCTCAAAGTGAGTTATATTTTAGACTTCCATTCTAGATAGTTAAATAGTGAGAGTGGTTCGATGTTTAAATCCATTAGTGTAGATTATAATGGGACAAATTGTATAATTAAAATGAAATCAAAAAATAAAAATCACATAGTATAAGTACCCCCTGAACTATCAAGAATACCCTCCCTGAAGTTACAATGAACACACGCTTAATATTGGACATCGAGTATAGCCAATAATGCATCTATGAGCAATCAGTGTGAGAAAGTATGAGAGAGACATCAAGCATAGCCGATAGTGCATCTAAAAGGAAAGGTATAAAGGTTTAACAAGAGTTTTAAGCTATTACACCATGTAAATAGATGTTGCAAAAGTCTTAAAATAATGTCACCAATTTTTATATCTTGAGAAAATATGCACTTTAAAAAAAAATCATACCCAAAAAAGAGCTACAAATTGAAAGTTATAGCATTTACAAGTTCTTACTCCCACTATTCCTGAACCCTTTCCAAAAATGGATTTTTTTCTAGATTTGTGTTTTTTCATCCAGAAATTCCAAAAAAGGAAATAACTTTACTAAATTTTTTCATTACCTTTCACTTGAAATTTGACACCTCCTTGAATGTCATGCAGGTTTGTATAGTTGCTTGACTTTAGGTTCTTGCAACTGCATTACTTATAAAAAGTAATGGGTACAATCTCTTTGAAAACTTGAATGGGTCTCCTAGTGTAATTCAAGTTCTTCCCATTGCTTGACTTTGGGTTCTTCCAACTACTTGACTTCAGGTTCTTCCAATTGCTTTACTTATAAAAAGTTATAAGT